>JAKSZT010053928.1:17852070-17938988 GCA_026826555.1 Tolypeutes matacus | reverse complement strand
TTTTTTTTTTTATTATGGGTAAAAATCAAAATTCTCACAATACATACTAACATTTGCAAAATGATATATAAATATATATGCATATATGTGTATTTGCTTACAAAAATGTTATTTATATATATATATATATACATATATTTTAAGAGGTGCTTAGATTACCTAAAATATTACACGGAACCCACTGGGATTCCCATGTTGCCCACCTCCCACACCTCCCACCACATCCCACACAAACATCTCCCACAGTGTGGCCCACCAACCTCAATGAACTTACACATCCTGGAGCCTTGCCACCAACCATAGACCACAGTTCACACAGTAGACCACACTCTCTCCCACTCAGTTCTGAGTGGTGTGTGCTGATTTAAAATGGCCTACATCCATTGCCACAACAGTACTCAGTACAACCTCCAACTCCCAAAGAAGCCCCTGTATTTCAACTG
This sequence comes from Tolypeutes matacus, assembly GCA_026826555.1. NCBI lineage: Eukaryota > Metazoa > Chordata > Mammalia > Cingulata > Chlamyphoridae > Tolypeutes > Tolypeutes matacus. The sequence goes on along the minus strand of JAKSZT010053928.1, from coordinate 17,938,545 downwards.
CTCATCCCCTCCCTACCCAAACACTGTCAAGTGGCCACTGGCTCCACCTCATTGTTATAATTTCTTGCATTGCAAGAATCACCATATGTGAGCAAGAGAATACCATCAAGTCCACTCTAGTCCATAGTTCTTCCCCCAATCCAGAGGCGACTGGGATGGTGATGTCCACTCCAACTCCATGTGAGAGAGGGCTTATATCCCATGGATATGGTGGGTGGGATGATCCTGCCTGCAGATGCAGGCCCTCTCCATTCCCTGGGATGGCCATTGCCCATCGTTGTCTCCTCACCAGGTGACTTGGATGAGTCCATTGAGCTGTAGGGTAGGAGTTGCAGCTCCACCTAGATCTCATGCACACCTGGCACATAGGTAGGTGGGAGGCTCCAGTCTCTGGAAGTATACCTAAGAAACTCCAGCATCACATGTAGGTTTGAATAGAAGGGACTGGTGAACCATGTGCAGGGAGGACTTATTTGAGTCTAATTCTGTCACTCTCAGGAGCACAGATTCCAAAATAGAACCCACTGATAAGGCATCAGTCTCTGGGGCTATCCCCCCTTATATAGGACCAGGGTGTCTCCGGAGCTCTCAGGAACCCCACTGAGTGGGGTGATAGGCACTTAGATGTTCTATGAGCTCCTACTGAGGTGTGCATAAGAGTTACCTCTGGGATGACCTCCCGACTCTCTTTGAAGTCTCTTAGCCACTTGAAATCATTTGTCTTTACCATTTCCCCCTTTTATTCAAGGTCTTTTTCCAGTTGTGTTGCCAGTTGGCACTTGGGAAAAGTTTTCAATTAGCAATAATCATGCCTCGGATAAACTCGAGCCTTTTGATTTAAATCAATCAAAGGGTATCATACCCAGAGAAACAGATCAGTTTACAAACATAATCCATATGTCTTTTTGGAATTCATAAATAATATCAAACTGCCACACTCCACCCTCTGAATTCCAAAAAGACATTACAACATTTTAAAAAACCTTAAATACTTTTGGTTAGCAATGCAAAGCACAAAATCATATCGCAATCAGTTTAAAGAAATACAGTTTGTCTTGGGTCAAAGATCTGTCTGGCTTTAGACCTCTGAAACTTACAAAACAATGTATCTGCTTTCAATATACAAAGAAACAAAGGATAAACATTTGCATTATCATAAGGAGAAATTGGGAGGGAAACATGAGTCACTGGTCCCCTACAGTTCCAAAAACCTGCAGAGCATTACTTCATTAAACTTCAAAGTCTAAGAGTCCATCTCAAGATGATGGTTTCTTCTCCCTGGTACCACACAGGAGCCTGTCTTTTCCACAGGCTTGCCCAATGGCCATTTTCTTGGTTCCCCCCTAGTCAAGCATCTGGGTGGTGAACAAGCTCCAGACCTCACCCTCCGAGAACATTGAGGTGATGGCAACTCCTTCCATGATCTCTTGGGTACAGTCTCAGCCCCCTTAGTACAGTGAGGTGACAGCAACATTCTCCCTAATCTCTGGAATACAGGCCCAACTCTCTCAGAGCAATGAGTTGGTGACCTGGCCTTCCCTAATCTATGAGGGAGAAGCCCACCCCTCTCAAATCTATGGGGTGTTGACCTTATTCTCCCCAACCTTTGAGGAATGTGCTCCACCATATCTTTAGCCTGGAGTGGCAAAATTCCCCCTGAACAGCAGGCTGGAATATCCACCCTCTTCAACTGCTGGGGCAAGCTCACCCTCTCTGTACACATGGGTGGGGTTCCTCTCTTGGCCCAAGGAGATGTCTTAATTCCAGACTTCATCTTCCATGGTTTTCTTCTTAAGGCCATTTTCCTTCCATATTTTAGTCCCTTTTAGTCCAGGCTGACAGTGGTTTTTTTCATACATCTCTCTCAAAAAGCTTGTTCGTTTAGCATGTATTAAGCAGGGGTCCAATCCATCAGACAGTAAGACTTTCCACAAGTCTTTCCTAGATAACTGCATTTTCAATTCTGACTTACAAGTTCCAAGTTTGGGTAAGTCCTCAAATGGGGCACTGACATCTGGGGGCTTGATTTCCAGAGGCTTGGAATTTCCAGAATCATTTTCTGTTTTCTTTGTGCCCAACAATACAGTTCTCAGCTTATCTCTCTTGTTTAGCATGTTACTATAAGCTGCAAGGAGAAGCCAGGCTGCATTTTCCAAATTTAGTTTGGAAATCTCCTTGGTTAAATGTCCAAGCTCGTAGTTTTAAAATTCTGCCTTCCATATAACATTAGGAGTCAATCTTGCTAATTTCTCTGCAACTTTAAAACATTGATCATCTTTTCTCCAATTCCCAATAATAGTTCCATCATTTACTTCTAAGGCTTCATAAAAAGTCTCTTTAGTGTCTGTAACAGTTTGGCAGTTTGATGTAATTATGAATTCCAAAAATAGATATTGTATCATGCTTGTAAACTGGTCCATGATTAAGTTATGATTAGGGTGTTGACTGGGACATGTCAGAAGAGCATTGAGCCCCACCCCTTGGTGGGGTAGGAATCAAATATAAAAGACATGGCAAAGAACAGAGTTGGAGCAGTTCTGATGTTGGAATCTTGAGCTGGAGCCCCAGGAAGTAAGAGAGCTTGGTCATGAGAGAAGGCCCCAGGAAAAGAGATTAAAGATGAGCCATTCACCTTATAGTCTACAGCTGGCCTTGTGGAGAAAGTCAACGCCTAGAAAGCCTCAAAGTCTACAGCTGACCTTGTGGAGGAAACAGAGGTTCCGAACTCAGAGAGAAATGGAGCCCTGGGAAGAGAGGAACCCAAGAAGCCCGAACTGAAAAGATATTTAGGACTTCCGGGAAGATGGCAGACTAGTAAGACACGGGAATCTCTTCTCCAGGAAAAGAAGCCCGAACCCTGGCAAACGCTGGCAGCTGTCTTGCTCTAACATGTGGTAACAGACTTTGGTGAAGGAAGAAACTTATACTTTATGGCCCAGTAACTGTGGACTTCTACCTCAAATAAATACCCTTTATAAAGACCAACCAATTTCTTGTATTTTGCATCAGCACCCCTTTGACTAACTAATACAATGTCAATATTCCTACCAACAGTCTCTTCAAAGCAAATCTAGGCCTTTTTTATCAACTGTTCCAGCATTTTTGGTAATTGCAAAAGCACGACTCCCATTCTTGGTACCAAATTCTGCATTAGTCAGCCAAAAAGGGTACTGATGCAAAGTACTAGAAATATGTTGGCTTTTATAAAGAATATTTATTTAGGGTAAAAGCTTACAGTTAGAAGGCCCTAAAGAGTCCAACTCAAGGTACCATAAGAAGTACTTCCTCACCCAAAATCTGTTGCCACGTGTTGAAGCAAGATGGGTGCCAAAATCTGCGAAGGTTCAGCCTTCCTCTTTCCTCTTAAGGCTCCATGGTCACAGCTTCTTCCGATCTCAGTGTAGGCTGGCATAAGGCTTGTCTCTCTTCCACTGGGGCTCATTTTTTTCTGCCTCAGCTGCTTAGTTCTCTTCACAAGGTCAGCTGTAAACTATCAGGCTCATTCCTGTTCTCGGGGCAGCAGGATCATCTATGTATCTTCTCTGTGTATCTACTTTCATGTTCTTGATTGAGCATCTGTTTATATAGCTCACTAAGGGGGTGGGAACTCAACTCCAGATGCCCTAATGATGTAGTTGAATCAAGCCCTATTCTTGATTTAATCAAGTAAACATCAAGCCTTTGAATTTAAATCAATCAAAGGGTATCATGCCCAGAGGAACAGACCAATTTACAAACATCATCAATAGCTCTTTTTGGAATTTATAAATAATATCAAACTGACACAATGATCAAGTGAGTTTTATACCAGGCATGCAGGTGTGGGTCAACACAAGAAAATCAATTAGCATAATATACCACATTAATAAATCAAAGAGGAAAAACCATATGATTCTATCAGTTGATACAGAAAAGACATTTGACTAAAATATAGCATCTTTTCTTGATAAACAGACTACAAAAGATAGGAATTGAAGGAAACTTTATCAACATGATAAAAGCCGTATATGAAAAACCCACAGCTAACATGGTACTCATTGATAAAAGACTGAAAGCTTTGCCCTTGAGATTAGGAACAAGACAAGGATGCCCACTGTCACCACTGTTGTTCAATATAGTGATAAAGGTTCTAGCTAAAGCAATTAGGCATTAAAAAGAAATAAAAGACATCCAGATCATGCACTATTTGCAGATTATTTGATCCTTTATCTCGAAAGTCCTGAAAAATATACAACAAATCTGCTAAAGCTGCTAAACAATTTCAGTAGATTGTCAGTATACAAGATCAATGAACAAATCTGAGGAGGAAGTCAGGAAAAAAATTCCATTTACAATAATGTAGCAATTGGATATCATTTATGAATTCCAAAAATAGATATTGGACTATGTTTGTAAACTGGTCTGTCCCTCCAGGTATATTAGATTATAGTGGATCCAGAGTTTTCACTTTTACTTGACTAAATAATGATTAAGGCTTTGACTGGGCCATGTCAGTAGGATGTTGCATCCCCGCCACTTTGGTGGACAGGGACACACAGAGAAACCACAATGCAGAGAAGAGAGTTTTGAGTTTTGAGCTGGAGCCCAGGAAGTAAACACCCAGAGAAGGAGATACGGCAGAGGCCCCGGAAGAGAGACGAGCCATTTGCCTGATAATCTAAAGCTGCCTTTGCGGTGATAGCAAAGCAGCTGAGCCCAGAGAAAGGCAAGCCCCAGGAAGAGAGGAACCCAGGAAGCCTGAACCCTTGCAGATGTGGGCAGCCATCTTGCCCCAACACATGGCAATAGACATTGGTGAGGGAGGTAACTTGTGCTTTACGGCCTGGTAACTGTAAGCTTCTACCCCAAATAAATACCCTTTATAAAAACCAACTGATTTCTGGTATTTTGCATTAGCACCCCTTTGGCTGACTAATACAAATAGCAACTGAAAGAATCAAACATTTAGGAATATCCTTAACCAAGGGTGTAAAGCACTTGTATTCAGAAAACTATAATGCATTGTTAAAAGAAATTTTAAAAGACCTAAATAATTGGAAGACCATTCCATGCTCATGGAGTGGAAAACTAAATATCATTAAGATGTCAATTGTACCCAAATTGATATACAGATTCAATGCAATATCCATAAAATTCCCCAGCATTTTTTAAACAATTCCCAATTTTATTTGGAAGGGTAACATCTTAAAAAGGAAAAGTTAAGTTGGGGGACTCTCACTTCCAAACTTAAAATTATATTACCTAGCTACAGTGGTAAAAACAGCATGCTACTGCCATAAAGATAGACACATAGACCAATGGAACCAAACTGATGGTTCAGAAACAGATCCTCACATCTACGGTCAAATGATTTTTGAAAAAGCTGTCAAGCCCACCCAGCTGGGTCAGAACAGTCTATGCAACAAACTGTGCTGGAAGAACTGGATAGCCATATCCAAAAGAAAGAAAGGACCCCTATCTCACACCTTATACAAAAATTAACTCAAAATGGATCAAGGACCTATATATAAAAGTGATAACCAAAAAACCCCTAAAAGAAAATGTAGGAAAACATCTTCAAGATCTTGTGGTAATTGGTAGTTTCAAAAGACAAAATAGATAAATGGGACTTCCTCAAAATGCAACACTTTTGCACCTCAAAGGACTTTGTCAAAAGGGTGAAAAGGCAGCCTACTCAATAGGGGAAAATATTTGTCAATCACCTAAGGGTTTAATATCCATTGTATATTAAGAGATCATACAACTCAACAATAAAAAAGCAAACAACTGATTAAAAAATTGGCAAGAATTGAAAAGACAATTGTCCAAAGAAGAAATACACATGTTGAAGAAACACATGAAAAAATGTTCAATATCACTAGTGATTAGGGAAATGCAAATCAAAACTTCAATGAGCTATCATTTCACACCTATTAGACTGGCTGTTATTAAAAAGTCAGACAATTGTAAATGTGGCAGGATAGAAATGCTTATTCGCTGTTGGTGGGAATGTAGAGTGCTATAGCCACTGTGGAGTACTGTTTGGCAGTTCCTAAGGAAGTTGAATATAGACTTGTCATGTGGCCCAGCAATACCATTACTAGTTATACACCCAGAATAACTGAGAGCAGGGACATGAACAGATATCTGCACACCCATGTTCATAGCGGCATTATTCATGGTTGCCAAAATTGGAAATAACCTAGGTGTCCATCAACTGATGAATGGATAAACAAATTGTGGTGTATACACATGATGGAATATTATGCAGCTGTAAGAAATAATGAAGTTGGGGAGCAGCTGTGGCTCAAATGGTTGGGCGTCCGTCTCCCATATGGAGGGGCCTGGGTTCGATCCCCGGGACCTCCCGGTAAAATAAAAATATATATATATAGAAGGTGCGTGGGCTGCCAGGCTCTGTGTGCCGCTGAGCTGTCGGGTCCAGGGAGCCATGCAGCAGGATGATGACGTAACAGGGGAGAGACAAGACGAGATGCTCCGACAGCTCCAGAAGCCCAGAGCTGAGGTGGCGCAGGCGGCAGAATACCTCTCTCCTACATCAGAGGTCTCCAGGATCGAATCCTGGTGAAGACTGGAGGAGGAGGATGAGAAGAGATGGCAGGAAACAGACACGGAGAATTGCCCAGCAAATGGACACAAAACAGCAAATGGGGAAGGGGGGGTTAAAATGGGTAAAGTAAATAAATAAATCTTTAAAATAATAATAATAATAATGAAGTCATAAATCATATGACAGCATGGATGAACCTGGAGGACTTTATGGTGAGTGAAGCAAGCCAGACACAAAAGGACAAACACTGTATGATTCCACTATTATGAACTAAATACATTGTGTAAACTCGTGGAGTTAATAATTAGAATACAGGTAATCAGAAAATAGAATGAGGGTAGAAAATGGAAAGCTGAGGGTTATTATGTGCAGAATGGTAAAAAGGTTGTTCGTAAATCTTTGGAAATGGTTAGAAATGGTGAAAGCACAACATAGTTTGTGTAACTAGCTTCATTTATTAAATTCACAATAATGATTAAAGAAATCACAAAATGTTAACAAAACTAATATGAAGATTTGAAAGGGTTGATAGTGAACTAATCTATAAAAATTGATTCATTATAAAATAAAGTTATACTCTAATAATAGGACTCTTTATAGACCCAATTAACTTCATCCAACAAAGATGATTGTATAGGGAAGCGGCTGTGGCTCCATCAGTGGGGCTCTCGTTTACCATATGGGAGGCCCCGGGTTCGGTTCCCGGGGCCTCCTGGTGAGGGCAGGCCCGCCCGCACGGCGTGGTTGGCTGACCCAGCGAGCACGGGCAGCAGGGGGCGGATAAATGAATAAATAAATAAAATCTTAAAAAAAAAAACAAACAAAAAAAAAACAAACAAAGATGATTGTATAAGCTATCTCATTAGAAGTTAAAAAAGCTTTTGAAGTTTAACTGGAGCAACATTTTTCTGATACTTAACACATTTTGATTTAATTCTTGTGGTTGTAAGTGGATTAGGTTTATTTTATAATGGTTCAGAAACTTTACATAAGTCCTAACCAATGAGCCACTAATATTTTTACTCAAAATAAGAACTGTCAGTTTGAGGAGTCTATAAAATTAAGAAAAATATTTTTTTACTCCAGTTCTTAAGAAGGGAGTAACGATTTAAGTAAACAGTATTCTGCATATTGAAACAAATAACAAATGACAATACGATACTTCTTTGAATATGAAATAATAAATAGTTCTTTATGGGTCTCCCAGTAGTGGAGCCAATTGCCTTAAGCAGGAATACACAGTGTCTCCACACGATTGCTAAAATAGTTCACAAAAGATGATAATCCAGAGATACTGAACCTTTAGGACTTCACTTTTCTACTTACTTTTGACTATTCTGCCTGTTACAGTTGGGCAGTTTGATGTAATTATGAATTCCAAAATATAATTGGATCATGGTTGTAAGCTGATCTGTTAATCTGGGCATGATTAAGTTATGATTAGGGCGTTGACTGGGCCACATCAGTAGGGCGTTGAGCCCCACCACTTGGTGGGTGGGGGAATTGAATATAAAAGGCAAGGCAAAGGACAGAGGGAGCAGTCTTTTGAGAAGCAGTTTTGATGTTGGAAAGAAGGCCCCAGGAGAAGAGAAGCGAGCCATTTGCCTGATCGTCTACAGCTGACCTTGTGGAGGAAACTGGAGCTAAGCCCGGAGAGAAACGCAGCCCCGGGAAGAGAGGAACCCCAAAAGCCCGAACCCTGGCAAATGCCGGCAGCTGTCTTGCTCCAACATGTGGCAGTGAACTTTGGTGAGAAGAAACTTAACACTTTATGGCCTGGTATCTGTGGACTTCTACCCCAAATAAATACCCTTTATAAAGACCAACCCATTTATTTTTTATTTTTTATTTTTTTATTTTACCGGGAGGTCCCAGGGATTGAACCCAGGTCCCTCCATATGGGAGACGGACGCCCAACCAGTTGAGCCATATCCGCCCTCAAGACCAACCCATTTTTGGTATTTCACATTAGCACCCTTTGGGCTGACTAATACACTGCCTAACAATTTTAGGGGAGGTACTTTAGCTTCTTTGTCCATAAACTCCTTAAGTAATAAATGGAAGCTAGGATATGATCACACAAAATATTGGATACTCAGCCCTCCTGTACAACTTATTTTAAATATAAAAATCCTTTAAACTATTCCATACTTACAGTTGATAAGGTTGTCTTTATTTATTGTTAATAAAGCTATTCTTCAAAATTATCATTCCCTGTCCTGTATGGATAGAGGACATACCTATTCAGTATTTTTCTTGACGTTACTTAGCATTCACTTGGATTCATCCCTTAGTTTTATTTTTAGGTTAAAAAACCTACATTATTCTCATCTTTATTCATGTGTTCTATTATTAAAACAATAATTACTGTTGCTTTTCCTTCCTCTTAAAATGTGGTGATAAAACTTAGATATGAGACTCAAAAGGGGGTCTAGTCAAAGCCAAAAATAGGAAGAGATTACTTCTTTGCACATGCTTATTAGAAAATAATGTGGGATTTTATGAAATACACAAATGAAAAAGATGATTTTGGTGAGTTTCATAACTGTAGATAGGTGTAAGGGCAGAGAAATATATGCCAAGCATTGATGTACACATGAAAAGGGCCAGAAGTGGAATATTATATAGAAAGCTGTAGTTTTGGGAATCAGCAGATAAAATACATTGGAGGTTAATCCACCAAAATGGAAATGAAATCTGTTTTTTAAAAATTAAAATCAAACTTATTTTTTTATCATCCATTATACATGAAGAGTCAGTCTTTAGCTGTGGATCACCTTGGTCATTTTACTCCTGATCATATTGGGAGATTAGGTGACTAGCCCAAGGTAAGTAAGAGATGGAAGTGGGAGTTATGCTAGTAAGAGACAGAACTGGAATTTGATCCCAGTTTCCAAGATAGCTGCTGTGGCAGTTTGATAATGTTTAAGAATTCCAAAAAGAGATATTATGTTTGTAAACTGATATATTCCTCTGGGTGTGTTACACCTTTGATTGTATTAAATTCAGAATTTTCACTTTTACTTTATTAAATCAAGATTAGGGGAGTCCCTGCCCCCTTGGTGGGCTGATAAAACAGACTCTCACACGGAAGTAGATACACAGAGAAGAACACAGAGGAAGAGACAGCTCCAAAAGACATGGCAGAGGTGAGAACTTAGTTTTGATGCTGGAGCCCTAGAGAAAGATGAGACATTTGCCTAATAATTTACAGCTGACCTTGTGAAAAGAACAGAGCAGCTAAGCCCAGAAAGAAACGAGCCCTGGGGAGAGACAGCTGAGATAGGAAGAAGCAGGGCGGATGGAGCCTGAAGAGGAAGAGGAAGGCTGAACACTCACAGACATTGCCCACCATCTTGCTTCAACACATGGCAACAGACTTTGGGTGAGGAAGTACTTTTATGGTACCTTTGAGTTGGACTGTTTAGGGCTTTGTGACTGTAAGCTTCTACCCCAAATAAACACCTTTTATAGAAGCCAACAGAGGAACAAACAGCAAGATGGCGGAAGAGTAAGGAGCTCCTAGAGTCAGCTCGTGCTACAGGACAGTTAGTAATCACCATCTAAAGCACCTATTTGGGGGCTCCAGAAGACCAGAAGAGCATCCTGCAACATCTTGTAAGAATGGGAGCGGGGACTGCACATCTGCAGAGAAGATTCGTAAGTAGAGCACTCCATCCCCAGAGGCTGGTGCCCATCCTGCACTGGTAGCACAGGCCGCCTTAGGAGCTATTCCGCACCTGGAATTGGAAGCTCCACTTCCCAAAAACAGGGGAGGAAGAGACGGTTGGCCACTGATTTCAGCTACTGATTAGTAAATTCAGCTGGCTAAGGTATAACCCAAAGAACAGCTAAAGTTTGAACCTGTCCAAGTCAGAAAAAGGCTGGTAGCTGCCATTTTTACTCCGCCCCCAGCATGAAGGGAAGCCAGGCTGACTGAAAATCACAATGATGGTACAGACCGGCTTCTTTCACCCAGATCAGCCTGCAGCCCTAGCCTAGGCTTCAGCCCCACCTCTGGCAGGGAGGAGGCTGACAGGACCTGCACCAGCCTCTCCAGGTAACTGAAGGTTTTCACTGGCACAGACTGAATAGTTGGAAGACTACTGAGGCAACACAGTCATTTTGGACCCCCACGGCATAGATTGCTGCCCACACCTGCAGCTCCATTCTCGCCCCAGGCAGGGGGGAAGACATGTGAAGCTTCATCAGTCTCTCTGGGCAACTACAGTCTAGGCCTGTATGACTTGGATTATTACAAACAGCTGTGGCTCTGTCCTGACCCCTGGCAAAGGAGAAAGTTGGGAGAAGCTTCATCAGTCCCTGGGACAATGAGGGCAGCTTGAACCTCCACAGCTTACAGCACCAACTACATCCTTGGTTCCTACTACACAACAAGTAAGAGAGAAAGGGCAAGAAAATCCTAAACTAAAGAGAGAAACTGTACCCAGAATAAACACATCTAGTAAGCCAGATGCCAAGACACCAACAAAAAATTACAATCCACACATAAACAAGAAGATATGGTACAGTTAAAGGAACAAGATAAGCCTCCAGATGACATAAAGGAGTTGAGACAACTAATCATAGATGTTCAAACAAATCTCCTTAATAAATTCAATGAGATGGCTAAAGAGAGTAAGGATATTAAGAAGACAATGGATGAGCACAAAGAAGAATTTGAAAGTATACATAGAAAAATAGCAGATCTTATAAGCATGAAAGGGGCAATAAATGAAACCCCACCCAGCTCGGGCAGAACAGTCCATTCAACAAATGGTGCTGAGAGAACTGGATATTCATAGCCAAAAGAAGGAAAAAGGACCCCTCTCTCACACCTTATGCAAAAATTAACTCAAAATGGATCAAAAACCTAAATATAAAAGCAAGAACCATAAAGCTTCTAGAAGAAAATGTAGGAAAATATTTTCAAGACCTGGTAGTAGGTGGTGGATTCTTAAAGGAGATAGGAGGACTAAGATGGACTACTGATATTTAATGTATATAGAAGTTTTAATTTGCTTTACCATAAGAGTGTGGAAATGTACAGAGTTGATGGTAAAACATTATAGTGAGTAACAGCTGGTTTATAAATGGGAATGTATTACCCATAATAAAAATAAATAAATAAATAAATAAATAAATAAATAAATAAATGGGAATGTGGCTGAAAAGGGTAGTCTTGGAATGGAAATGCCAATTGACAGAAAGCTAGAGAATGATCTATGGACTGAATAGAACAGTAAACCCAGAAGTGGATGAGAATTGTGGTTAATGGTACAGATGCAAGAGTGTCCTTTGTGAGCTAAAGCAGATGTACATCACTACTGCAGAGTGGTGGGAATGTGGAGAACCATGGGAAAAATACAACTGGAGTGACCTATAGACTGTGGTTAACAGTAATAATGTAATATTCATGTATCTATGCCAAAGATGTACTGTGTTGATAATGTGGGAGTATTGAAAAAGTGTGTCAAATGTACACAATGGACCTGGTAACAATCTGATGATATTATCTCGTAATCTTTAACAAATGTTCCACTATGGTGTGGTGTGTTGATAGAGTGGTGTTGTTTGGGAATTCTGCACATGTGCATGATTGTTTTGTAAGTTTACAACTTCTTTCAAAAAAATATTTTTAAAAAATTATGATAGGAGGGGTCGGGAGGGCTGCTGGTGGTTCCTCGGTGCTCGCGTCCCATCATTCGAGATAGAGCAGTGTGGCTATGGCAGACTCGCAGCCCGCGGCCGGCGGCCTCACCGACGAAGCTGCCCTCAGTTGCTGCTCGGATGCGGACCCCAGCACCAAGGATTTTCTCTTGCAGCAGACCATGCTCCGAATTAAAGATCCTAAGAAGTCATTGGATTTTTACACTAGAATTCTAGGAATGACGCTAATTGAAAAATTAGATTTTCCCACTATGAAATTTTCACTCTATTTCTTGGCTTATGAGGATAAAAATGACATCCCCAAAGATAAAAATGAAAAAGTAGCATGGGTATTCTCCAGAAAAGCTACCCTAGAGCTGACACACAATTGGGGCACTGAAGAGGATGCAACTCAGAGTTACCACAGTGGCAATTCAGACCCTCGGGGATTTGGTCATATTGGAATTGCTGTTCCTGATGTACATGGTGCTTGTAAAAGATTTGAAGAACTGGGAGTCAAATTTGTGAAGAAACCTGATGATGGTAAAATGAAAGGCCTGGCATTTATTCAAGATCCTGATGGCTATTGGATTGAAATTTTGAATCCTAACAAAATGATAACTATTATTTAGTTATGTGAGAATACTTCTTTGTGATATCAATGAAGACATTGTAGAGAAAAAAAAGGAAACAATGTAATTCACGATATTCATGTAACAAGCATTTAGCACTGATGGGTCATTGTCCCAATTCAAATTATTCTTAAGTCCATTTCCTTTTCCTGTATCACCTAACTGTTTAGTCATTCTGGTTGTAAAGTAGTGCTTTATCTTATGCCCTTGAATGTAATTCTGTAACTTTACTTTTTAAAATAATAATTAGAACAGTTCCCTTCAGAGGCTACCTTGGCCTTCATCTGTCTTCTAAATATGACATCTTTTCAAGCCTTCCTTTGAATCACCATTTTCAAAAAAACATTGAATGTGTTTTTTTTTGTGTGTGGATATCTTCCAGGGTTTCATTTCTCAGAAATGACTTTTCCCAATGGAAAGCAAGGAACAGTGAACAAAAATGAAACTTCATGTGTACTTCAAACAATATAAAGTATTTATTTTACAGAAGAAAAGGTACTCCTTGGGAGCAGTTCAGAATCATGCTGACAAGAATGCTGCTTAGAAAAACTAATTTCTTTTCGTTTATAAAGTACTTCCAAAGTTCAAGGACTAACTTCATTTATTTTAGTGTGGGGAAGAAGAGGAAGAGAATATTATTTACTGGATACCCAGACACTGGACTAGGCTGTCACATATTTTGAGAAAGGCTAGACATATATAATAACTTTAGTAAACTGAAGGCAATTTAAATAGGCTCAAGATCCCATCATCATGTTTAGAATTTAGATTGTGTCTCAAAAATTAGTGCCTCACAATACCTCCTTTGCTAATCTCCTGTAAAAACCCTAGGCAAGTTTGAGCATCGTCCTCTCACTCTTAGGCCTCATTACCATGGTGAGGAATAAGCAATGGAGAAAGTCTGTAGCACATGACTCTCCTCCGAAGAGCCAGGTTTTTCCTACAAGTGGTCTTATGTTACTCCTGAAGAGTCTCTATCTCAAGGTCTTCATTATACCATTAAAAATTTTTAATAAATTATGTTCATTGATAACATATAAGAAATAAAAAAAAAAATTATGATAGGGTGAGTTGGGGGGAAAATACACCAAATATAAGATAAGGATTATAGTTAGTAGTAAGATTTTGACAATATTCTTTCATAATTTTTTACAAATGTCTCATAACAATGCAAGGTGTTGGTGGTGGGTTGATGTATGTGACCCCTATATGATATTATTTATGCATGTTTGCTTTGTGAGTTCATAACTTTTACTATACACTTATTGTTTATGTATGTTCATGTATAAATGATAGAAAAAAAAATAATAGGGTGAGTTGGGGAAAAATACCTTGGTTAGTAGTAATATTCTGAGGATGCTCTTGCATCATTAGTTAAAAATATTTCACAACAATGCAAGGTATTGGTGGTAGGGTGAGGTATGAGAGCCCTCTATGATGTTATGTGTTTGTTTTATAAGTTCACAACTATTACTATACACTTATTGTTTATGTATGTTTATGTATGATTGATAGACTTCAATAAATTTTAAAAAAGAAAAAAAAGCCAATGGATTTCTGGTACTTTTGGCTGACTAATACAGCTGCTAACAAATTTCCTTTGTTACTTACAAATATAATGAACAGACTTGTGCCTTCTCAAGGTTCACTATTGGATGTAGCTTCCCTGGAACTGCATTCTAATTTCATGGTTTTAGAAATCAGGGGATCATATGCAATCTAAAGTGTGTAATGCAATCTAAAGTATTACTGAAATATTTTGTTTGTTTACATTTTAGAAAAAGAAAATTATAACATAGAAAGAAATGACATTTTTGCAAATAAGTTGTTTTTCCACCTCAAAAAATCGCTGGTTTCTATAATTTTGTTTCTGCTACTAGCTAGCTACTTGACTTTTGCCATATCATGTATCGCCCTTGAGTTTCATTTCCCTCAGATTCAAAACGAAGAGTTTTAAAGTAAATTTAAAAAGGGCAAATAACCCCAAAGAAAAAAAGTGCCAAATCATGAATAGGCATTTCAGAAAAGAGGAAATATAAATGGCCAAAACAAACATAAGAAAGACGTTCAACCTTAGTAATCAAGGACATGCAACTAAAACAAAACAAGATATCATTTTATTCCCATTATATTTACAAAAGTCAAGAAGTCTATCAAGATTAAATATTAGTAATTATATAGAACAATGAGAAATTTTTAACCTCACTTTGGATTACAAATTGTCTAGTAAAATTGACAATGTGCATCCCCTAGAATCCAACATTTTTACTTCCAGGTATATGCTCTTGAGAATCTCTTGGTCAGATGCACCAGGAAGCACAGATTATTCATGGCAGCATTGTTCATAATAGCAAAAAACTGGAAACAACCCAGGTGCGCAAGTCCTTGGCATATAGATGATAATTTGAACATTAAATCTGAATGACATCATCCATGGAGCACAGTAGAGTGAGAAGAGAATAGAGGGTCCAACAAATTCCCTTTCATAAAAGCAGAGAGAGCAAAGGTATATAAAACCTTTGTTTCATAATCACCTAATACCAGTTTCCTTTTTCCATTATAGAATTTAATGCTATTTTCTGTAGTTTCCTTTCTACTCTTTCGTAAACTGGAAAATTATTTTATAAAGTAATCATTCTGTTTTTTTATCTTAAGAATATACTGGGTTTTCTGAACTGAGGTAAATTACTTTGGAATCATTTGAGTCATTCTGTATATTTTATTTACTTTGCTAGCATACAGCAAGTTAAATTCTAGAGGCTTCTTGAAAATAGAGGCTATGCTTCTCATACCCAGTAGTAACTTGAATAGATAGCTATAGATTCTGATTATCCTCTTTATGGTATCCTTTTCTTGTAGATGCTAAGAAGATTCTTTGTTGAATTGTTTGTTCAAAGTGCCAAAGAAAACTAAGGAAATTATTTTAGAAGATTAAATTTTATTGGCACTAAGGATACTTAGTCCACATTACCAAAAATTTTTATGGCAATATCAGTAGTGCCTTTAAAATTAAATGACAAATTGGAAGTGTTTAATAACATATGGTCGCTTTTCCTTGACATATATGATTAAGAATATATCTTTTTATCGAAATGTAAAATACCATCTGGCAGAAGTAACAATTATTCATTGGCCTTATACATTAAATTAATTCACAGTATTTTAAAATATAAATATTTTCCTATTTTTCCTTTTTCTAGTGCTGGATCTATGTTTATTTATAATACTCAAAAACTGCATAACTCAAAAAACTATAATTAGGTGTAACAATTAAAATTGATTTTGAATTCCAAACAGAAAACAATGTGGCTCTTAAATTCTTTCAAAGCATTTCTTAAAAATCCAAATGGCAACAGCCTTTTCCTGATATTCATGATTGTAAAACTGGGCTATCTAAAAATTTCTTATTAGACACATAGTCAGACATTGTGTAACTGAAAGAAATATATGTCCTACTGCTCTTTACAAATAGGAAGAAATTTTTATAACAAGCTTAATGCATTTTAAGGTTTTGAACTTGAGTGCCTTTAGTAATGCTACTACCCAGAATCATTCATTTATTCAACAAACCTGCCAGGTTCAGAGGGTAAGTTTCTCTCCAACACAGCATATTTGACACATTTAATAACGTGAACCTTTGACAATTTATGATTTGGGTAATATATCAAACATTTCACAATTCTGTGTGATATAATGTTCTCCAGTGTCACATTGAAACTAACCCAAATAATGAATGCTTTTAGCATTAGGATATAATGTTTATATCAGACATGTGGCCATTTAAATTACATTAATTTGTTTAATTTTACAGAATTGATTATTTCAGGAGGAGTTAAATTTGCATTTAAAATATCCCCAATCCTTTTGAGTATTCTTAGCAAGCAAAATACTTGGAAAAGTGTTAGTCCCATATTCAATAATTTTTTCTTTTTAAAGATTTATTTATTTACTTTATCCATTTTAAACCCCCCTTTCCCCATTTGCTGTTTTGTGTCCATTCACTGGGCAATTCTCTGTGTGTGTTTCCTGCCATCTCTTCTCATCCTCCTCCTCCAGTCTTCACCAGGATTCAATCCTGGAGACTTCCGATGTAGGAGAGAGGTATTCTGCTGCCTGCGCCACCTCAGCTCCTGGCTGCCGGAGCTTTAGGAGCATCTCATCTTGTCTCTCCCCTGCGTCTCTCTTCTGTTACATCATCATCTTGCTGCATGGCTCCCGGGGCCTGGCGGCTCACCAGCACACACAGCCTGGCAGCCCATGCGCCTTCTATATATATATATTTTTTATTTTACCAGGAGGTCCCGGGAATCGAACCCAGGTCCCTCCATATGGCAGACGGACGCCCAACCATTTGAGCCACATCCGCCCCCTCAATAATTTTTAATAAGTGCTGTAATCATATGATGTTCTCTGCTATTAAAAGCTTCAAGTTTAGCTGGAAAAGGAGACGAGGAAGTCAAGGATTATAGATTACGGTTATAGGGAAAGATTATGTAGACTAGGTATTAAGTCCCCACCACCACCACCTCCATATAAAGGTGGGGGAGAGCATGAGGATAGGAGATGGGAAGAAGGACATTTCAGATAGGAGAAACAATAGGCTTGAAGATTCTGAGGCACAAAACAGCATGATTCAACTGCAAACACTTTCATATGGCTGAAGAAAAGGGTGACACTTTACAAAATTTAGGATTTTTTTCTTCTGTTAATTCAACTTTATGAAGGTATAAATTATATACAGTAAAATGCACCCATTTTTAAGTATACAGTTTGATGAGTTCTGACAATATACCACCATAATCAAGATATGAACATTTTGAGCTACCCAAAAAGTTCCTCATGTCCTTATGCAGTCAATCACCCCATCAACTTCACTGCCAATATTCAAGACAACCACCAATCTGCTTTCTGTCACTATATAGTTGACTTGACTTGTTTAAAGTTTCATTAAATTAGTACTATATACTATGTACTCTTGTGTGTCTCACTTCTTTTCTTCAGCATGAGGTTTTGAAATCCCTTTTGTATTTCTTATATGACAGGATTGCTAGTGATGAATTCTCCCCATTTTTGTTTTTCTGGGAATATATTAATTTCTCCTTCATTGTTTGAAGGATGTTTTGCTGGATATAGAATTCTTGGTTGACAACCTTTTTCTTTCAGTACTTTAAATACATCAACCCACTGTCTTCCAGATTCCATGGTTTCTGATGGGAAATGAATTGTTAATCTTATTGAGGATTATGTGATGCGCTGCTCTCTTTTGCTGTTTTCAAGATTCTCTCTTTGCCTTTGGCTTTAGACAGTTTGATTATAATGTGTCTAGATATGGATCTCTTTAGGTTTATCCTACTTGGATTTCATTGAGCCTCTGGATGTGTGATTAATTTTTTAAAATTAAATTTTGGGAGGTTTTAACCATTATTTCTTCAAATATTCTTTCAGACCTTTTCTTTAGCTCCTTTCCATCTGAAACTCCCATTATGCATATATTGACATGCTTGGTTATATCCCCATAGATTCCCCCTCCTTCCCCAAGGTTTGTTGTTGTTGTTGGCTATTACAGTAGTTGTTGTTTATTTAGTGAATTTTCTGAACCAATACTTTCAAATCTATATTCTTTTTTTTTTTTTTTTTTTTTTTTTTAAAGATTTATTTATTCATTCATTTATCCCCCCCTTGCTGCTTGTGCTCGCTGGGTCAGCCAACCACGCCACGCGGGCGGGCTTGCCTTCACCAGGAGGCCCCGGGAACCGAACCCGGGGCCTCCCATATGGTAAACGGGAGCCCTACTGATTGAGCCACAGCCGCTTCCCAACAAGTCTATATTCTTTATCATGTGTGGTCACTGAAATCTTTGCTTGGTTATCTTAGGGATCAGCTAATGATTGGATAGAAAGTTTCTCAAATGCCTGGAACCAATAAATCTCACAGTCTTTGCCAAGGGGTTTAGTATGTGTTCTAGGGCACACCTTTAACACTCAGCTAGGAAGTTTATAATTATGCCTTTCTCTTCATTTCTACTTGTGTAGAAACGCAGGGTCAGCTAGAGATGAGAGGATAGGGCCTTCTCATGTCTTTCCTGAGCATGCTCTGGATTTGTGCACAATGCTGAGCATGCATGTAGCCCTCTGGGTTTCCAGGACGATGTCAGAACTTTTCAAAGCATCTATGGATATCTCATTACCCAGTTTTTCCTTTTAAGCTTTTGTGTATCTTATTGTTTGTCCCACTTGCTATCCATCACATCAAGTAGCCATAATGTTAAACAATTGCCTCAGGGAAAAGGCCTTGCTTACTGAATCAGATCAAATAAACACAGCCTTTTGTAAGTGGAGTCTTCCAGGGAACTACCAGACAGATCAAATAATAACAATTTTCTGCGGGAAGCGGCTGTGGCTCAATCAGTGTGGCTCCCGTTTACCATGTGGGGGGCCCGCCCACACGGCGTGGTTGGCTGACCCGGGAGCACAAGCAGCAGGGGGGGGGGAATAAATGAATAAATAAATAAAATCTTTAAGAAAAAAAAAAAAAAAACAATTTTCTGGGAATGAGGCTTTGAAAATCAGGCTACTGGTTTTCAGTATGATTACAGGCAGCTGGTTTTCAAGGCTACCATGGAAATGGGGAGAGGGGAATGGGAATATGGCAAGGTAAACTGCCATAAAATTCACTGTTCTTGCACAGATTCTGCCATGTTCCTTGAATAAACACTCTCAGATTGTTACAAGCAATCTAGAATTCTGAGAAAGTTGATACTGACAGTTTTTGCCTATTTTCTCATTCGCCTTTACAGGGACAGAATTTTCAGAGGTCCTTACACAGTCATTTGCAGTGGTTTTTTTGATTGCACCATTTTTAATTATTACCATCAATGTCTAAGAGTTTTGGTGGCCACACATTCTTACCAAAACTTGGTGTTGTCAGTCTAATTTTAGCTATTCTAGTGAGTATGAAATGGTATCTTGATAGTTTTAATTTGCATTTCCCTCATGACTAATGATGTTGCATCCATTTTTATGTGCTTATTGGCGATTTTATATTTTCTTTTGTGAAGAACACATTTTGTTGTTGTTGTATAATTTTTTTATTGTTGGCTAAATTGTCATAAACTTAGTAGCTTAAAACTATGCCCATGTATTATTTCAGTTTCTG
Organism: Tolypeutes matacus; assembly: GCA_026826555.1. Taxonomy (NCBI): domain Eukaryota; kingdom Metazoa; phylum Chordata; class Mammalia; order Cingulata; family Chlamyphoridae; genus Tolypeutes; species Tolypeutes matacus. Next base: position 17,918,559 of record JAKSZT010053928.1, on the reverse strand, counting down.
TAAGTCATTAGTCCAGGAACAGTTTAACTGGATTCTCTGCTCAAGGTCTCACAAGGCTGATATCAAGGTGTCAGCTAGGCTGATTATTTCTGAAGCTTGGGATTGTCATTCAGGTTCATGTGGCTTTTTGAAGAATTCATTTCCTTGTGGTTGTAGGACTGAGGTCCCCATTTCCTGGATTTCACTCAGAGGCCATTCCCAGCACTTAGAGCCTGCTCATCTCCTGCCACGTTGCCCTCTCCACAACACAGCAGGCAGCAGGAATGTGTCTCGCTGACTTCCAATCCCTTGCCACCAGCTGAAGAAAACTCTCTGCTTTCAAAGGGCTCACCTGGTTAGGTTAGGGCTACCCAGGATAATCTCCCTTTTTGCATAATATAACACTATCAAGGATTATTGCCTCATCATATTCACAAGTCCCACCCTCACTCAAAGGGAAGAGATCATACGAGGACAAGGGCCATTGAGGGTCATTTTAGGGTTCTAATTCACAAATGTGAACATGAAATGAAAAGTGAAAATTATATACAAATGTAAAGTGAGCATTATTGTGAGTAATTTTTATTACCATCATGGCCAATAGACATTAACAAATTCTCAACCTCATACAACACTGTTCTACTTATTTTTAATGGTTTAACTTAGCTGTAAAGAGTATCCTACCCGACGGATGGCATGGACTCAGGCCCCCGCCCAGCGAAGCGACGCACCCAAAAGACAATGACACAATCAGATAGGATAAAAAAAAAAAAGAGTATCCTAAGTCATCTGATAATTGTTACTCAGATTTTAATGTTGGCTCCATAACTCCTCAAATTCTTATTCTCATTTACTGGTATATTTAGTTCCCACCTTCCCTCTTTTGATTCTTGAGTCGTTGAAATTCTGCACTCTCCAAGAACAAAGTTTCATAGAGAAATCTGCTTCTTTTGTGGTCACCAGTCCATAAATGTTCAATAATTCTTATCCTTATATGTGTGTACCACTTCTGACATTCCCTAGGGCCTGGTTGTACTCAATTTAAAAACAAACTAAGGAAAAGGTAGTATTTTCCACTTTTTAAAAATGATATTTAGGGAAGCAGATGTGGCTCAGCAACTGTGCTCCTGCCTACCACATGGGAGGTCTGTGGTTTGATTCCTGTGCCTCCTAAAGAAAACAGCTACCTGCATGATGGGCAGGCATGGCAAACTGACACAAGATGATGCAACAAGAGACACAAGAAGAAAAACATAATGAGAGACACATCAAAGCAGATAGCAGAGATTTGTGGTGCCTCCTAAAGAAGATGAGCAAGACAGCGAGTTGACACAACAGGCAGGCACAACGAGCAGGCACAACAGGATGACCCAACAAGAGACACAAGAAGAAAAACAATGAGAGACACAACAAAAGCAGGGAATAGAAGTGGTTCAAGCGATTAGGGACCTCTCTCCCATACCGGAGTTCCGGGGCTCAGTTCCTGGGTCCTCCTAAAGAAACAAGTAAGACAACAGACACAGCAAGTGCAAACAATGAGGGGGTGGGGAGAAATAAATAAATAAAATAAATCTTTAAAAAAAAAAAAGATATTTAACCCAGGAAATAATATGACAGTCTTGAAGATGTTTATTCATCTGCAGTAAGAGTGAGCTTAGCATAATTGTGGCTTTGGCATTGGACCAGTGCTCACTAGGGCCATGTATATTGTGAAAAGTTTCATAAATATATCATAAAAGAATGATGTAGGGAGAGATTGAAAATTATTAAGTCTCATCCATTAAAAAAGAATGGAAAAATTTAACCTAGAAATTAAACAAGACAACCCTGATATTTTGTTAATAGGAATGTCTTGAGGACAGGGATGAATTCCACATTTATACAGATATTAGTAAAACTTTGATACACAGGATTAAGTAGTGTTTTATAAAATAAAAGAATATGAACTTTTATTATGTATTAAATCCCTGTTCAAATTCCATCTCTGTTAGCAAAGGACCTTGGAGGAGTTAAATTTTCTCACAGAGACTTAGTTTCTGCCTCTTTAAAACGGGCATCATGTTAGCAGAATACTCTGGGTTTCTAGGTTCTTGGCTATGTTGCATAAAGGAATTTAAGGACATGCCATAGGGTAGTCAAGGGAGTAAAGAGTTTATTAAGAAACAAGAAAAGAAATAATACACATCCCAGACGTGGGTGTGGGCATGCTACAGGGTGAGATGCGTGTGGGACCCTGGGGTAGGCCTTTTTAAGGCCTTTCCTCCTCTCCCTTCACCATATTAAGGAGGGACCCCAGCTATTTGCTGTCCTGATTGTTTGCCTTTCTATCCTCACCTGTTGGCTTTCAGGGGACCAATGGGGAGGCCTTTCTGGTTGGGGTTATCCAGGGCTTCTTTTGTGCCCAGGAGTTTCAAACAGGACCTCGTGACTAGTGTCTTGGTGGGCTTTTTGGCTGTAACAGTTACAGCTGTGTTCTCAAGCACTGGCCTTACCTCAGGGGATTTCTGGGTGGGGTTTCATGGTTATGTTCTGATCAGGGGGTCCCAGCTGTCATGGCTTTATTCTGACCTGCCACCCTCCTTTTTTTGGTTCCTATACTAACTTGCCTCAATAATACTGTCTACTTCAGAAGATGTTCTGAGGATTAAGTGAAATAACACATGCTTATATCTTAGAACAATGTCTGCTATATAGTGAGCATTTAGTAAATAATGAATATTGTTATTATTGTTACTATTCTTTATTTTAATTATCTTAATACCTGGTCCCATGTCTATAACATACTAGATGCTCAGAAAATATTACTGTATTCATCCTTCCTCAATACATGTTTTTGAGATGAATTGGATCTGTGAAAGACAATGTTTTGGATATTATTAATTTGAAATAAATTAAGAGATTACCATTTCCCTAATTTTATTTAATTTTGTATAAATTTATATAATTTTGTATAATTTTGTATAATTTTCTTCCTCCCTTCCTTCCTTCCTTTTTGTCATTTTTCCTTTCCTCTTTTCTTCCTTCCATCTTTCTCTTCCTTTCTTCCTTCCTTTTCTTTCTTTATCATTTTTCCTCAAGGAAATATTATTTTAAATTTCTGAACAATCTTGCCAGCAAGTCTGGCCAAGTTATCTTTGAAGCAAGATCAATTTGCATCCACTATGTCACAAACTGGTTCACAACTGATTTAATCCCTGCCTTGCCTTTTTTTATTTTAAAAAAAGATTAATTTTTAAAAATTTAATCCATGTTGTAGCCTGCATCAGAACTTCAGTACTTTTTACAGCTGAATATTATTCCAGTCAATGTAATTGCCATATTTTGTTTACCCTTTCATCTGTGGATGGACACTTGGGTTGTTTCCACCTTTTGGCAATTGTGAATAATGCCACTCTGAACATCAGATGTGCAAATATCCATTCAAGACCTTGATTTCAATTCTTTTGGGTATACACCCAAATTACCATGAGTCATATGGTAATTCTCCACTTAACTTTCTGAGGAATTGACAAGCTATTCTATAGTGGCTAAAGAATACATTTTTAAATTTGGGTTATGTGTCTTTACATACACATTTAACAGAGTTATGTGTCCTTACATATTCAGGATACAAACCCTTTGTAAGATATTCTATCCAAATATTTTCTTCTAATCTGTGGCTTGCCTCTTATTTTATTAAGGTCTTTCAAGAACAGAAGCTTTAAAGTTTTAAGTCCAATTTTTCAAGTTTTTCTTTTATGGTTTGAACTAGTTTTATCTTAGTAAGAAACCTTTCCCTATCCTAAGGTCACATAGTGTTTCTCCTATGTATTATTTTATGGTTATGTTTGTGATCCCTGTCAAGTTAATTTTTTTGTGTATGGTATTAGGTAAGGGTTGGTTGACGTTTTTTCTTTTATTACATCTGTATCTATCCATCGATCGATTGATCAATCTGCCCACCCATTCATTATTCATCTAGTCATCCATCATCTCCATTTGCTGAAAAGACTGTCTGTTCCTGATTGATTTTTAAAATTTTTGTCAAAAATCAATTGATGATTTATATATAGATCTACTTCTAAACTCTCTGTTTCAATGATCTCTATCTATCCTTAAACCAGCATCTCATTGATTTGGTTATTGTAGCTTTACAGTAAGTCTTGAATTTTGTCTTTTTCAAAATCATTTTTGTTGTTCTAAGATCTTTGTATTTCCATATAAATTTTTAAATCAGCTGGTCAATTTCTACCAAAAAAAAAAAAAAAGAAAGAAAAGAAAGAAAGAAATCTCTTTTCTGTTGAAATCTTTATTTATTTATTTATTTATTATTTTTTTTATTTTTATTTTTAAAGATTTTTATTTATTTATTTATTTATCCCCCCCTTGCTGCTTGTGCTCGCTGGGTTAGCCAACCACGCCGTGCGGGCGGGCTTTGCCCTCACCAGGAGGCCCCGGGTTCAGTTCCCGGGGCCTCCCATATGGTAAACGGGAGCCCTACTGATTGAGCCACAGCTGCTTCCCTCTGTTGAAATCTTGAATGGGATTGCATTGAATCTAGAAACCAATTTGAGAGAGTTGACAACAATTTTCAGTCTTCCAAACCATGAGTATGGTGTTTCTCTCATTTATTTAGGTCTTCTTTAATTTCTCTCAGCGATGTTTTATAATTTTCTGTATATTTATATCTTGGCCATATCTTGTTAAATTTACCCTAAATTGTCATGTTTTTAATGCTATTATATCATTTTTTATTTCAATTTCAGATTATTCATTGCTAGTATACAAAAATAAAATTGACTTTTGTATTGACCTTTTTTTCTGTAATCTTGCTAAATTCACTTAGTTTTAGTAGTTTTCGTTGATTCTTTATAATATTTTATGTACACAAACATGGCATCTGCAAATAAAGTTATATTTCTTTCTTTTTAATCTGTATGCCTTTTATTTATTTTTATTGTATAAATATATATAACATTTTAACCATTTAAGGGTCTAATTTAGTAGCATTAATTACCTTCACAATGTTGTACAATCATCACCACTATCTATTTCAATTTTTTTCATTATCCCAAACAGAAGCTCTGTGCCCATTAAGCATTAACTCTCCATTTCCCTCTCTTCCAGCTCCCTAGTGGCTTGTAATATACTTTCTGTCTTTACGAATTTGAATATTTTAGAAATTTTATATAAGGGGAATCATACCATATTTGTCCTTTTATGTCTGGCTTATTTCACTTGACATGTCTTCAAGGTTCATCCATGTAGTAGCATGTGTCAGAACTTCATTCCTTTTTAAGGCTGAGTAATATTCCATTATAGGTATGTATCACATTTTATTTATCTGTATGTCTGTTGATGAACAATTGGGTTGTTTTCAAATTCTAGGTATTATGACTAATGTTGCTATGAACATTGGTGTACAAGTATCTGAGTCCCTGTTTTCAAATTTGGGGGATATATGCCTAAGAATAGCTGGGTCATATGGTAATGAATTTTATTTTGTTCTTGCCTTATTTCATTGGCAAGGTCCTCCAGTAAAAAGATGAGTTAAAGTGGCAGGAGTCAAAAGCCTTGCTTTTTTTCCCCTGATCTCAGGGGGAACACATTCAGTCTTTCATCATTAAGTATGATATTAGCTGTAGATTTTTCATAGCTCCATCATTTTGACTTAAGTTCTCTTCCATTTCTAGTTTGCTAAGAGATGCTATCATAAATAGATGTTGAATTTTGTCAAAATACTTTTCTGGATCTCTTGAGTTTATGTTATGATTTTTCTTTTCACATTTATTCTGTTAGAATGGTGAATTACACTGTTGTATTTTATATTATTTTATTTTTTATTTATTTATTTTTTCTGTTGGATTTTAAACCAACTTTGCATTCTTGGGATAAATCCATCTTGTTTATGATATATTATCTTTTTTTAAAAATTCAGTTGCTTTTGTTTTATAATTCAGTTGCTATGAGTTTTTTTTCTTTCTTTTTTTTTTTAAAGATTTATTTATTTACTTTATCCATTTTAAACCCCCCCTTCCCCATTTGCTGTTTTGTGTCCATTTGCTGGACAATTCTCTGTGTCTGTTTCCTGCCATCTCTTCTCATTCTCCTCCTCCAGTCTTCAGCAGGATTCGATCCTGGAGACCTCCGATGTAGGAGAGAGGTGTTTTGCCACCTGCGCCACCTGAGTTCCTGGTTTTCAGAGCTTTTGGAGCATCTCGTTTTGTCTCTCCCCTGCGTCTTTCTCCTGTTATGTCATCATCTTGCTGCATGGCTACCGGGGCCTGGTGGCTCACCAGCACACAGAGCCTGGCAGCCCAAGCGCCTTCTATATATATTTTTTATTTTACCGGGAGGTCCCGGGGATCAAACCCAGGTCCCTCCATATGGCAGATGGACGCCCAACCATTTGAGCCACATCCGCCCCCTGCTATGAATTTTGTGGCTATGTTCACGAGGGATATTGATCTTTAGATTTCCTGTCAAGTTTTTGTCTGGTTTTGGTATCAAAATAATGCTGGCTTCATAAAATGAGTTAGGAAAAGTTCTTTTGTCTCTATATTCTGAAAGAATTAATATAGAATTGTTATGATTTATTAATCATTTGTGGGAGGTTTATAATGTTGAATTTAATTTCTTTAAAGATAGAGCTATTCAGATTTTCTGTTTCTTCCGGAGTTAGTTTTCATAATTTAGATTTTTAAACAATTTATCCATTCATGTTCTCTAATTTGTTAATGGCATAAATTTATGTGTAATAGTCCCTTATTAAAAGTATATAGGATCTATACAATCCTCTCTCTTTCCTGATAGTGGTAATTTGTGTCTTCTCTCTCTTGTTTTTCTTTATCTTTTATCTCTTTTTTTCTAGGACCAATCTTGACTTTTTCTAAGAGCCAGCTTTTTATTTTCTCTACTATTTGTCTGTTTTATAATTTATTGATTTCTGCACTGCTCTTTATTATTTCCTTTCCCTCTACTTACTTTGGGTTTAATCTTTCTTCTTTTTCTAGCTGCTTAAGATGGAAATTTAGAGCTTTAATTTTAAGCCATTTTTCTTTTCTGCTATAGACACTTGTGCTAGAAATTTCTATGTATTGCTTTAGTGACATCCCACAAATTTTGATATGTTGTGCTTTCATTTTCATTTAGTCCAAAAACTTTTTAATTTCTTTTTTGATTTCTTCTTAGATCATGGGTTATTTAGAAGTATCCGTTAAAGCTGTCAGTTGTAATCTGCAATTAAAAAAAAAAACACTAATAAAAAACACTAAAAAATAAGATATTATCCTGATATCTTATTGGTTTCTAATTTAGTTTTGCTGTGGTTTGAGAACATATTCTGTATAATATCAATCTTTAAAATATATTGAAAGACTTGTTTATGGGCCAGCATATGTCTTGGTGAAAAGTTCATGTACACTTGAAAATATATATTTTGCATTTGTTGGATGAAGTGTTTTATAAATATCAGCCAAGTCAGTTTGGTCTATCTTGTTCAAGACTTCACATAGTTATTGATTTTCTGTCTAATAGTTCCATCAATTACTGATAGATGAGTGTTAGAATCTCCACCATAATTCTAAATTTGTCTATTTCTTCCTTCAGTTCTGCCAGTGTTTGCTTTAAGTGTTTTAGAACTGTTATTAGGTGTATGCACATTTAGGACTGTTATGTTTTCCTGATGAATTGTCCCTCTTTCCTCTTTATAATATTTCTTTTCCTGAAATCTATTTCATTTTAATATAGCCACAATTTTTTTTTTTATGATAGTATTTGGATGGGGTATCTTTTTCCATCCTATTATTTCTAGCATATCCATGCCTTTTTATTTAAATTGCTTTCTGGTAGACAGTATATACTTCATTTTTGTGTTTTTGTTTTTTTCAGTCTGATAATCTTTACCTCTTAATTGGTGTGTTTAGACCATTTACTTATTTTTATATAATGGTATAAGTTTATTTCTCTTTCACACAAATTAGGCAGCCCACATAGTGTTTGACAGTGTCAGGGACCCAGTACCCTTCTATTTTTTTGTTCCACCATTCTCAGCAAATAGCTACTCAACCTTAAGCTATTACATCTGTATTCTGGCTACCAGAAAGGAAAAAAAAAAAAAAAAAAAACCAGATGATCCTACCTTCTCTCTTCAAAGACACTTCTGGAGGTTTCACATACTGTTGTAGTTTATAGTTCAGAGCAGTCATATGGTCAACCCAGCAGCAAATGAAGCTGGGAAATGCATAGACCATTTATATTTAATGTAATTATTGATATGGTACTTTTAAAAATGCCATCTTCCAATTTGTTTTCCATTTGTCCTATCTGATTTTTGTTTTTTTTTCCCCTCTTTTTTCTGCCTTCTTTTGTACTAATTTAAGAAAAACAATAAAATTGAAGGCTTTGAGATATAAAACAATATGATACAACTCAAATACTTTAATACGGCTGGAACAAAATGCTCACAACAAAGCTGAGAACTTTTAGACCTTTGTATTGAATGCTATGGGGTACAACTGATGGAATTTCAAACAAGGAAGAGGCATGAAAATTAAAAAATTGAAGGGGGACAAAGTGAAAGCAGGGAGAGGAAGATTATTGCAGCATTTCAGGAGAGAAGTGGTAAGGCCTGAAAGTAAGGAAAAATTGACAAAGGGAAGTGGTGGATTGGAAAGCTATTATTGAGATGATACACTTCATGATTTCTAGAATGATTAATTGGGAAGCCTGTGGGGAGAGGTGTATGAGGGGATTTACTTATCTGTTTTCTGATTAGGGAAACTAGTTGGAGGATGAGATTATTCTCCAAGAGTAAATAGAGGCACAGGTTTGGGGAGAAATATAAAGATGGGGATCCAAATATAACTAATATTACTTAAGAGTAAAATAATCTTCGTGGTTTTCAAAGACAAGAGATGTGAATCTCTTTAAGAGGAAAAATTCTTTATAATTGTGTTAGTTTTGGATCCAGATGCTCTAATCCCTCCTCTCCTCTATCTAGTAAATTCATTACCATTCTTGATTTAGGAATGTTTTAAACGTGCTCGTTATTTTAAAGATATTGAGAAACTTAGAAGGATTTGGTAAACACGCTGCCCTAAACAGAACTTTAGTGAGCAAGAGACATAAACTTGTCAATAATCAGTCATTTCAACCTAACACATGGCAGATAGTAGTTAAAACGTTGTGGTTGATAACTATAAGGAGAAACGTGAGTAAATGATTTCTTAATCTCTGTAAAATAAACTGACTTCAAATAGATGGTTTTAACATTGGGGAAACAGTTTTCCTTGAAATCCAGTCCTTGGAAAGCGGTAAAGACAAGAAGCAACGAGGTGAACTCAACTATGGAAAAGAACGCCTGACAGATTCCCCTCTAACCACACCCCTCACACACTTTTCTTTTTCTGCTTTCTCAGATGACCAAGTTAGGCCTTGTTCAAGTTAATCTTTTAGTTTTTAAGGAAGGTCATGGCAGTGAACATCAAAACGAAAGAGACTCTGTGCTCCGCAATCATAGATGCTTCATTTCTTAGCCAGTCACCTCCCGGACTGGGTGGGCCAGAGCCTCAGATATCGGCAGCGGCGGGACTGGTGCAAGAGGAAGAGGAGGTGGGACGCAGAGACTAGGAAGAGAAAAAGGAGGATGTCTGAGGCGAGGAGCAGTCCGAGCGCTCACTTCCGCCCCGGCACACAGAGACTCCCGCAGCCCGCACCATCTGGCCACGTTCCCTCCTACAGGGACGCTAGCCCGACTCCCGGATTGTCTCTAATAGGCCGCCGGGGGAACGGAAGCCGAAGTGGAGCAGTGAACCCGGAAGTGCTTCGCTGCTGAGGCCGGGGCGACTCTTTTGAATGGAATCGGGCTGATTCATCGCGGGTTCGCGGTGTCAAGCCGGGCCCAGTCTGAGCTGTCGCCGCCGCCGCTGGCGCCGCCGCGTCATCGCACCGGCAAGTCCAGGATCCAGACCGCGTTTTTTCGCCCCCAGCCCGCCGCCCACCGTCAGGTAAGACAGAGGGGCAAGTCCTGGAGTTCCGGGAAGGCAGCCGCACTAGGCCACTACATCCCCGTGCTTTCCTGAGTCACGTTTCCCAGCCGAGTTGCCCCTGAAGGTCTGGGCCTCGAGGGACGAGCCCCGGCACCTTCGTACTCCTCGGCGGCTGTCTGGGGTCTCTGACAGGTTCAGGTCGATGTGGTTTCCATCCTCCATCCCTTCTGCCCTGCTGAATTTGCCACATCTTGGGGACTTCTCGTTCTTATTATATAGGGCTTTAAACAGGTTTGTTTGTGTTTTATCGAGAGTTGATTCTATGTTGAAAAACTTCAAGACAGAGAAAACAAGAGAGAGAGAATTAACTTTCCCTCAGAATGCATATTTGCTTTATTACTTGTTATTTCCATAGGCCTTGACCCTTTTTTCTTTTAGTGTTGGTTTTTCAATTCCCTTAAAAAAACTCTCGGGGGAACTGATTTTTTAACATTGAAAATCTTTAAAGTGTGGTTATTCCTGCTATGCCTTCTAAAGTACTTGCAACATTGTACTAATTGATTAGTTGGTGAATTGGTTACATTTCCTGTTTTCACTAAACAAGAAGTCTGCTGTGTGTTGCCTCTTGGAACTTAATTTTTCTGGGGACATTATTTTGTGTATGTCCTAAACTTTTCAAAAGAGGCTAAAAATAAATCTAGTGACTGAATGAAAAACTCTTCAAATTAAAACAGTAACCAAACGTTGATAAAGATTTCGTGGAGAAGGGAAGAAGCTTTAAAAATTAGCAAAGAAACATAGTCTTGTGTGAAAATGATTTTTTCACTGCTCACAAAAGTATGTTTTTAGTGCTGTTGACTTGGTGTTTATGACCAAAGCAACAAGACAGTGATAATGTTGAAATAACAAAAAAAAACTAGACACAATTTTAGAAGAGATCATTAATATATTGGTGGCCTTCTTGTCATGTAAGGCTACCAACCAACTGGCTCATTTACAGTTTAAATTATGTATGTTTTTAAACAAGTTGCAAAGATATTGAGATCTATAGTGACTCAATTACAGTTACAGTGTTAAGATTAGTAAACTGGTATTTAATGAAAAGCCTGAATATTGTCTTGAAATTGTGCCAGAACAAAATTAAGTGCCAAAAGAATAAAGTCATGATCTTTCAATGAAGCCTCACCTCTTGAGTTTGGGAGATTATTTTTTCCAAGGTGCTTGGTAAATAATATGTTGCCATTCTAATTGAATTGCTAGATTTTAACATCTTATATGGGTTCATCCTGTTTTTATACTTGCTATATAAACCTTGTGTTTAGTAACTAGCTTCAGAACCACATGTTTGAAAATTAGTACCAAGAAGCAAATGTGCTTTTATTTAATTGCTTTCAGTTTTATAACTGTCCATTTTGTCATTCATTGTCCACCCATGAAAGCCTTACCTGAATAGTCTCTTATGATTTCTCACTCATGAACTTTTCATATACCATGTTTGTTGTACTCATTTATTTATTTATTTATTTATTTATTTATTTATTTATTTATTTATTTATTTTTTTAAGATATTTATTTATTTATTCATTTATCCCCCCCTTGCTGCTTGTGCTCGCTGGGTCAGCTAACCATGCCATGCTGGCAGGCTTGCCTTCACCAGGAGGCCCCGGGAACCGAACCCGGGGCCTCCCATATGGTAAACGGGAGCCCTACTGATTGAGCCACAGCCGCTTCCCAGTTGTACTCATTTAACATTTCATATTCTGCTTTGTGATAACTTGGTGTCCCCTATTTGTAAAATGAGAGAATTGAATTAAATAATTTCTTCCAGCTCTGAGATAACATTTATTGAGTACCTATGATAGTCCAGGCACTGTGTTAAGTGTTTTGTATTTATTTTCACAAGAGTCTTGTAAGATAGGTATTATCCCTATTTTATAGATGAGATCTAGAGATTAGAAGAAGGTAATTGTTCGAAATCATATAGTGAGTGGGTGGTGAAGCCAGGATTCAAATCTAAATTTACCTCTCTACCCTGCTGCCCTTTCACTTTCCACATTTTTCATGGGTTTATATCATGCCTCCTCAGGTAGATTATAAGATCTTTCACTGCAAGCAACTAATCTTAGTGGCACTATTTCTGTATCACCTTATATACAAGTGGTACTCAATACTTTACTTGAGTGCTATAATTAGGAGGCCCCACAATACTTAGGCTAATACCATCCTCATGATTCTTATCTGGGGGAAATCTTGCTTTCAAAGCCCTATTTATAGGCACAAGGACAGATTTATAGAACAATAAAGAGAATTGAGAGTTTAGAAATAAATCCACAAATCTATGCCTAATTGATTTTTTAAAACTTTTTATTACAGTAAGCAATATACAGCATATAATTTCCCATTTTAACCACAGAATTGTCAAGTGTACAATTCAGTAGTAACTATATTCACAATATTGTGCTACCATCATCAACATCTGTTACTCCTCCTTTTTCACCTCCTCAAACAGAACCTGGTAACCTATAAACCGCCATCGGTCTCTATGAAGTTTGGTTCTTCTAGGTATTTCATGTAAGTAAGATCATATAATACATGTCTTTTTGTGCCCATCTTATTTTGCTTAACATGATGTCTTCAAGTTTCATTCATGTTGCAGCATGCATCTGAACTTCATTCCTTTTTATAGCTGAATAATAATTCATTGTATGTATATATCACTATTTATCCATTCTTCTACTGATGGTATGGCCAATTGATTTTTGACAAAGGGTGCCAAGTTCAATCAATGGATAAAGAATAGTCTCTTCAACAAATGGTGCTGGGAAACTGGCCATCCATATGCAAAAGAATGAAAGCAGACTCTTATGTCATACCATAAACAAAAATTAAATCAAAATGAAGCAATGATGTAAATAGAAGAGTTAAAACTATAAAACTCTTAGAAGAAAATACAGGAAGTTTCTTTAGGACCTTGTATTAGGCAATGAATTCTTAGACTTTACACCACAAGCATGAGCAACAACAATAAAAAATAGATAAGTTGGACTTTATCAATATTAAAAACTGTGCATCAGAAGACATTATTAAGAAAGTGAAAAGACAACCTACATAATGGGAGAAAATATTTGGAAAACATACCTGATAGTGGTTTAATATAGGGAATATATAAAGAACTCTTACAGGGAGGCGGCTGTGGCTCAATCAGTGGGGCTTCCGTTTGCCATGTGGGAGGCCCCGGGTTCGGTTCCCGGGGCCTCCTGGTGAGGGCGGGCCCGCCCGCACGGCGTGGTTGGCTGACCCGGCGAGCACAGGCAGCAAGGGGGGGATAAATGAATAAATAAATAAAATCTTAAAAAAAAAAAAAAAAAAAAAGAACTCTTACAACTTAACACAATGACAGACTACCCAGTTAAAAAATAGGCAAGGACTTCAATAGACATTTCTACAAAGAAGATCTACAGATGGTCAATAAGCCTATGAAAACATGCACAACATCATTAGCCATTAAGAAAATGCAAATCAGGACTACAATGAGATACCATTCTTACCCACTAGAGTGGCTATTATTTACAAAATGGAAAGTAACAAATATTGGTGATGAAGTGGAGAAATAGGAAACCTTATATATTTTGGTGGTAATGTAAAATAGTGCAGCTGTTGAGGAAAACTTTGGCAGTTCCTCAAGAAGAAAGAGAACTACAATATGACCTGGCCATTCCGCTTCTAGGGTATATACCCCAAAGTTTTGAAAGCAAAGACTTGAAAAGATATTTGTTTACCAACGTTCATAGCATTATTCACAGTAGCCAAAAGGTGGAAGCAACCCAAATGTCCACCAATAGATGAATGTATAAACAAAATGTGGTATATATACATACAGTGGAATATTATTTAGCCATAAAAAGGAATGAAGTTCTGATGCCTGCTACAGCGGCAATGAACCTTGAAGACATCATGTTGAGTGAAATAAGCCAGATGCAAAAGGAAAGCTATTGTATGATTTTCCTTATATGAAATAACTAGAATATGCAAATTCATTGTGACAGAAAAGGTAGATTACAGGTTATGAGGGACTGGAGGAGGGGGGGTCGTGAAGGGTGGGATGAAAAATGGGCAGTTAATGCTTAATAGGTACAGAGTTTCTGTTTGGGGTGATGGAAATGTTTTGGTAATAGATGATAGCGATGGTAGCACAACATTGTGTGTGTGTGTGTGTTTTTTTTTTTTTTTTTTTTTTTTTTTTAAGGCAGTTTTGAGCCCTGAGTTACTTTATTTTTTTTTAATTTTTTTAATTTTTAAAGATTTATCTATTTATTTATTTATTTCTCCCCCTTCCCCCTCCTTTTTTGCGATCGCTCTCTGCTCTCTGTGTGTTCTTCTGTGTCTGCTTGTCTTCTCTTTAGGCGGTACCAGGAACCGATCCCTGGACCTTCCAGAGTGGAGAGAGGCTCTGAATCTCTTGAGCCACCTCAGCTCCCTGGTCTGTGGTGTCTCCTATTGTTTCTCTTCTGTGTCTCTTTTTGTTGCATTGTCTTGCTGCGCCAGCTTTCCGCATGGGCCAGCTTTCTGTGCGGGCCAGCTTACTTTTCACCAGGAGGCCCTAGGAATCGAACCCTGGGCGATATGGTAGACGGGAGCCCAATCACTTGAGCCACATCTGCTTCCCAACATTGTGTATTAATACCCTTGAATTGTATTCTTGAAAGTGGTTAAAACAGGAAATTTTATGTTGTATATATGCTACCATGATAAACATTTTAAAAGAAAGTCCAATGTTGACTCTTTCCGTTTCTTCCACTGAAGAAAGTCCTTGTGAAAGTGAGAGAAAAAAGGTCCTACTTTCCAAAAATCAGAGAGGAGAGGATTTAGAAATACAGTGAGATCACAAATACGGTATCATTTAAGAAGGATTTAACATTGATTTGAGAAGTAATAGTATTTAACTCCAGTATGGATTAGGGAGTAAAAATGAAAAAAAAATGAACTAGGAAATAGAATAACAAATGTGAACAAGTAAGGAGTTCATGATTTTGTTTGAATTTTATGAATTATTAGAACACTAGTGTCTCTCATGAAAAGATTGAAACTTTTTTAAAAAAAATGCTCACATTACAAATCCAGATTAAGATAATTATGAAGGATCTGCTCTTTAGGGTTATCTGTGCATGGTTCCATACTTTTCCTGTAAGTATATGAGAAATGATTTATTTTAATTCCAACATAATTAATGTCTGTGGCTAGGTTCTAATCAGATATTAAATCAGTTGAGAGGTAAAGATTAGCCAATTAGGATTCTAAAAATTACTGCATGCATGACATATTAGGCATAATAGTTAAACATTTTAGGCATCTTATCTGATAATGTTTTAAGTAAAGTTAGTCATATCATGAGTGCGCTCTGAGTCTTCTGCTTTTTTATAGTTCTCTGCTTTTAGATTATAGACCTTTCTTATTGCATGTAATTCTTAGCATTGGAAGCTTCTTTTATGTTATAGTGTAACATTTTAATTTTCTGAACCCCCTTTGCTAACTTCTGAAAAAATACAAGTCCCTCCTCCCTCAATGTAGTTTAATTTAGAATTGTGAAGTGTGCTTTGAACCTCACCAAGTGGCCAACTATATGGGAATAGGATCTGTGTTAGTGGGTCTATAGCTGTGCTCTTAGGATGGTGGAGCTGATGATAGCAGCTTGCATTCATTGTTTACTTACTATGTGCCAAGCATTGTGTTAAATGTTTTTTATGTCCATTGTCTTATTTAATTTTCTGAACAACTCTCTGAGGTAGATGCTTTCATTATCCCCATATAGCAGATCTGCAACTTGAGGCTGAAAGAGATAATTGCCCAAAGACACAGAGTTAATAAGTATTAAAGCCAGAATTTGAATCTCGGTGCCCTGACTGCAGTCATAGGTCTTAACCTTCATATACCAGGAAAAATAGGTATCACCATTTATTATCTGGGTCTAGTGAACTATTTATATTTTTTATATGTTTAAGTCATTTTACAGATAATTTACAGAAGCAAAAATAAAGAGATGGGGAAAAAAACAGCTATATTTGAAATGTTAATAAAAGCTTAAACAGAGAAAATACAAAATTTTGTCCCATATTTTCCCTGGTTTTAAAGATATATATACCTGAAGTGGGCAACATCCTTCATATAAGTAACTGCTCATCAATCATGCATGAACCTGGAATGTATCCATCTTTTAAGATCAATTCCAGATTTCAAATACATTCTAATAGGGCCCAGCCTATCATTACTTCTGGTTCTTATTGCATTTGCAATACTTTTGAAAACATTGATAACTCATAATTTTGTTGAAGAGAGGATTTCCTTTGCTTCATAATTGCAAAACATTTTAGTTTTAGATTTATAAATACCAGTTAGAATCAGACCAATAATTTTCTTCATTTCTATATTTATTTTTATTCATCTTTGTATTATATACATCAGCATTTGTCCAAATGTGAATGCATCAATTAAATTTTGGTGTGCAAACATAAAAGATCAAAGAATACATCACACATCTCTTAGCTGAACAGGTTCTTGTTGCAGAAGATTGTGTGATGAAGCCTTGATGAATGAATGACTAGATGAGAATATCATTTCTTTATTGTCTTAGAAATACATTGTTCATTGATTCTTGAGTTGTAGCAGATTAGTCTGGGATATTATCATCTGAAGTTGCCGTAGTCTTAGATTTTGCTTATACTGGTAATGTCTGGAAACATTTTTTATTATCATAGCTGGGTAAATCTTACTAGCGAAACCTACAATGCAAAAGACAGATCCCCACGACAAAGAATTGTCTGATTCAGATTGTTAATAGTGCTGAGGTTAAGAAATCTTGGCTTATACTACTATCAATTTCATTGTTAGCATTAGAGACTAGACTGCTGTTCGCTGTTTCTTTGCATTTGTCTTCTGATACTCTAATAATTGTGAAACCTTTTTTTTCTCTGTAAGCCTTCTTTTTGTGGAAAATGAAAAATTCTGAATTCTCAGTTGTGTTTAATGAAAACTAAAAAAAAAAAAAAACTACAAAGATGGTATCTCTGGTCTTTTATAACTTCTTGAAAAATGAAGCAATGCTTTGGGGAACATAATAAGAAAACTGAAGATGGATGCAATAGCTATAATTTATTTCACTATTATATCATGCTAGACAATTCTCATCATTCTGTTTTCTTGTTATTTTAGTGTTTCTTAGCACTTTTGGGAATAATTGGTGAGAAATGATGAATTAATTCCTAGGATGATGGAATAACAAACTTTTAAGGCATAAGAAAAATAACATCATGAAGATTCCATAATATATCATAGATTTATGATAGTGTGCAGTGGACCTATATGGTAATTGCACAATAGAATGAATTTTCTTCTGTTTTTTAAAAATCAGGACATTTTCTCTTTCTTCTTTGAAAGGCCTCTAAGAGTAAAAGTCATGAAATATCAATCCTTATACATAATTAGAACTGCTCATAAAAGAAACTTACAAAATAAAATTGGATTCACTTGCTCTATAGTTCCCCAGGATGGTAGATCATTCCATACTTTCAGGAAATTATGATTAAAATTCAGTTTTGACTTTTTTTTTTTTTTTTTTTTTCATTTTCAGTAAATTTGCTTCTTTGAAGCATTTGGTATAAAATTTTTCTACTCTGTTCTCAAAATAATTACATCTTATTTTACTTTTTTTAGGAGAGAGAGCTAAAAAAAACATACTTGAAAAATTATACCTGCCAAAATTAGCAAGAGCTTGAGTTAAGAACTTGACAACTTGAAGTGTAACGCCTGAAGAATTGTGGTTACTGACCAGGTGAGAATTAAGTATATCTTTTACTTTTGTCTTTTCTTCAGGATGTAATACAGGGATGTTAGGAAAATGTACCACGCTTAACAACATCCAAATTCCAAATCTGTGTGACAGATAACCAAATTAAAGGATCATGAAAGTCATTTGGATAACTAGCATTTTCATCTCTTGTTTTCTATAAACTTTTTTAAAAAGTGTGATTTAGAACATTTATCAATTATATTTTATTTCCAACTGTTAGTATATTTGTTAAACCTGGGTTTTCTTATCTTATAGTTTGTTAAATATTTTTTCCTGTTTGCTGAGACATCTAATTTTGTTAAAAACACAAATTTGACCTGCCAGATTTTCTTTCCCTCTGCTCCCCACATTGCTCATGTACATTCACAGCATCTGGAGTCTGTGTAAATTCATCAGAAACAACACAGAGGGAATAGATAAGTGGAACACAGCTGGGAATCGACTTTGGCCTAGGGGGGAATATATACATACATACATACGTGTGTATGTGTGTGTTTTGCATACATATATATATATATTTCCCCCCAACCCCCCCCCAAAAAAAAGAGTACACTATGCTGTTTATTTTCATTGGTTCTTTAAGTTTGTAAATTTGAAATGGTCTAAAGGAATTTTCCCCTCCTTTGGTAATATATTCTAGGTAACAGTCTTTAATATTCTAAAATATACAGGATTTTTTTTCTATCTACAGCCTTTAAAAATTGCTATGCATTGAATGCCGTATTTGAGGTGAGGAATTTTAATGGGAATTTGATGAAGATTTTATTTGTAAATGTTGCTATTGGAAGGATGAGTTATGGTTGTGAGGTAGAGATTTTGTCTTGATTATCAAGCTTTCTTTTGTGCCTTTTCATTTTTTTTAAATTAATTTATCCATTGTGAATCACACAAACAATGTTGAGTGAAATAAGACAAACATAAAAAGTATTATTCTACATATTTAAAATAAAAAACAACAAAACTAGTCTATGCCTTTTAAAGTTGTAATACCACCTTTGCAGGATGGTGGAGACCGGGAAGAAGGCATCAGAGGAGTTTCTGAGTGCTGATAATGTTCTTTTTTTTTTTTTTTCTTTTTTTTTTACCGGGAGGTCCCAGGGATCGAACCCGGGTCCCTCCATATGGGAGACAGACGCCCAACCAGTTGAGCCACATCCGACCCCCTGATAATGTTCTATTTCTTCATCTAGGTGATGATTACTTGGGTGTATTCACTTTGTGAAAAGTCCTTGGCTGTAAAATTTGTGCACTTATTCTAAAGTTTGTAATGCTAACATTGTTAAATATTACATTGTAAGCCAGATTGAAGAAAAATGATTAGGCAGTGATGGGATGATCACAAGTACATTATTGGATTTTAGTTCATATAGCACTTCTAACTTTCTAACTATCAAAACAACATGGACAAATGACTAAACTAGTCCATTGACATTTAATTTTTAGTAATACTATTTTCTAAAGCATACGCTTAGGAAAAGGAGGAATTTTAAGGTATAGGAGCCATTTTCAAATTGGAAAAAAATATTCTTTATTGTCATTTTTAACTATCTAGTTGTAAAGTTATTAATTTTTATAATTTGATAACTCTTTTTTATGTATTTGAGGCCATATAAGTATACTTGCTGTTTCCTTTCCTTTGATTTCTTATTTTCTGTGAGTTTTTCAAGCTTTTAAAAGTGTCTTCTGTAGTTATTCCAGGCATAAAAAGTAAATCAAATTGATATTTCAAAATGAATCCTCTTTGGGTTGATGAACCCTGAAATTTTAATTGAGAACGGCAACTGAATTTCTTTAATGAAAAAGGTATATATCCCCACAACATCTGAAATGCAAAATATCTTTTGGTCCTAGAACACTATCTTAATGCATTTAATGTTTACTTTATAGTATTTCTTTAGTATAATGAGTTTGTTTTTTAAAAGCCTTTGATGCTAATTCAGAGATCCATAATCTGCTCACAATGTCTTTCACATGTAGTTTTGATGATAACTGACAAGCTGTAAGTTAATTAGCACAGAACTTACTAATGAGGATGTTAAAATTTAATTTAAAAGTGAGGATTTTTATTTGTACACTCTGGAAAATTGAAGGAAATTCAATCATACGTATGATAAGCATTTCAGGCACTTTTTCCTCATTCAGGAACTTTATTAGATAACAATAAGAAAATATAATTAACTTAATGATAGCAAAGTTTTGAAAGTATGCTAAGATTGCTTGTCTTTAAAACTGGGGATAACCCAAAACCAAAGCAGTAAAATAAGGTCTGTTAATTAGCATGGAAGACAGCTTCTTGAATTAATATGTGGTGTTAATTAACAGGAAGTCTGATGTTGTGTTGTAATTACCACCAATATTTTTGACATACTGAGTGACTGAAGGTGAATTATATAGATAGCAATTGAGTAAACACTTTTGTGCTTAGGAACGTTTCCTTTGTTTCTATTTTCTAGAAATATGGACAGACTTCTTAGACTTGGAGGAGGTATGCCTGGATTGGGCCAGGTTAGTATACAGATTCTCAGTATTTCTTTGTGTGTAAAGTACAAGCTTTTCGTTAGATATTCAAAGAGAAAGAAGTCACCTCCAAGAAAATCACTTCACAGATAACCCTATGAAGCTTACCTTTTGCCAGAAGTTGTATTGCAACACTAAATAACATGAGGAGAACATTTTCTATTATCTTAATAAGTTTTAGGAATAAAAATTTTCTCTATTTGCTTTGATTTAAAATTGTGGGATATGTGAGATTATCCAGCTTGCTTTTTAATAAAAAAGGACTCAACAACATTTACTGCTGAGTTTAAAATGTAAACTTTAGAAGTAATACGTGAGGAAGTAAATATGTAAGACTACTGATTAGAATAGAAAACTGACCCATAAAATGACATTTGTGTGTACAGTCTTAACACTGATAAATTCTAGCATGGGTGAATTAATAAGTAATGTCCTTCTTTTTTCTTTAAATTCATATATATGTTTTTCTTTATATTCTTATTAAACTTAAATGATATTTCTGTTGTTTTAATATTATCAATTATTTTCTTTCATGCCGTTGGGCAAAAATGCCTTTAGATAAATGTTCTTATCTCAGAATATCGTCTCTGCTTTCAGCTAAAGAAGAATTTCTGCCTCTTTTGAGTTGTGCACTGATTATCTTTACAGTCATCCATTTACTTAAAATTGATGAACAAAAATGATGACTGTATTTCCTTTCTGAGACTTTTATGTAATGTATTGTTTTATGATCTAATAATGGAAATATTTTTATAACCCACCTTTAGAACCCTTTTAGTTACTAGCTTTGCCTCATTTTTTTCTGTATTACTGTTAATGACTTCGTTTTCCTCATTCAAAGTAGTCTATATTTATTCTAAGAAACAGGTTTTTTTTTTTTTTTTTTTTGAGGCTTCATGAAATTTTCAGTGTTTTAAAGGCATTTTTACAGGAATTCTTTGATTAGGTCTCTCATGGGTTATGAACTAGTAATTCTTTTTAAAAAGTTGAAGTCTTTTTGTGATCCTATTTTGAACCCTTGAACAGATTTCAGTTATTTTTCTTGTATTAAACAGTTTTTAATATTTCTCATAATTCTTTGTTGCCAGCCTATTCATGATTTTTCACTTTTGTAACATCTATATAGTTTATTCTTTCAAGAGGCCTAAGTCTCTCTGTATTCAACCCTTCCATAGTTGATTCCATACTTTTGTAGGCATTCTAAATAGCTTCTAGAATTTTCCTAATTTATTCTGAAATTAGAAATATCAATATTAAGGCATATATAAATGTCAGAAGTAGCTAAGGTAGTATGTAGATACTGCAAATTTACCTGCAAATTATAGATAAAATATAGTGGTGTTACTGACCACAAATCGGACTATATCATTATCTCAATTACCACTGCAAATCTTTGCATTATTAAATAAGTGGAAAACTTAATATCTGTTCAGTAGCTTTCTGTAGGTTTCTGATTACTTAATTAGCCCTTGTACTCTTATATTGGTTTACAAATATGTTGCTGAATAATATTAAGGCATTTTATGTATGGATTTCATCTCCGCAATTAGATGAAAAACTCTTAAAGGAATAATTTATGGGGTTCTTATTTCTGTGGTCTCTCCCTTATCAAAAACAGGTATTCAATGATTAATTTTTTTCCTGAAATTTTATTTTCCTTTTTTTCTAGGACTAATATGACAAATAAATACTTAGTTACAGCATTTCTTCTACAGCTCTTCTACCTCAGGAATGAAATGTTAATTGTATTGCTTATTTTTTCTTATAAGTCAAAGATCTTTGGACAGATAATAGCTATTCGTTCCAATAGGTAATGCACAGTAGCCAATACTAGTAGAAAAGGAACTGTGAGTTGGTCTACACCTCCAAACATCAATGAGAAATGTTTCTGTGTTACCCTTTAATAGAAAAGGCAGAATTCCCTCGAAACTAGGGGCAGGTCACTTGCTGGTAAGTGTTTGCAGTTGGCTATTTTAAAACATAGGTATAGGTATAGAATAGTAAAGGCCTTTTATAATTGAGAGTCTGTTGTAGTTACTTACCTTAAGAATTGAATAGACTTTTTTCAAGAATTTATTTCTTTGTTTGAAAAAGAGCACCATGAATATTTTATGGGTGAATGGGTTTTCTTAAATTATTATCTATACAAATAGCCTAACTTTGATGAAGGAAATGCTCTAAGACTAGCTTTTCTTAACAATGTTTAGCAATTGTTACTTTTTTTTGGCTTAAAGACTTTTATTTTCAGCTGTGATTCCATTGTTTGTCTGGAAATATTTCAATTTCATTTTCTTAGAACATTATTTGATGCTAATTTTTTATGTGTTACTTCCAAGAGACAATATTTGAGTATAATTCTTTTAATACTTTAATAGTAAAAAGATTTTTGGGCTTTGCTTTGTTTGCTAATTGGCCACATTTTATAATTTCCCCTCCCCAAGATGGCTCCCTCATCTGTCTGCTCATTGTCTCTGCTCATTGTGTCTGCTCATTGTCTCTGTTTGTTGTGTCCGCTTGTCTTCTTTAGGAGGCATCGGAACATGAACCCAGGACCTCCCATGTGGGAGGCGGGTGCCCACCTGTTTGAGCCATGTCTACTTGCTGCTCGTTGTGTCTGCTTGTCTTCTTTAGAAGGCACTGAGAACTGAACCCAGGACCTCTCATGTGGAAGGCAGGCACTCAACTGCTTGAGCCACCTCTGCTTCCTGGCCACATTTTACAATAGAGAAGTATACAGTAGTAATACAGCAATATCAATATTATGATCATATTTGAGGTTACTTAGCCATGGTTGTTTTATTTGGGAGTTAGGGTAGGGTCAGTGGATATAAAAGGTATAATCAGTGTTTCCACCCATTCTAATCTTGTAGCTTTCTCTGGATAGGAGGTGACCTTTCTCTTTTCCAAGCCTAATCCTCCTACTTGTTTTCTGATCCCATATTCTCCTTTGCTCACCTACACTAGCTCCTTTTTTCTCCTTGTAAAGATGTTTTAAGTCTTCTATATCAAAACAAAAACATCATTGCATCTTACTGTTGAACCTTTTCTTCTGTTTATCTCTTGACTTCCTGAAATAATAGCTTGTACTCACATACTCTACTTACCTTCATTCACTCTCACAGGCTATATTATGGCCTCTTCCTCCATTACTGTACTGAAATTGCTCACTTTGCCAAGCCTGTTGGTAGACTTTTGGTTCTCTTTTAATGAGACTTCAGCATTCCACAGTGTTAAAAGCATCCTTCTTAAAACTTTCTCTGCCATTAGTTTTTTTTTTTTTTTTCTTCCCGGGCTTGAACCCGGGATCTTGTACATGCGAAGCAGGTGCTCATCCACTGAGGTATACCTGCTCCCCTCCATTAGATTTTATCATGACACGTTTTCCTAGTTCTTCATTATGGTATTCATACTTGCAAAACATCTTCATTTAAAGTTTTTTTTTTTTTTCAATATTAAAATTGTTTAATGTTATAAGAGAACAGTGGTAGACCAAAATTAAAAATTAAAATTAAATTAAATCTGTCTACAATCCTCAACTTGTATTAAAAGCATTTATTGCTATTATTTAGCTACTTCATTCTCTCTATGAAATTCCCAACCTACGTCTTAGCAACTAAACTATTTCCGAAAGCAGTGGGACAGAACCCATGAGATGGAAATAGCTAAAGCATAGTCTCCAGTCTCTAAAAGTTTTAGTCTAAGTCTCTTGGTCCATTTTGGCTGTTTGGAAACAATCAAGGTAAGCTTAAAAGTAGGTGAAACTTAAGTCACATGTCAGTGGTATTTATTATTCTATTTAAATTTGTTAGGCTAATATTTTGAATTTCTGTGTGTCAGGTTTTATGCTATAGGGAATACTAAGATGAAAAGAGCATGGTAACTTAACCTAGGGGCCTTATGTTCTAGTAGACAAAAAAGCAATTATGTTCTAAGTGTTCAGCACATAACTGCTTTGAATGAGAAAATATGAATGCTCATTGTAAATAATGTGACTTGTAAGTATAGTGACGATAGGGCTTATTTTTTCCTACAAAAAGGGAAAATGAAACTGATGGGACAATGGTTGAGTTAAATTTTATGTGCCAAGTCTTATTCAGAAAGGCTGGAGAATAGATGATATGGGGGGAAATAGTGGGAAAAGAAGCTGGCAAGGGAGTTTGAAGTGGATTATAAAAGGCTTTGATTCCCATACTTAGTGTTTTTACTCTTTTTCCCATTGGTGGTGTGGTTTCACAAAGTGGGTTTTTTGTTTGTTTGTTTTTAATTTTTTAAGCAGAGTTATAAGATGGATTATTCAGTCTCCGTTTTTAAAAATAATTCTAGTGGTAGTTTGGAGAATAGAAAGACAGGGGTTGGAGGCAAGGTCATCAGTTAGAAGGCTATTGGAGTTGTCTAGCTGAAAGTAATGAAGACTTGAGCTAGGAAAAGGTTTGCAAACTTTTTCTGTAAAGAACTATATAGGGAAGCGGCTGTGGCTCAATCAGTAGGGCTCCCGTTTACCATATGGGAGGCCCCGGGTTCGGTTCCCGGGGCCTCCTGGTGAAGGCAAGCCCGCCCGCACGGCGTGGTTAGCTGACCCAGCGAGCACAAGCAGCAAGGGGGGGATAAATGAATAAATAAATAAAAATATTTAAAAAAAAAAAAGAACTATATAGTATACTTTAGAACTTGTGGGCCACATACATTCCTCTATTATACATTCTATTTTTTTTTTCCAAACTCTTTAAAAATATAAGGCTGGCTTTGACCCAGGGATTGCGGTTTGCCAGTAGGACATTGATGGTGAGAATAAAGAGGGTCAAAGAGATGTCTAACAGATTGAATTAATAGCAAGAGTTAACTATTTCAAATTTGAGAGGTTGTGGAGGTCATTAGTGCTGTTCATCAAATATTTCTGGCTCTTAACCTTCCAAACACATGTTAGAATTATATTTTTTCATCGTCTTTGAAATTGGCCCAACAGTGTATCTTGCTTTGACCAATGAAATGTGAGTAGAAGTTAACATGCCACTTTTAGGCAGAAGCTTTAACAATGATTCTGTGATATGCCTGCCCTGGTAAGCAAGGAAGTACAGAGATGGAGCCTCTTTTAGCTGGGACCCTGAGTGAGTGTGACATACAACCTGCAGGTTTTAAAGCAGAGTCAGAGATCTTGGGATTTTATGTGAAGTACCTAATATTTTTGGTTTTCAATTTCTGTTTTAAGAAACAGAATGTAGCCAAACTAAGCACATATGCAGGCCTATATTCCCTATAAATTGCCAATTTGTATCCTTCTGATACAGTAATTTCAGAGTGCATAGATAAGGGAAAGTACTATGGCTGAGTGATCAGAAGAGGTTTCTGAATATGGTGAGGTAAAAGTTACATCTTGAAAGGATTATTTCAGGTGGCTAAATTTTTAAAAATAATTCTATGAATTGAATATGATCTCATATTTGTTAGAACTCCCAAACCCACACAGTATATGGACTTTCTGTATATGAAATAACCATTTTGCTGGTTACTTCTTGTGGGTCATAGAGTAGATATGGTATCTCATTCATTTGCCTTTTTAGTTTTTGGCTTAATGGTTTTGAGAAAAGATTAATTTAACTAGGAGTGGGAAAAAAAATGATTGAAATAAATGGAGAAAAAAATACTGTTTTCATAGTTGACGCTTCTTAATATCCCATGCCAATTCTTGCCAATTAATCATAAAATCAATGCAGTTCCAATTAAAATACCAAGCAGAATTTTCATAGAATTAGACAAGCTGATTCTAAACTTCATATAGGATTAAAAAAAAAGCCTAAGGGGAAGCGGCTGTGGCTCAATCAGTAGGGCTCCCGTTTGCCATGTGGGAGGCCCCGGGTTCGGTTCCCGGGGCCTCCTGGTGAGGGCGGGCCCGCCCGCACAGCGTGGTTGGCTGACCCGGCGGGCACAAGCAGCAAGGGGGGGATGGATGGATAAATAAATAAAATCTTAAAAAAAAAAAAAAAAAAAAAGTCTAAGCATAGCAAAGGACTTCTTTAAAAAGGAAAACGAACTTGCTTTACCAGATACCAAAATATATTTTAATGCTATAAGACACAATGTTATATTGACACAATGTTATATTGATAACTGAATAGAAAGACCAGAAATAGACCCATACATATGTGGGAACTGTGTAATAAAGCTGGTATTAAAAATCAGTAGGGAAAAAGAATTGAAAGCAGAGACTTGAACAGATATTTGCACACTGATGTTCTTAGCAGCATTAGTCACAATAGCCCAAAGGTGGAAACAACCCAAGTGTCCAGATGAATGGAAAAACAAAATCTGGTACATATGTACAGTGGAATATTATTCAGCTCTAAAAAGGGATGATGTTCTCATATGTGATACAACATGGATGAGCCTTGAAGACATAATACTGAGTAAAATAAGCCAGACACAAAAGGACAAACATTATATGATCTCATTTGTATGAAATACCTAGAATAAGCAAATTGATAGAGACAGAAAGTAGATTACAGGTTACTAGGGCCTAAGGGTAGTGGGGAATGGAGAGCTGTAGCTTAATGGGTACAGAGTATCTGTGTGAGGTGATGAAAAGTTTTTCTCAATGAATGGTGGTGATGGTAGCACAATATTGTGTATGTAATACCATTGAATTGGATACTTGAAAGTGGATAAAATAGTAATTTTGGGGTTGTATATATATTACTGCAATAGAAAGTTAAAAAACTATGTCAGTGAGGAAGAAGAGGCTTATTCATTAAATGATGCTGAAGCAAGTGGCTTTCTGTATGGGGGGAAACCTAAAATTAGATAACTAATTTGTACCATATTCAAAAATATCTACAAAATGGATTGAAGACCTAAATGTGAAAATCAAATTTTAAAAATTTGAAAGAAATTTTTTTTTGCCTTTCTGACCTCAAGATAGGAAATAATTTTTTAAAACAAGACACAAGAAATATAACTCAAAAGAAAAGATTTATAATTTGGCTATATCAATACAATGTTAATAACTAAACTTGAGAGACAAGCAATAGAGGGAGAAAAGATATTTGCAACACAATTAATTGAACCGCAGATCAATGACATAAAGACCACTTCATAGAAAAAGAAAGAACACAAACTGGTAATTTGTAAAATAAGAATGGCCAACAGGGGAGCGGATGTGGCTCAAATGGTTGGGTGTCTTTTTCCCATATGGAGGGACCTGGGTTGGATCCCTGGGACCTCCCAGTAAAATTAAAGAAAAATATAGAGGTGCACAGGCTCCAGGCCCTGCGCGTGGGCAGGCCCCCAGGCCCTGCAAGTGGTGCACCATCAGGCCCAGCTGAGCCATGCAGCAAGATGACGACGTAACAGGAAAGTGACACAAGGGTGAGCCAAGATGAGACGCGCCAAAAAAACAGGAACTGAGGTGGCACAGGTGGCAGAACGCCTCTCTCCCATATTGGAGGTTCCCAGGATTGAATCCCAGTGAAGGCAGGAGGAGAAGGATGAGAAGAGAGGGCAGGAAACAGACACAGAATTGCCCAGCGAATGGACACAAAGCAGCAAAAATGGGGGGGGGGGCAGGTTGTTAAAATGGGTTTTTTTTAAAGTAAATAAATAATCTAAAAAAAAATTAGCCAACAAGCTTATGAAAAGATATTACTTCTCACTGTATATCAGGGAAATGAAAATTAAAACAAGATTTAGATTGGTTTGTTATGTATTTCAGTGCTTAGAACATTACTGGCAAACAGACAATAGCAATATGTTGAGTGAACACGGTATGTGGAGTATAAATGGTTGAAGTCACTTTGGAGAGCAATTTACCAATATCTAGTAAAGTTGAAAATGCCCAAACTTCTTTGACTCAACAATTCCATTATTCACTTCAGAGAAACTCTTAAAATATGTATCAAGAGACATGTTTAAGGATATGTATTACAGTATTAAATAATGAAAACTGATAAATGCAAAACTGAAATGTTTGAGATTGAAGGGCTAAATTGTGGTAGAACACTATGCAGCAGTTAAAATGAATGACTAGATTCTATATGTCAGTATGTATAATAGACCTTATAAATATATTAATGGAAAAAGTCAGGTTATAGAAAGAAACATACAATATGAAAGCATTAATGTAAATTTTTAAAACGTGAAGTAATGGTTTTTTTTTAAGAGCACATAACTCTCGGGTAAAAATATCAGAGTTGGTCTGTAGCTGTACTGTTGAATAGAACTTTATACAATGATATAAATGTTCTATATCTGTCCTGTCCAGTACAGTGGCCACTAGCTACATATGGCTTAGCACCTGAAATGCTGGTGGAAAACTGAAGAGCTGAGTTTTAAATTTTATTTAAGTTTAATTAATTTAAATTTAAATAGCCATATTTAGCCATTGAGCCCTTGAAGTATGGCTAGTATGGCTGAAGAACTGAATTTTTAATTTTATTTAACTTTAAAAAGTCACATGTGGCTCTTGGTTCCCTTACTGTACAGCATGGGGCTTGATAAAACACCAAATTCATAAAACACCAAATTCATATGAAGGGAGGGAGGCAAAAGGAACTTCAACTTTATATGTAATGTTCTCTTTTTAATAAACAAGAGGAACCTAAGGCAGAAGAACATGTTATGAAATAATATTAAATGACATTAAATAATATTTCCCAAAAGTACTTTTTAAAAAAAGTCACCATATAAAGCAAATATTCTCGCTGTCCTGATTTTGTGATAATCAGGGTAGGCTAAACATTCACTATATTAGAAACCATGCATATGTCCCCAGACCTAGTTTTTCTCCCTAGGTCTGGTTTTTAGAATACTGGTGATGGAACTAAGCCTGATTTGTTATATGACCATCCTGTTTGGGAAAAGACTGTAACTTGGGTATCTTTGGTCAACCTTAAGAGATATAGCAGGGGGACGGATGTGGCTCGTGGTTGGGCATCCATCTCCCTTATGGAGGGAACTGGGTTCAATTCCGGGACCTCCTGGTAAAAATAAAAAAAGAAAAATATAGAATGCATATGCACCGCCGGGCCCCGCGAGCCATGCAGCAAGATGATGACGTAACAGGAGAGTGACACAAGGGAGAGCCAAGAAGAGCTGCACCGAAAAACCAGGAACTAAGGTGGCACAGGCGGTAGGACGCCTCTCTCCCACATCGGAGGTTCCGAGGACCAAATCCCAGTGAAGACGGGAGGAGAAGGATGAGCAGAGAGGGCGGGAAACGGACACAGAGAGTTGCCCAACGTATGGACACAGAACAGCGAAAACGGTGGGGTGGGGGGTGAGGGTGGATTAAAAACGGATAAAAGTAAGTAAGTAAATAAATAAATCCTTTAAAAAATGTATAGGGGAGGAAGATACGGACTATAGTTAGTAGTAATACTTTGATGATGCTCTTTCATGATTTGTTAACAGATGTTTCACAACAATGTGGGGTGTTTGTGGGGGGGTGATGTGTGGGAGCCCTGCATGATGTTATGCATGTTTGTTTTGTAAGTTCACGATGCTTACTGAACACTTATAGTTAATGTATGTTCATGTATGAATGATATACAATAAATTGGTTTTTTTAAAAAAGCCATCTTATAAAACAATTAGAAATTCACTTGAATTTGTATTTCTGTACTTTTTCTCATGCCTAACCTATGTATTTCTTAGTCTCCCCTGTTCTTGGATTTGATTTTCTTAGTCTCATCTTTTTTTGCCTTGTAATAGATAATATGAATGGTATGTGTGTTCTTTATTTTCCAGTTTTACATAGATTTGTTACATCTTTAAATGTCTAAGGAGTGTAAGGCACTGTGCTGAGCGATTGGAATGAAGAAGAATAGGACCTAGTCTTTATTCTTTACCATTTACTGTCTGGCAATGTGACAAAGTATTGTTTAACCTATCTAAATATCTGACTCTCAAACTTTGCTGCACATTAATATTACATGGAGCTTTAAAAAATCTTGCTGCCCAGTTAAAATGGCTTGGGGTGGTTACAAGAACATCAGTATTTAAAAAATAAAAATTCCCAGGTGATTATTCCAACATGTAGCAAAGTTTGGGAAACATTATGCTCATCTATAAAATTAGTTAGATAAACTTTTAGCTATAAGTAACAGGATGATTAAAAGTGGCTTAACAAGAGTCTTTTGTTTTAACATAACATGGGGGTACAGTTTTTTTTTGTTTGTTTGTTTTGTTTTTTAATATATTTTTATTAGAGAAGATGTGAATTTACAAAATAATCAGGCACATGTATGGAATTCCCAAACAACATCCCTCTATCAACACACTACATTGTTGTGGAACATTTGTTACAAATTTAAGATAATATCATCAGACTTTTACCACTATGGTTTATAGTGTACATTTGGTACATTTTTTCCATATCCCTCCTATTATTGACACGTTATATCTTTGGCATTGATGCGAGAATATTACAGAATTGCTATTAACTATAGTCCATAGGTTGCATTATTGTATTTTTCCCATGCTTCTCCACATTCTTACCACCTTGCAATAGTGAGGTATATTTGTTCTCGTTCATAGAAGGACATTCTTATATTTGTTCTATTAACTACAATTCTCATCCACCTCTGGGTTCGCTGTTTTTTTTTGTTGTTGTTGTTGTTGTTTTTAACTTTATTTTGTACATTTAATAATTGAAAACATAAGCAGTTAAAAACTAAAAAGTAAACACAGATGAATAAATATATACATTTCTCAATTAAATGTAATGGATACATGTAAATTTTTTTGTTGTTGTCTTTTTTGTTTTTTGTTTTTTTGTGTGTGTTAATCAAACAATATATTACACAATATATTTGGTTCATAGTAATGCATTCATACAGTATTTGTCCTTTTGTGTCTGGCTTGCTTCACTCACCATAATGTCCTCCAGGTTCATCCATGTTGCCATATGCTTTATGACTTCATTTCTTCTTACAGCTGCATAATATTCCATCGTGTGATTAGACCACACTTTGTTTATCCATTCATCTGTTGATGGACATCTGGGTTGTTTCCAGCTTTTGGCAATGGTGAATAATGTGGCTATGAACATCAGTGTGCAGATGTCTGTTCGTGTCACTGCTCTCAGTTCTTCTGGGTATATACCCAGTAGTGGTATTGCAGGGTCACATGGCAAGTCTATATTCAACTTCTTTAGGAACTGCCAAACAGTCCTCCATAGTAGTTGTACCATCCTGCATTCCCACCAACAGTGAAGAAGTGTTCCTATCTCTCCACATCCTTTCCAACACTTGTTCTCTGTCTTTTTAATAGTGGCCATTCTGATAGGTGTGAAATGATATCTCATTGTAGTTTTGATTTGCATTTCCCTAATCATGAGTGATGTTGAGCATTTCTTCATGTGTTTTTTTGCCATTTGTATTTCTTCTTCGGAGAAATGTCTATTCAAGTCTTTGGCCCATTTTTTAATTGGGTCATTTGTCTTTTTTTTGTTGAGTTGTAACATCTCTTTATATATCCTGGATATTAAACCCTTATCGGATATGTGATTTCCAAATATTTTTTCCCATTGAGTTGGCTGCCTTGTCACCCTTCTGACAAAGTCCTGTGAGGTGCAAAGTGTTTAATTTTGAGGAGGTCCCATTTATCTAATTTTTCTTTTGTTACACGTGCTTAGGGTGTAAGGTCCAAGAAACCACCACCTACTACAAGGTCTTGAAGAAGTTTCCCTACGTTTTCTTCTAGTAGTTTTATGGTCCTGGCTTTTATATTTAGATCTTTGATCCATTTTGAGTTGATTCTTGTATAGTGGGTGAGATAGGGGTCCTCTTTCATTCTTTTGGTTATAGATATCCAGTTCTCCCAATACCATTTGCTGAACTCATTTATTAGTTCAAGTAGCTTTGTTGTGGATACTTCAGGATTTTCTAAATACAGGATCATGTCATCCGCAAACAGTGAGAGTTTTACTTCCTCTTTTCCTATTTGGACGCCTTTAATTTTTTTGTCTTGTCTAATTGCCCTAGCTAGAACTTCTAGTACAATGTTGAATAACAGTGGTGACAGTGGGCATCCTTGTTTTGTTCCTGATCTTAGGGGGAAAGCTTTCAACCTTTCCCCATTGAGTATGATGTTGGCTGTGGGTTTTTCATATATGCCTTTTATCATATTGAGGAATTTTCCTTTTATTCCTATCTTTTGAAGTATTTTTATCAAAAAAGGAAGTTGGATTTTGTCGAATGCCTTTTCTGCATCTATTGAGATGATCATGTGGTTTTTTTCCTTCAATTTGTTAATGTGGTATATTACATTGATTGATTTTCTTATATTGAACCTGCCTTGCATACCAGGAATAAATCCCACTTGGTCGTGATGTAAAAGTCTTTTGATATGCTGTAGGATTCGATTGACAAGTATTTTGTTGAGAATTTTTGCATCTATGTTCATGAGAGAGATTGGTCTGTAATTTTCTTTTCTTGTGGAATCTTTATGTGGCTTTGGTATTAGGGTGATGTTGGCTTCATAAAATGTGTTGGGTAATTTTCCCTCCTCTTCGATTTTTTGGAAGAGTTTAAACAGGATTGGTGTTAATTCTTTTAGAAATGCTTGGTAGAATTCACCTGTGAAGCCATCTGGTCCTGGACTTTTCTTTGCTGGGAGATTTTTGATGACGGATTCAATCTCCTTAATTGTGATTGCTTTGTTAAGTTCTTGTATTTCTTGTTGTGTCAGTGTAGGTTGGTTATGAGTTTCTAGAAATTTGTCCATTTCATCCAGGTTGTCTAGTTTGTTGGCATATAGTTTCTCATAATATCCTCTTATGATTCTTTTTATTTCTGTGAGGTCATTTGTAATTTCCCCCCTTTCATTTCTGATTGTATTTATTTTCATCTTCTCTCTTTTTTTCTTTGTTAGTCTAGCAAGGGGTTTGTCAATTTTATTGATCTTCTCAAAGAACCAGCTTTTGATTTTGTTGATTTTCTCTATTGCTTTTTTGTTCTCATTTTCATTTATTTCCACTCTAATCTTTATTATTTCTTTCCTTCTTTTTGCATTGGGATTGGTTTGATGTTCTTTTTCTAGTTTCTCAAGTTGTTCAGTTAAATATTTGAGTTTAGCTCTTTCTTGTTTCTTAATATAGGCATTTAGAGCTATAAATTTCCTTCTCAAGACTGCCTTTGCTGTATCCCATAAGTTTTGATATGTTGTGTTCTCATTTTCATTTGTCTCAATATATTTACTGATTTCACTTGCAATTTCTTCTTTGACCCACTGAATATTTAGGAGTGTGTTGTTCAATCTCCACACATTTGCAAATTTCCTTTTTTCCTGCCTGTATTGATTTCTAGTTTCATTCCATTATGATCTGAAAAGGTGCTTTGTATAATTTCAATGTTTTTATATTTATTGAGAGCTGTATTGTGACCTAACATGTGGTCTATCCTGTAGAAAGATCCATGGACACTTGAGAAGAATGTTTAACCCGCTGAGTTTGGATGCAGTGTTCTGTATATGTCTGTTAGCTCTAACTTGTTTATCATATTGTTCAAGTTCTCTGCTTCCTTGTTGATCTTCTGTCTAGTTGTTCTATCTAATGATGTGAGAGGGGTGTTGAAGTCTCCAACGATTATTGTAGAAATGTCTATTTCTCCCTTCAGTTTTGCCAGAGTTTGTCTCATATATTTTGGGGCACCCTGGTTAGGTGCACAGATATTTATGACTGTTATATCTTCCTGGAGGATCGTCCCTTTTATTAATATATAATGGCCTTCCGCATCTCTTATCACTTTTTTGCATTTGAAGTCTGTTTTGTCTGATATTAGTATAGCTACCCCTGCTCTTTTCTATTTACTATTCGCATGGAGTATCTTTTTCCAACCTTTTACTTTCAGCCGGCTTGTATCCTTGTGTCTGAGGTGAGTTTCTTGTAAGCAGCATATGGATGGCTCATGTTTTTTTTATCTATTCTGTCAGCCTGTATCTTTTGATTGAGGAATTTAATCCATTCACATTCAATGATATTACTGAAAATGCACTATTTATTTCCTCCATTTTATTCCTTGGTTTTCATATGTCATCTTATTTTTGTCTTTCTTCTTACTCTTTTGGTTATCCTTTCTGCTTTTCTTTCTTCTATACTCTCCTCCAAGCCTCTCTCTCCTGTCTTTTTCTTTAAGTTCTAAGGCTTCCTTTAATATTTCCTGCAAAGGTGGATTCTTTTTTGCAAACTCTCTTAGTTTCTGTTTGTTTGTGAATACTTTATATTCACCTTCATACTTGAAGGACAGTTTTGCTGGATAGAGAATTCTCAGCTGGCAGTTTTTCTCTTTCAGTTTCCTAATTGTATTATACCACTGTCTTCTCGCCTTCATGGTTTCTGAAGAGAAATCTGCACAAAGTCTTACTGGACGTCCTTTGTACGTGATCGTTTGCTTCTCTCTTGCTGCTCTGAGAATTTTCTCTTTATCTTTTACATTTGATATTCTGAATAATATGTATCTTGGCATAGGTCTATTTGGATTTATTCTTATTGGGGTACGGTGTGCTTCTTGGACATGTGAGTTCATTTCTTTCGTGAGAGTTGGGAAATTTTCAACTATTATTTTCTCAAATACTCTTTCTGCCCCTTTTCCTTTCTCTTCTCCTTCTGTAACTCCCATGACACGTCTGTTCTTGCGTTTTGTGTTATCATTCAACTCTTTGAGCCCCTGCTCAATTTTGTCCATTCTTTTCTCTCTCTGTTCTTTTCTCTCTTCAATTTTAGCTGCTCTGTCTTCAGTATCACTTATTCTTTCTTCTATCATTTCGAGTCTGCTGTTGTATGCTTCAAATGTATTTTTTACTTCACCTATTGTGTCTTTCATTCCCATGAACTCCGTTACTTTTCTGTTCATGATTTCAAATTCTTCTTTATATTTGCGCAATGACTTCTTGATGTCATTGATCTCTTTAACTATATTCTCTTTCATCTCATTAATTTGATTTTGGAAATGTGTGCTCATCTCACTGATTAGTTCTCTCAAATTCTGCATCTCTTCTGGGACTTTGCTGTATTCCTTTTCTTGGGCCATGCCTTCTATTTTCTTAGTATGGCCCATAATTTTTTGCTGGTGCTTAGGCACCTGGTTAGTTTGTATTTTACTTAGATGCTCTATCTCTTTTTTATGGGGTTCTAGTGGCAGGAGGCTGTGAGTTACCACCACTCTTTGATTTTTGGCTCAACCTTGATTGTTAGGATTGTTCTGCTTGTTGCTCAAAACTGGGCACTGGACCCAGTAATTGGTTGTAGAGTTGTTTCCTAGGGCCTTGGGCAGGGAGGCTATAGAGGCCAGGAAAAGCCTCTCTTACTTATTAATTTTCTTATGCACACTTCCTTAGTCTGCCAGGAGATGGCGCTTGTTGGCAGCTCTCAATTCAATGCCTGGTCAGAGCGTATGTGTTGTGACACAGATCAGATCAATGTGGTAGAGATTCCTGTCTGGGGGCTCGGAGCCCTGTGATTCAAACTTTCTGAGACAGTTTCCAGACTTCTCTCATAGCGCCCCCCTTTTCCTAGCTAGGAAATATTTCCACTCCCTTCTGAATCCTCAACAATCAGTCCCTGTTAGTAGAGGAGGAGATTGGGAGGTTTGTATATCTTTAGCCCCTTGCAGGCTCCAAGGCAAACAATGGCACAGCCCCACCCAGCCTGGAAGGGCTCTCGGGACAGGGCAGACCAAACCTGGGAGTCCAAAGCAGAGTCAGCCCCAGGCTCTCTCTCCCCTCTCCTGTGGTGTCCTCAACAATTAGTCCAGGCTAGAAGAGAGGGAGGTTGCGAGGGTCGGATTTCTCCAGTCCTTTCTAGGCTCCCAGGGCAAACCGCTGTGTGGGGCTCTGCAGCCCAAATTTCAGGTCAGAACCTGAGTCAGCCTAAGGCTGTGTCCCTCTCTCTCCCCTTTCCGGGAGTGGCAGATCCCTGAAGCCCCCTTTGTCTGTGGTCGCAGGCCCAGGCCCAGGGGCCCGAGAATTCTGAAGAGTGTGGGGGAGGGTGCCGGCAGCAACAGAAGCTGCTACTTGCAACTCACAGTTGCGTAGTCTTGATTTCCCTCTTTTGTCCCTCTCTCCTCTGGGTGGTGTGCAGCCTGCACCTGCTGTCCTAAACCCTAGAAGATCTTTTTGGGGGCTGTTTCAGCTTGTCCTCTAGCTATTTTTCTGGAGAAGAGATTCCCGTGTCTTACTAGTCCACCATCTTCCTGGAAGTCCCCCTGGGTTCACTGTTATTCAGTCCCTAGATTATTCTCTAGCTTTCTTTCAATTAACATTTACATCCCTAGACTACCCTTTTCAGCCACAATCTTATTTATAAACCAGCTGCATTAGTTCTACTCGCTATCATGTGTTAACATCAATTCTATTTCCACAATTTTCGGAACTCTAACCTTTTACCCTAAATAATTTCCCATTATAAAAGCAAACCCATTTCGTGTACTTTGCATTGGCAGCCCTTTGGCAAACAAAGACAGTATTATATAGTAATATATTAATTTTGTGAAAGGCAAATAATTTTAAATGTCAGTTTGTAATATGGAATGGCATCCCTGAAAGAGAATATTTTGTTTAATACAAAATTGATAAATATTCCAAAAATGAAAATTGACTGGTGAGGAAAGATTAATGTGATATTTACATGGCATTTTATGATGTGCACAGTGATCAATTTATACTTCAATTGTTAGGTATTACATTAGACTGAATAACCCCCCCCCCCAAATTTCTATGTCCTAATCCCCAGAACCTGTGAATATGTGATCTTACAAGACAAATGGGCTTTGCTTCTGTGATTAAATTAAGGATCTTGAGATGGGGAGATTATCCTGCTTTATCTAAGTGAGCTCAATGTAACCATAAGAGTCCTTATAAGAGAGAGAGAAGAGGATTAAGGTTTTATAGTAGAGGATATGATAATGAAAGCAAGAGGTTGGAGTGATTCTAAGAAGGGGCCATGAGCTAAGGAATGCAGGAAGCTGGAATAGGCAAAGAAACAAATTCTCCTCTAACAGATTTGAGGGGAAAAGGGTAAAAGTTTTTGCCCTCTTGGAGTATATATTTTATCATACAAGAGTTCCCTTTGCTTCAGTATTTCAATAATGTCCTTAAGAATCTCATCAGTATCTTTTTTTTCATCAGTATCTTTTCCTCAGGGAGTTAGCATGGCTTTTTTTTTTAAATATATATATTTAACTTTTTTAATTTTTTTTTTTCTTTTTACCGGGAGGTCCCGGGGATTGAACCCCGGTCCCTCCATATGGGAAACGGATGCCCAACCATTTGAGCCACATCCGTTCCCTTAGTATGGCTTTTGTTTCTCTCCCAAAGTAGGAATGAAGGGTTGGGCTGTCCTCCCATATCTCTCTTTTTTCACTAGAGGGAATTGTTCCCCCAGAAGTTCCTCCCCAGATGTCTTTTCTATCTCATTGAACAGAACTGAGTCTCATGGCAAGGAAGAAGGGGGAGAGGAATAGCCTTGGCGTTATAATATCTACTTCACAGTGAAAATTACATAAGATGACATGTGTAAAGTACTTAGCACAGTGCCTGGTGCAAATCAGAGGTTCAGTAAAGGATGGCTTTTCCTTTTCCTATCAAAAGACTCACAATCTGGAAAGAAACACAGGGCACCAGCAAGGCAGTGGGTAAAAAGTACCGTAATACATTATGTTTAGTGAAGCAAGCCAGACACAAAAGGACAAAACTGTATGATTGCCCTGTTATGAATTAAATATATTATATGAAATATGAGTATGAGTAGAATTGCATATATAAGACCATTTTTTTTGAAGCTGAACAAATGTATGTAAGTTAATACTACAAAATGTTACTATCAGACAAAAAAAAAACACATTATACTAAGTGAAGGAGACCAGGCACAGAGTACTACATATTGTATGATTCCATTTATATGAAATGTAAATATAAATCAATTTATAAAGATGAAATGAGATTAGTGGTTATGTAGAGCTGAGGAAAGAATGCTAAGGGGTGTGGAGTCTTTCTTTTTGGAGTAATGAAATTGTTCTAAAATTTTTGAGATGATGAATATACAACATTGTGATTATACTAAAAGCCATTGATTGTACACTTTGGATCAAATAGCCAGAAACACCAGCCATGTACAGTGGGGGAAGCATACAGAGATTGAGAGGTGAGGAATTTTCTTGTTTGTTTATTTGTCTTTTTGTTTATTATTATTATTGAAATAATGAAAATGCTCTAATAATGATTGAAGTGATGAACGCACAACTGTGTGATTTATAGCAAATACCATTGATTGTACACATTGGGTGAATTGTGTGCTTTATTAATATGTATCAATAAAATTGATTTGTTTAAAAAAAAAAGTACCATGATAAAGCTATAAACATAAATGCAATTAATTTTGGCACCATGCTGTTTTTATTTGATTTAATAGTTTTTAGAAATGACTAGGCAAAATAATCATCTATTAACTCAACAAATTTCGTTATAATGTCAGCCATGTGCCATGTGACTATTCTGAATGTGGTAGCAGTGAACAAAACATTACTTGTTCTCATGAAGCTTACATTTAGTGTAGAGGGCAGGGAAGGAGAAAATCAATATATGTCAGGTGATAGTAAGTGCTAAGAAAAATAAAGCAGAGTAGGAGGATTGAGTGATTGCTGGCGGGAGTCATGGGGG
The DNA here is from genome assembly GCA_026826555.1 of Tolypeutes matacus. Classification (NCBI taxonomy): domain Eukaryota; kingdom Metazoa; phylum Chordata; class Mammalia; order Cingulata; family Chlamyphoridae; genus Tolypeutes; species Tolypeutes matacus. The sequence continues at coordinate 17,879,610 of JAKSZT010053928.1, read as the reverse complement.
GGTAGGTGACAGCATTAGATGTGGTGGTCGGTACTGTGGTGAGGTGATACTTGAACAGAGACCTGAGAAATGTGAGGAAGTAAGCAGGCATTCCTGGCAGAGGAGTACTTGGCATATGTGAAGAATAGCAAGGAGGTCAGGTTACTGGAGCACAGTGAACGAATAGGAGAGAGGTGGGAGAAAATGCTAGAGAGGTTGCTAGAGACAAGATCAAGCAGGACTTTGTAGATGACTGTCTTTGGAGTTAGTTGAGATGGCATTAGAGGTTTTTGAACAAGAAGTTATGCTTATCAGATCTGTATTTTTAAAAAGAACCTGCCTATTCTGGAGGTGAGATGTAGGAAACCAAAAATGGAAGCAGAGAGACAATTTAAGAAGCTAGTACAATATTTTTATTTTATCTATCTGATAGAGAAATTCTGGTATGGCTTGAACCTTCATAGATTAACATGTATAATTTATCTTTATTCACACCTGTCACATTTGAAATAAAACTTTTAATGTGCCGTAAGTACTGGTCCATAGCATGAAAATGTGCATGCCTTTACAAAAGGCTTTCTTATGATTTTTCTTTATATTCCTTGAGCTCTTAAGCCTGTTTGTATTTGACGCTTTTTGTATACTAAGGTTTCTTCTGGCTAAGGTCTTTTTTCTATCCTCTTGGTGTAAGGTAAATCTTTGAGTATCTTGATGTGATAATCCTCTATACATTTATAAAGAACTTTTCTAAACACTTTGCCATTTTTCTTCCTATTAAGAAGTAGGGAAGGGTCAAGAAATTTTAATTGTTTTATTTCTTTGCTTAACTACAAATAACTCGAGTGATTTTTGCTTTAGAAACAAAGCAAAAATACAAGGTGCCTTTAATTTTTTTTCATTTGCTGCTGTTGTCAAGTTAAATTTTTATTATTTTTTAAAGTATGCTATTAATCACTATATTAATGTACTTGATCTGATGTTTCTACTGTAGAAAATTAAGAAAGAAGTCAGGTCAAAAGCAAGCTAATTAGAAATACTCTTTCTACTTGTCATTGTAGTGTGATTCTACTGAAGATAGTAAACCCCATGAAAAATATGGTATACTTGAGATGTCTCAAGTCTCTTGAGCATTCTCAAGTAAAAGGGAAACTAATTCCTGGTGGGTGCATTGCAGTTAATCCATGTCATTTTGTTTGAACATTCTAGTTGTGACTGGTCTTTCAAGGGGAAAGGTCTTTGACACCTGAGAATGTTAAATTTCTATTTTGATAGGAGGTTACTGCAAAGGATTTTATCTGTGTTCTTTAGCACATAAGGGGAGCAGTGTTGTAATTTTCACTTATAGTGAGGCTGCCTTCCAAAATTAATCATATTCTGATGAATAGGAGAAAATCAAAACTATGAGGGAAAAATTAATGTTTTTGAAATCAAGGATATTTTCTTTGCAAATATTGGAATTATTGAGGGACCTATGGCAGCTGATACCATTTTTGGTAGAAAGGGTATATGGGATGGAAGATAAGAAGATACCTCTTTAATGTAGGAAACTAAGACATTGAAATACAATCTTAATACTCCAAATGTATGGGATGTTATGATAAAAAAAGATCTAACCTGTGCCTTTTCTTGTTTGACCTGTTTGATTTACTGGTTATGTTGCTCAATTGGTACATTGATTTTTGGGTTTTCTATTCTACTCATGTAATATAGCTTCTAAATTTTCAGTTCATATTACCATTTGGACAGTTCTCTAGATATACCTATTTAAAACTGGGGCAGGCAGGGCCAGTGTTCTCCCACAACACATTCAAAATTGTTCTTTTTTAGGGGACATTGTCTGGGTAGAGTGCCCTGGAAACATCAGAGCAAGGCAGTGGTCTCCTCTGGGCAGCCTCCCAGTGTGGTTTTCAGACTGTTGCCAGTGATTTCACGGGCTCTTCCCTCCAGAAGATTGAATGTCTGTGAGGGCACCATGGGAGCACTTATGGACAATAAGAGTAAATTAATGGTTATGATAGTTATTCTTTTCTCTTATTTGTTGACTGTACATTTTTCCTCCTTTTACTCAATTACATTATTACCTGCCTGTGGTAGATCTCTGTTAATTAGTTTTTTATTCCCTAGTGTTGTAAACATCAGAGCCTGAGCAATTGGAAGCAAAATGCTTAACAAAAAGTAGATAGTAGAATGACAAAACCTAGTTTTAGAAAAGTGCCCCTTTCTGTTTGATAGAAAAGGTGTTCTCTTACTTCATGGGAAACTGCTTGTTTCATTACCTAGTCGAATACATTTTTGCTACCCAGATTTGTCACTATGGGGATATGCTTTTGATTTTACTTCACTTAGCAGTTGGTTCCAGTTCCTGGGTACTATTTCCTCCCCATTTTGTAGGTTCTGTTGTACACATGTAGACTAAACGAGGCCTTGGAATATTTTAAAGCTCAGTATTTCTACAAGGCTCTGCTTTGGGCTTTCAACTTGAACTGCTATGAAAAGTGTGGCAAGTTAGGGAGATAGGCAGGTACTCTAAATAAGGAATTAAATTGTTAGCAGTGCCTAGAGCAAATGTATGGATCCATAAAGAGAAGCTGTATAATTTGAAAATTATATCAGGATTCCCCTCTAGAATTTATAGAAGTTGGGTGGGGGAGAGGAAGAAAGCCAAATGGACTAATGCTTAGAGTGCCTCCTGTGTTCTGGTATGAGGTGCTCTATGTACTTAGTCTTATTTAATCCTCATAGCAATCCAGTATGGATAGGATGCTTATTTCCATATCATAGGGTCAAGTCATGGACCTAACAAAAAGTGGAGCAAGAGTCTTTCTCATGCCAAAGCCCCATTCTACATCAACAGCATTTCCTCAGGTAGATAAGTCACTGGCTACTTGCTTCATAAATTCAAAAAAAAAAAAAAAACAGCTTAGTTTATTGTAATTTTTATTGCCCAATGTAGATGAAGAGCAGGAGACTTGCTTTTTAATTTTTTAGAAAACCTAAAATATTTGAGGACATTTTTCTTATTCTGACGTAATATTTGGTCCATGTTTTAAGAATATTTAAGGAATGAGTGACTATTTCATTCATTTATTCTCTGTAATAATGTATATCTTGACATGTTGATAAAGGTAGAAGGTACAAATAATACAACTAGTACAACTTTTAAAGAAGGAGGTTTATGTTTTTAACTCCTTTTAGTTCTTAAAATATTTTTCTTCCTATTCAGAAACTGATTATATTCCAAACTAATCACCAAAATGTGTTGTTTTGTTAAAAAAATTTTTTTGGGAAAGGGGCATCTTTTTATTAAGCTAATTTGAATGACCAGTCTTGTACCTTGACTTGCAATAATGAAAAAAGAGGTACAGAGAGCTGTTTTATTTGAATAATAGACTTGCCAATTAGCCATCAAGTGCTTCCATCTGTGAAATTGTTGATCAGATGGGTTAGCTGGGATGTTTCCAGACTAGGGCATCATAAATGGCACTTGAAAACTGTCACTTTGATGATGAGGTTTCAAGTATTACACTGCTTGATGCTGTGGAACCTTTTTTTCCCTTTTGCAGTACCATGTTTTTTTAGAACATACTGATCCCACTTATGAATTCTGTGGCATCAAGAGAACTTGGGAGACCTGCCACTGATGTAAAGTTCTGCTTAATCTGCTGCTCTGGCCTGTGCTGGGATTAAACCAGAGTGTTAACAGCTCCTTTCTGGGCTTCACAGTAATGTTGGTTGGTGATCTGACTGACAGGGAGGCAGTGCTCATTGCCGATGGGCCACAGAGCTGCTGGCACACTTTGGCAAATATCTTTGCACTTTCTCATTAATATAAACTCATTTTCAAATATCTCACTCCCTTAAATAAATGTATAGTAACCCAGGCCACATATGTGTTGAGATTTCTACATGTAGCAATTTCATGAAATGACTTTGAAATTCTGTCCTAAAATTTTTTTTAAGGATTTAAATTATTTATTAATAATTATGCCATTCTAAAATTTGTTTAAAAATAACTTAGAAACATAAATTTCCAAAAGTATCATATGCCCTTCTTCACATCTTTCTTGCTTAGTCTTATATTTGTAGAAAGTTTGACTTCCTCAGATGTCTGTGGATATGCTTAGATGTTGGGGTCCCTGAATGACGTTCTTATTTGGTAGGGCTGTACTCTGCTTTTCTTCATTTCCCACAAACCCAGATTCCTGGAATTTGGTCGGGCTTCCTTGTCACCAGTCTGTGTGGGTTCAAATTCATGGCCTTTATCACTTTGTGGACACCAGCTTGGCCTTCTGCCTGCTCTGGCATTGATCTCTGGCCTCTTCAAACTCACTGTTAAAGGCTATATGTGTTAGGACAATGGTTAAAAGGCAAGGCTCTGGAGCTAAACTAAATTTAAACCATGGCTAAGGTCTGTGGAAGAGGAAAAGAGAATGAAAATATAGTGTAATGTGCAGGAAAGTAGATAGAATGGAATCTTGTTCATATTCATTTTTCTTCCAGAGTAGATTTTCATATATTAGCATCATCCCCAGCCTTCACCCTGCCCAAGCAGACAATCTCCTAGTGAGAGCAAAGTATTGATTCAAGTGTATTTTATTTTGGAGTACCTGGCTACTTTGTCTTTTTTATTCTCAACAGATTGACTATTGCTCCCTCTCTGTAGCAACAACAGATTTCCCCTTTTACAGGTGAGGAAATTCAGGCATATAGCAATTAAGTAACTTGTTCAGTGTATTATGACACTTGAAAAGAAAGGGCAGTCTGTGGCTTCACAGCAGATCTGAAAGACTATGTTGCTTTTAAGGGCTTTTCTGCAGAGCATTAAATGGAAGTATTAGAAAGGGAGAAGAGAAATAAATGTGATATTGTGGATTGTGCCTTCCTGGAAGAATAGTACCTTCCCCGTGCCTTTTCACCACAGCCACACTTTCATGCTTTCTAAGCATTTTTCTTCTGATTTGTTTCTCTGTCCCATTCCCATAATTCCTTAGATATAGCACCTCCTGTAATCTTTTAAATGGCATCCTAAGTAGTATTCTGTAGAGATGAATGCTCACTAAAGTATGGGTAGTGGTCAGGATTATTTTAGGAGCTCAGGGAGTGGTGATTTCTCTTAGCCTCTATCTACTCTGCCTTAGAACTTCCGAGCCTTTTATGCTTCTTAGTGCAAATTGAGGCGTTCTTTCAGACACAAACAGTAGGTTTGTCGGTTGTCTTTTCACTTTCTTAATATAGTCCTGTGATACAGAAAAGTTTTTAATTTTAGTGAAGTCCTACTTATTTTTTCTTTCTTTCATTGTTTGTGCTTTTGGTGTAAAGCCTTGCCTAGCACAAGGTCTTAAAGATGCTTCCTTTTGTTTTCCTCTAGGAGTCTTATAGTTTTGGTTCTTATATTTAAATCTTTGATCTATTTTGAGTTAATTTTTGTATATGGTATGAGGTGGTGGTCCACTTCATTCTTTTGCATGTGGATATCCTGTTCTCCCAGTACCATTTGGAGAAGAGAGTTATCTTTCCCCATTGAGTGGACTTGGCACCGTTATCAAAAATCATTTGACCATAAATGTAAGAGTTTATTTCTAAAGTCTCAGTTCGATTCCATTGGTCTGTTTATCTGTCCTTGTGCTAGTACCACGCTGTTTTAATTACTGTAGATTTGTAATAAATCAGGAAGTGTGAGTCCTCCAATTTTGTTCTATCCTTTTCCTTTTAACCTATTTGAATTGCTTTCCTTGTACACACAGTCTGATAAATCTTTGCCTTTCAAATGAGATGTTTAGACCATTTACTTTTACTGCAATTATTGATATGGTTACATTTAAATCTATATTTCTATTTGCTTACTATTTTTTTCAATGTTCTTTTGTTGCCCTTTCTTTTTTCTACTTTCTTCTAGATTAATTGAATATTTTTAGGATTCCATTTTATCTCCTTTTTATTGGCTTTCTAGCAATAACTTTGTGTTAATTTATTGGCTGCCTTAACATTTATAGTATATATCTTTAACTTAATCCTGTATACCTTCAAGTGATGTACTGCTTTACTTGGAGTGTGTGGAAGTATACTTCCATATCTCCCCTCTAGACCTTTGTGCTATTGTTGATATACATTTTCCTTTTGTATATGTTACAAATTCTTCATTACAGTTTTATTATTTTTGTCTAAATAATCTATTGTCTTTTAAAGAGATCTAAAAAGTAAGAGAAAAATCATATATTTACTTACATGATTATCATTTCTGGTGTTGTTCTTTCCTTTGTGTTAATGCATATTCCCATCTGATGCTATTTTCCTTCTGCCTGAAGGACATAACATTCTTATAATTGGTCTGCTGCCCATTTTAAAATTTAAGTTATTTTTCTTTTTTATTATTGAGTTGTTAGAATTCTTTATATATTGTGGAGAAATGCTTTTATATGATTTGCAAATATTTTCTCCTATTCTGTATGTTGTCCTTTCACTTTTTTGATGGTGTCCTTTGAAGCAAAAAACTTTTTAATTTTGGTTGAGTCCAGTGTCTCAATCTTCTTTTTTATGACTTAAGACTTTTGGCCTTGTACTAAGAAAGCATTGCCTAACCCAAATTCACCAAGATTTACTCCTGTATTTTCTTCTAAGAGCTTTATAGTTTTAGCTCTTTTATTTGGCTCTATGATCTATTTTGAGTTAATTTTTGTACATCGTGTGAGATGGGGATAAAATTTTATGCTTTTGCAAATGGATATTCAGGTGTTCCAGCACTATTTCTTGAAAAAACTATTGTTTCTCCATGATTTGTCTTGAACCTCTTTGTCAAAGATCAAAAATGACCATGACTATTATGGTTTTTCCTGGACTTTCAGTTAAATTGTTTTTAGTTTTATGTCTATCCTTATTTTTCTATAATGCTTTTAAGTTTTTGGGTTTTTTCCCAACCACAGGTTTGAACACTTGGGTTATGAGAAATAACCAAAGTTTTTTCTGTTTGTGGTTTATCGAGCTTCTTAAATCTGTGGGTTTATTAGTTTCATCAAATTTGGCCAAATTCTGCCCATTATTTCTTCAAATATTTTTTCAGTTCTACCAGTCCCCATTTCAGGGATTCCAATTACATGTATGTTTTTCTGCTTGTACTTATCCCACAGTTCACTGATGGCTCTATTCATCTTTTTCTAGTCTTTTTCCCTCAATGTTTCATTTTCTATTTCTATGTCTTTAAGTTCATTTATTTTTTCTTGTGTGAAGTTTACTCTTCCATTGAACTCTTCCATGTGTTTTTCATCTTATAACATTTTTTCACCATTTGGCCAGTCATGGACACCCTAGTCATAAGGCTCCACCAAGCCTCTCATTTTGCCCCCTACTTTATACTCCTGCATTTTTCATCTCATTTTGCAGTTTTCATCTTAAGAAATTTGACTTGGGTTATTTTTACGTCATTCATGTCACTACTTAACCTTTTCACAATTATAACTTTTTATGTCCATGTCCCTTATTTTAATATCTGGGTCAGTTTCAGTTGATTGATTTATCTCTTTCCTGTGGATTGTTTTTTGTTTTTTTTTTTGTTTTTTTTCTTCTTTATGCAAATTTTTTATTGGATGCCAGACACTGTGGATTTTACCTAATGTGCTGGATATTTTGTGTTTTGTATATTTTGTAATTTTGAAGTTTTCCAATTTGGCTGGTGGGGACAACAGGCACTATTTCTGGTGCTGTGTGAGTGGTAGGTATTTTTCTAATACTTTTGGGTGATTCTTTCCTCAACATCAGCTGGTTTCTTCATACACATACACTAGTTAGTGCTTAGCTGAGTACTTGAGGATCCTAGAGAAGATATCTAGGGTTTTCTCTCTTGGCAGCTATTTTCTCTCTGGTACCTTGTCCTGATAACTCTAGCTGTCTTGGTCTTTCAGTAATCTCAGCTCCGTCACCTCAACTTGGAGAGTCCACCAGACTCTGCCTGGATTCTTCTCTACTGCACTGCTGCCTGGAAACTGTCTCGAGGCAGTAAGCTAGTAGGGTAGTAGTAGGGCTTACCTTGTTTGTTTCTCATTTCTCAGGCATCACTGTCCTTTGTTGCCTGATCAATAGTATGCTACAAACTGTTGTTTCATATAGTTGTATCTGTTTTCATTTGTTCCATGTGTAAATGCAGTACCTGTTACTCTATCTTGGATATAAACATATGTCCCTTTTATTTCCTTTTTAAGGAGAAAAAAATTGTGTTGGAATATATATTCTAGATAGGGTTTTCTTTTCTATTTGGAGTTGAGAGTGATTATTGTTGAAATAGTACACATAGATTTTAAGAAAATTTACTCTAATTTTGAACAGTTAATCAAAACCAACTTAATAGAAATGATTATTCTTTCTTCATTCTGAAGTAGTAAATAATCCATAGGCTGAGACCTGTATTGCTTTATGGATGCTTAAAGTTGAAGGTGTAGGGCAGATTTCTAAAACAAGATAGTACCAATAATAAAGGGAAAGACTGATAATTCCATTTACATTGAAATTTAAAGTTTATTTTCCTCTAAAAATGCCATTAAAATTGGTTAACATGTGAGGAGCATTTAAGTACTTTAAATGTATTAACTAATGTAATCTTTGTAACAACTCTGTGAGGTTGGGTTATTGTTATGATCCTCATTTTTGAGAGGCTGCTGAGGCATGAGAAATGTAAAAAGTGAAATGGTGAGCCACAGATTGGGAAAGATCTATCTAGCATATAATTGACAAAGCATTAGTTATCAAAATATGTATTGAGCTTCTACAATTCAATAAGAAAAGATATCCATTTTAAAGTGGCCAAAAGATATGAACATTAGAAGAAACATGAATGATCTGTAAACATGTATAAGCTAGTGGTAGTATACAACCATCATGAAAAACATTTTGGCAAGATCTAGTAAAGGCAAAGATTCACCTACTCTACAACCTAGGAAATTGTTTCCTAATCATATTCCCTAGTGAAAGTGTCCTACATAAGATCCAAGGACATTCGTAATAGCATTGTTTATGACAGTGGTTAGCAATCTGTTTTGAAAAGGCCAGATAGTAAATATGTATTGCTTGTGGGCCATATGATCTCAATCCTGCCATTGTATTGCTAAAGCATTCATACATAGCATTACATAAATGGATGAGGCTGGCTGTGTTCCAGTAAAACTTTTTTTTCAAGAACAGTTGCTTGGCCCACCTGTGGGCCATAGTTTGCTGATCCCTGATTTATAATATCAGAAAATTGAAAACAACCTAATTGCTCATCAGTAGAAGAATATATTCACAATTGTACTTAGCAGTGGAATTTGTAATATAGTGAAAATGAATGATCTTCACATATCAACATGAATAATTTGTACTACCATAATGAAGGAAAACAAAGTAGACAAATAAATACATTCTATATGAAACTTTTTATATATAACTTAGAAACGTGCAACAATATTATATGTATACTCATGTATACTTACTAGTAACAGTATAAAGAAATGCATGAAAATCAGCAAAATTACAATAGTACTTGTTATATCTGAGAATATAGAGAGAAGATTCAGTCAGACAGGGAGAGGCATACAGGGAACTTCAAATAATCTGTTGCAATGCTGTTTCATTTCATAAGGGAGGTAATGAGTTTTTCTACTATTTGTTAGACCTTTTTGTATGCCTTAAAGTATTTCATCGTAACTTTTTAGTAAATAAAACAGTGCTCATATGGGAAAAAAATTATTTACTCTGGGTAATTGTCACTTGGCTCTCTTTTCTTCTCTGCTGCTCACATATCCTCCTTGGCCTCTCTTTCCTAGGAAGGCAACTTTCTACTCTTAGGCCTAGGATTAACTCAGAGTGAGGGAAGCAGATGTGGCTCAAGTGATTGGGCTCCTGTCTACCATATGGGAGGTCCTGGGTTCAATTCCCAGGGCCTCCTGGTGAAGGCAAAAGTGGGCCCACGCTGAGAGTTGGTGGCCCGTGCGGAGAGTTGGCGCAACAAGATGACACAAAGGAAAAGAGACACAGGAAAAAGACAATGAGAGGCACAACAAACCAGGAAGCTGAGGTGGCTCAAGTGATTGAGTGCCTCTTTCCCACGTTGGAAGGTCCCAGGATCGGTTCCCGGTGGCTCCTAAAGAGAAGACAAGAAGAGAAGAGAAGCAGACACAGAAAGAACACGGAGCGAGGGCACACGGAGAGCAGACAGCGAGCACAAGTGGCGGTGGGCGCGGGAGGGGGTCATAAATCAAATAAAATAAATCTTTAAAAAAAAAAAAAATTGGAGTGAGTAACCCTGTGCCCAGTCTGCTGCCTAATTGTTGTGCTGTCTTAGTATCTTCTTCTCTATGTATGCTTCAAGCCCTGCTAGTTCCCTTTACTCTAACCTCTCGTTTATTTTGATTTTTGGATATACTTATCCTTCTGGAAAAAGCAATCCAAAATTCTTTGTGTAGACCACACAAGCAAAGGATTGCCTTTGGCATTTTCATGAATGACTGGCTCAGCAAAAAAGCATCAGAGTGTGTGCTTGGCATGTATATGGATAAAGTAGTGAGTCAAAAATAAAAGCTAAAACTGCATTTATTTTTAAAGAGATTGAAAAATTATTGAGCATCTTTTTTTTTTTTGCACTTGTTTGGTAATCCTTAACTAGTGTGCAATTCTTTTAATTACATCTGTAGCCTTCTCTTAACTTTTAGGCTTTTATATTAAAATACTCTGTTACAAAATAACAAAAGTATGCAGAGAACTGACCTGTGCTGTGTGAAGTTATAAATGAGCAAAAGACAAGCCCTTCCAGAGTGTTTAATGGGGATTGCCAGAGGACCAAGCTGAGGAGAATGCATATCAGAGTAAGCCTGGTGCAGCTGAAGAGTGCTTCTCAGGAGATGGATGGAGAAGAGCAGTCCACTGTCAGCCAGAGACCAGCTGGGCTGTATGCAGTGTGCGCTCTGGACTGTGAATGTCTTTTGCCCAATGTGAAAGATGTATTTGTTGGTTAATGAATGGTTATTTTAGAATTTGGATAGAAAATATATTTCAAAGTAGTTGCTGATTTCCAACAAGAAAAAAACGTGTGTGTTTGTATGTATCATTAAATTTTGTGTTCTTTTCATAAGAGGGAACTGAGTGAATGGTGAGGGTGATTTAGTTTTGAAAATCTTACTTATTTAAAGACAAGGAGTGGTTACAGGCTTTGAAAGAGGTTTTTGATAAGTATAGTGATATAAAGTTACCTCTGGCTTAAGCTAGGCAAAACAACTAAAATGTGGAAGAGACTTTAGAATAGAAAGTGTTTGTAGTTATTGGGGAGAGGATTACCATATTTAGCAAATTAAAAATACAGGACACCCAGTTTCAAATATGCATGAGACATTAAAAAATATGAACTGTTTATCTGAAATTCAGATTTAACTGTATGTTCTGTATATGTATCTGGCAATGCTACTGGGAGATGAAGGATTTCAATTATACTGAGGAGGTAAACTAATCCCATTAAGACTAGATTTTAGTATGTTTGATCTAATTTTGAGCAAATAACTGATTGCTACCATGGTTTTGGATAGTCTTAAATTGTTCCTTTGGGGGCATGGCCAAACCAGCCATTTGTAGGCAGACTAGATATAATGTTATTACAGATTTGTCATTAACTTTGAAATTTGTATTGTCAGGTCTTGATTAATCAAAGTAATAGGAAGAAAAAGAGATCGCAGATAATTCCCACTTAATAGTTCATACAAAATTAGTTAAAGCAAGGTATAAATGGATTCCCCTGTAAAGACCTTTATAGAAAAGACCAGAGTGCTATTATGTCTTCTTGTCACCAGTCTCCCTTAGTCAATCTTCCTACCACTAGAAATGCCAGAGTCCTTTTTAAAACCTGGAACCAATCATTTTATTCATTTGTTTAAATATCCTTCATAGGTCTTCAGTCATCTTCACTGTATAACATTTACAGCTCTCAGGTAAAGTGTAGTGATTCTCAAGAGCATCGGATGGAGGGCCATGTCTCCTAAAAAGTCATCATCAGAAGCATCCAGGAGGAGTTTTCCAAAAATTTATGTGTGGTGAGAATGGGTTATATCACTTAGATATGCTAGGGCAGAAAGAAAGTTGAGAACTAATATGAACTGCTTCATGGAATGGCCCCTTTGGCCCTTTATGAGTTGATTTCCTGTTTAGATTTTCAGTTCTTCATGATTTGAAGCAGGCTCATCTCCTGCTCCAACCTTCTCATATTCTAAACTAGCTATTTCATATTACTTGTAATTCTTTGAGTGTCCCATGTCATCCATCCATTCGTGACTTTGTGTAGGTATTCTTGCTAAACAAATGCCCTTTGCCTGCATTATTTGTCTAATGAATTAGTGCTTTTATTCTAGACTGCTTAAATCCCTATACCCCAACATTGACTAGATTTTGCAAGAACACCCCTAAATCTCAGTGTTTAAAACCACAGGCTTTCTTCTTCTCATACTACATCTTATTTTGGGTCATCCTTACTTTGAGACTCAATCTGACAGAGCACTATCATTGAGCAGTGGCTTTAAAAGGCTTCAATGAGAAATGACATAGATCACTTCTGCTTACTTTTTTTTTTTTTTTAGGAGGTATCAGGGATTGAACCCAGGACCTTGTACATGGAAAACAGGCACTCAGCCACTGAGCTACACCCACTCCCCAATGAGAGTTGATTTTTTTCATTTGTTTGTTTGTTTTTAGGAGATACTGGGGGTTAAACCTGGGATCTTGTACACGGGAAGCAGGCACTTAACCACTTGAGCTATATCCGCTCCTCCTCTGCTTGCATTTTGTTGGCTAAAGGAAGTCACTTGTTGACACCTAACTTCAATAGGCTAAGAAGTACAATTCTATTAGTGTTTGAGAGGAGGACCAGAAATATTTAATGGACAGTAGTAATTATTACCACACATGATATTTCCAAATTTTATTAATCTCTCCTTCCTTCATACCTGAAACCTCTCTATCTCCCTGAGTTGAAGTTCTAATATTGAATTCAGTGTAATTAGCAATAAGCTGTAGACCTTTAGAGTTCTCATCCAGCTACCTGGACAAACTTACCCCAAATGACTATTTCATTAACTTGGCAATAATGCAATCCTTTGTGGGTTTTATATCAATGATTCTTAACCTATGCTATACTTTAGAATCACTTGGGGAGCTGAAAAAAAAGGTGAGGGAGAGGGGATTCCTAAGCCTTACCCCCCAGAGCAATTAAATCAGAATATCTGAGAATGGGCCCAGGCATCAGAATTTTTTAAGGTCTTCAGGTGATTCTGGGTATCAATACGGTTAAGAACCACTGATTACCTGTTGATTGTTTAACTACTTTCCTGGGAGGGCCTTGTTTTTATTATATTCCCAATGCTTATTCTTATTCCTGTTATTTTGGTACCAAGCTCAACTTACAATTATATATTCATTTTTATATTTACTTATGTATTGTCTGTCTCCACTGCATTTTAAGAATTAGCACTATATCCAGTTAGTCCATCAGTGCACATACATAGAGCATGTCATAGTGTCTGGCACACAGGTTTCCCAATCATTGTTTGTTTTTTTTTTTAATTTTTTTAAATTTTTTTAATTTTTTTACCGGGAGGTCCCGGGTATCGAACCCGGGTCCCTCCATATGGGAGAAGGACGCCCAACCATTTGAGCCACATCCATCCCCCTCAATCATTGTTTTGTTTGTTTTTCCTGCTAGCTTTGCACACATTCATTCATTCCCCCCGCCCCCCCCCCTTTTTTTTATTCCTTCTCTGTATGGTGCTCTCCTTTTCTTATATATTGTCCTTGGTCTTTTTTTTCATTCATTATATGAGATAAATACATATTTGAAAAATATAAGGCAAGATAAAAAATAATGTACTTGAAAAGTATAAAGCAAGATACACATAAACAGGGAAGGTTATTAGTTGTCCATGTTAACCTCTTGGGCCCAGCTTTTATGGCTGTTTAGTGGCTGATCACAATAACATCCACTTAACCTTCGGCTCCTTTGATCACTGATGCCGCTAATCCCAGTCTTGAATTCTGTGTTTTCCCTTCCAATGGTGCCCATTGCTTGGATGTCAGATAATCAGCTTTTTATAATATTATTTGTTGATAGATTTTTTTATTCTGAGAGCTATATGTTAAATAGATATAATCACTGGTCTCAAGACTATGAATCAGATGCAGTATTTGTATACGTTCTTAAAACTGAAGAAAAACTACATATCACTGTTCAAGTTAATATTTTATATGGAAAAATACATCATCTTCTCCTTTAAGTGTCATCTTAGAACTGTATTTTTTTTTTTTTTAGGAATATCAAAGAACTCCAAAATGTTTAATTTATATTCTAAAGTGCTGAATATTTTTCAAAAAGGCAAAAGTGTGGTGGAGAAAAAGCATTTCTACTTTTAAAGATGACTTTTTCAAAAAGTCACATCCCCAGAAAAGCACCCATTGAAATTGAAGTGGTTATTAACTCATGCTTGACTATTTAAGAACTCATGCTTTAGCCAACTCATTTTACTGTCTAAAAAGCTTTGAATGATAATGTGCAGATGATTGCTGTTTTGTTTCTCTTGCCTTTCAGTGTGCCATTTCCTCTTTGAATGCCTTTCGCTGCCACCATCCTGCTTCCCTCTTTTTTTTTCTTCTTGGAAAACTCCTACATATTCTTCCATTCTTAGCATAAGGGAAGATTTCCTCAAGTAGATTATTGTGCTGTTTGTACCCTCTGTATATGCCACTTAAAAAAATTTTTTTTTAACTTTTTATTTTGAAAACTTTTAAAACTTACAGAACAGTTACAAAAATAATACAAATCCCAAACAGAACACTTGAATGTAGGTTGTTTATATCATGCTTCTTGAACAATTAATGCTGCCACGTGCTTTCCTAAGAACAAGGATATTCACTTATATATCCCCATTAAGTGCAATTTTGAGCTAGATAATTTTAACATTGATATAAAGCTTGCAGTCTATATTGTAGTTTTTTCATATGTCCCAATAATGTCCTTTTAAGCTTTCTCTCCTCCCTTATTAGATCCTGTTCAGGATCATGTATTTCTGTTAATTGTCATTGTCTCTATTGTCTGTCCTTCCTTTCTTTCCTTCCTTCCCTCCTTTCCTTCCTTCCCTTTCCCTCCCTCCCTCCCTTCCTGCCATTATTTCTTGTCTCTGCCCATTTCCATCTTTCTTTAATGACTGCCAGAATGCATTTATTGGTACCTTTGAGGTGTCTGACAGGTTCCTTAGGCTTTGTTCACTTTTCTTCATTCTTTGCTCTTCAGACTGGATGGTTTCTTATCTTCAAGTTCACTGATTCTTTTTTTGGCCAACTTTAATTGCTGTTGAAACCCTCTAGGGAATCTTTAATTTCTGTTACTGTGGTCTTCATCTCTGGTTCCTTTTCATAATTTCCATCTCTATTGATATTTTCTTTGTGTTCATCTATCATTTTCCTGTTTTCCTTTAGTCCTTTGTGTTTTCCTTTAGACCTTTCAGCACATATGGGACTGTTTATTTAAGGCCTTTGACAGTATGTCTCAGGTGTGGTTCTCATTGATTGTTTCTAAAGCTTTAATCTTCTCCTTTGCCTAGGCCATCACTTCCTGTTTCTTTGTTTTGTAATCTTTTGTTGCATCCTGGACATTTTGATATTTTAATGTGTTTTTGCTGGAATTTAGACTCTGAGGCATTTCTTCCCTAAGCTTGTATCCAGCTAGAGTTATGGCAGAGCTTTCCTTGAAAGGTGGGGGGCAGGGTGGGGCAGGAGGAGAAGGAAAAGGAAAACACCTATCCCAGTCTTTGCAGATTGCCCTGTGCAAGTGCTCTCCTTCAAGGCTTATCCATCCAATGAGTTTAGCAATTAGCTTGCAGCTAAAGCCTATGTGCTGCCCTGATCCTTTATGTGCATGCATTTTGCCTTGTCTTGGGCATGCATGAATGGCCCTAGGAATTCCCCCACTTACATGGTTCTGAATTTCCCCTCTTCCCTAGGAAAATAATTTTCTCCTGTCCTGGGCATTACACTGTATGTCCTACAGCCACCAATCCCTTGCTCCAGGCAGCACATTTTGACTGCTCTCCCATAAGGTTCTTTAGGAGAGCTTGGTGAACAGCCTTCTCCATGTAGGGCAAGTTCTGGGAAGAGAGTTACTCAGGCCACTACCAGACAGATTGGGCCAGACATACATGCTCCCAGTATGTGTATGAGAGTTACTCTGCTCCGTCCAGAACCAGGACCAGGGATCTGCACTGGGAGCATGGGCTGGGTCTGTGCCAAGTCAGTAAAGGGAGTGTAAGGGGCAGCTAGGGTGCCATTAGATCTTTCCACTTTAAATACCCTTTAGCCTTTTTCTTGACTCAGCGCTGTCCCTGTTACTGCAGTCCTTTAACTATTTTCTAGAGCTTTGAGGGGAAATATTTCTGCCAGTTCTTGCAGGTTGTTCAAAGCTTCTGTAGGGAGACAGCCCTGAAGAATTTCACTCCACCATCTTGATTGGTGTAGGCTTTACATGCCTCTATTTTTGTATTTAACCTACTATATTGCATTTACAGTTTTTTTCTTTCTTGCTTGTCTTCTACTTTGTAAGCCTCTTATGGTAGAGTCCTGTCTATCTTTTTGAAGCCAGGACATGTATATGGGCTCTCAAGTCTATAATTGTTGAGTGAATAAATGGAAGTATGAATTCTGTGTATGTTTGTATGTGTGTGTATATATAAAACATACCAGGGAAGTAGATGTGGCTCAAGCAATTGGGCTCCCATCTACCATACAGGAGGTCCAGGGTTTGATTTCCGGGTCTCCTGGTGAAGGCGAGCTAGCCCACATGGAGTGCTGGCCTGCTCAGGAGTGCTGGCCCACACAGAGAGCTGGCACAGCCAGATGATGCAACAAAAAGAGACATAAGAGAGACAATAAGAGATGTAGCAGACCAGGGAGCTGAGGTGGTACAAGAGCACCTCTCTTCCACTCCGGAAGGTCCCAGGATCAGGTCCCGGTGTCTAAAGAGAAGACAAGCAGACACAGAAAAACACACAGCAAATGGACACAGAGGGCAGACAACGAACGCAAAAAACAAACAAACAAGGGGGAGGATAAATAAATAAATAAATCTTTTTTTAAAAATCCCATGCATGGCTTTATATAGTATAATTTAGAAGATGACTGCCCTTTTTATGTCTTTCAAATCAGTAGGTGCAAATCATGTTACAGTCAAAACCTTCTGGTAGTGAATTGTGACTGCCTCCCAAAATAACCAATATATTTGTTGCTGACAATATTTTATGTACTTTAAATTAAAAATAAATAAATATATAGCACCATAGTGAAGTGTCAGGAAAGGAGAGGGGGCCCACCAGTATCTACAAGAACTCTAAAGTGAGTTGTTTGGGTCTATTCTGGAACAGTTCTGATATCTTAATGGTCTGTTGTAGCACCTTCAAGCGTCTACTTGATTCTGGGCCCCTATTTCCAGTTATAAAAGATAACATATTTCTGCCATTCCTAAACATTTTAGTTATCTTCTGGTTTCTGATGTTTGACTAACCAAATCCTTTACGAATATGACTTCTCTGTAACTAAAATAGTCATGCATCGTGCATACTTCCTCCTTAGTGGACTGGAGCAGAGTGATAGTTACCCAGAGTGACTGATGGATCCTGTTCTGATGAGGCACATTTCATAGATGTTTAAGATGGTTGGTGCTCAAGCTTATTTCACACATACATGTGCACACACATTTTTTAGTAGGTGAATATTGTTTCAAAGTGAATAACAAAGGTGGTCTTAAAGGGAAAGAATTGTCACAGTTGGGCATCGTATACTAGGCCACCAGCCTTTATGTTACTTTAATTAGGTCTCTATGACCAGATAATGGTGTCATCCAACACCCTTCCCTAATAATTCATCCCCTCACTCCACTGCCTGTTCCCACTGAAATTTTTATATCCTCAGTTATTCGCTCTACAACAGCCACTTAGGTTTGTTGTATTGGAGAGCTCAGTAGGCCTAGGGAAAGAAAGTTTTCAGAGAGACAGGAACTAAGTTTGTCTAATAATTGGAAGACTTAATAGAAAGAGGTAAGTGAGGTAGGAAAGGGATATAGAGCATGGTATAGGAATATAGTATATATAATTTTTATTTTTTTATGTCCTTGAACCATTTTATCGCCAATTATCTCAGTCCTTATTAATCAAATTTCTAATAAATAAGCATATTGTTGGTTACAGTTACTTGAGAGCCCAACTGTATTTCAGTGGTGGGTGAAATTATGTCTCTGCTGTCATGCTGGCAGTTATTTATTAATTTATCTTAAGGTAGTGGTCAGTATGATAGGATTTCTGATATTTAGTTTTTGTTTTGATACTTTGAATTTTTATTAAAGTAAATACAAGATTACTCGGATGAAAGATGTAACATATGTTAATTTTTCAATCATACTATTTAGAATATTATTTATATAATTTATTTAAAATGCCTATAAGACTTAAATATATATGGAATATTAATATTTATAAATATGGCATTTGAAAAGCAATGCATCATTATTTTGACATTCTCATTCTTATTTTCTTTCTTTTTTTTTTTTTTTTTTTTTTTTTTAAGAATTAATGTGCCATCTGGAAACCTGAGATCATGCCATAAAAGGAATTTTGGCTTTTTGGCAGTCAGTCAGTCATTAGGATAGGCTGTGACTGTGCACCTTATCAGAATAATGCAACATAATTAGAAAGGTGTATTAACTCACATATGTTTCAAAACATTTTTATATTTAAGATTCTTGTATGGACATATGGGAATAAAAAATTAATACTACTCTATCCCAAGGTTAAGTTGATTAAATTATCATCATGGGACAATCATTGTTGGATCCTTAAACATAAATAAATGTAAATCAAACCCTATGTAACTAAATGGTCACAAATTATTTCTAAACACTATATTCTGTATCTTCTTTTCAGTATGAAAATAAGCAAATGCAATTAGTTTACATGTTTTTCAGAGGGGCGAGTTGCAATATTACATTGCAATTAACTTGCTCTATCCTTCTCTTCTGAATAATACAGTCATTGGAACTGTCAGCCAAGGGACCTTTTTTGGGGAACATTTTTTTTTTTTTAACTCTAACAAGTAACAAGTTTTTAAAATTAATTGAGAGAAAACAGCTGAAATCGTGCATTGAAAGGGTTAAGTCGACATGAAAGGATTCATTTCCACTTTAATGACCTAGCCTTGCTGGGTTAGGACGATGGGGAACACACTTCTGACTTGTACTCCTATTGCCAATTAACACCTCCTATAACAGGTTGCCTCAGCTAGTCATTGAAGCTCAGGCAGTAGAAATAGTTTACATGCAGCTTGTTTTTCACACTAGTTGTTTAATACTCACAAAATTAAAGTATTAAAAGGTTGTTTCTTACCTTGCTGGGTAAGAGATAAACAATACAGTGGTAGTTATTTGTATATGTTTGAATTCTCTTATTTTGTTTTCACTCTCCTTTTTGGGGTTTTTTATTGAGCAAACTGAAGGTGGAAGTTACATCACATTTTAAATTTTATGACAGAGTTGGTTGAGGGTTATATTGGGTATCATAAAATTAAGTATTTTCTTAATATATGTTTAAGTTTTATTATGGGTTTTAAAAATATAATCACCTGCATTTGCTAACAAAGTCTAATTTCTCTCTGTTGAAAAACACATTTTAACAGACTTTAAAAATAGCTCTAAATTGCAGGACCAAATAAACACCTTTAAACAGCCATTATAAAAATTAGACATATAATATATTAACACCAGAACAACTTTTTTACGAAGTTTGAAATGTTTATGTCATTTCCCAAGATAACTTTATATTTGTAGATAATTTTGGAGTATTGCAGTTCAGGGGTACTATTTATTTTACGTTTCTTTTTAAGTGACACTTTGGTTCATGTTTAATCAGCAGGTATTTTAATAACATAATAAAATTGGCTAAATAATTGATATCAGTTCACACTAAGAGAAAGGTGGAGTAATATAACTAAGAGTGTTAACAAATTTGTTAAAAGGCCTGAGTAGGTAACACTTTGAGGCGTTAGTTTTTATGCTGTTATAATGGCAAATGCCTTTTTTTTTTTTTTTTTTTTTTAACTAACACTTAGTCAACAAGGGCTGCCCAAGTAAAAGTCACAGCTTTTTATGCTGGATCAGATTTTAACCTTCTAAATGGGGGGTGGAGGGGGGTAATGGACATCTTATTTAATTTAACCACATTTGAAATTTGTGGACATGGATGATAACTTGTATTTTGCTAAAATTTTACTACACAAAACTAAATGTGATCAAAACTCATTGTACAGAAGTAATTTTGATGCCTTTATGGAGTCCATAATTTTTTTTTTTTTTAATCACTTGTTAGGTTTCCATGCTTTTATAAATGCTGGTAACACTGCTTATGCCTATGACTCAACTCTGTACCCTGTAGTTCTGTTAGATAGCTGATCTACATTTTTGGTCAATTTAAAGCTATAGAATTTCCCCCATCCCCCTTTTAAAACAAACTTATTTTAAAGAGTCAGATGCTTGTGATTTCAAAGTTGTCTGAAGGAAATCTTTTTTTAAAACTTTATTTACTTTTATCCATCTTTACCCCCACCCCCACCCCCGTTTTTGCTGTTTCTGTGTCTGTTTGCTGGGCAACTCTCTGTGTCTATCTCCTGCCCTCTCTTCTCATCCCTCTTCTCCTGTCTTCGCTGGGACTCGATCCTGAGAACCTCCTATGTGGGAGAGAGGCATCCTACCGCTTGTGCCACCTTAGTTCTTGGTTTTTTTGGTTCGTCTCGTCTCAGCTGTCCCTTGTGTCACTCTCCTGTTAAGTCATCATCTTGCTGCGTGGCTTGCGGGGACTGGCGGCACACCTGCACACACGGCCTGGTGGCCCACACACCTTCTTTTTTTTTCTTTTTACCAGGAGGTCCCAGGGATCGAACCCAGGTCCCTCCATATGGGAGACAGATGTCCAACCACCCAAGCCACATCCGTCCCCCTGCTATATCTCTTAAGGTTGACCAAAGACACCCAAAGTTACAGTTTTTTCCCACACAGGATGATCATATAATAAATCAGGCTTAGTTTATCACCAGCATTCTAAAAACCAGACCTAGGGAGAAAAACTAGGTCTGGGGACACATGCATGGTTTCTAATATAGCGAATGTTTAGCCTACCCTGGTTATCACAAAATCAGGACAGCGATAATATTCGCATGAAGGAATTTTTTATTGAGGATTTATATAGTAG
This sequence comes from Tolypeutes matacus, assembly GCA_026826555.1. Taxonomy (NCBI): domain Eukaryota; kingdom Metazoa; phylum Chordata; class Mammalia; order Cingulata; family Chlamyphoridae; genus Tolypeutes; species Tolypeutes matacus. Next base: position 17,858,356 of record JAKSZT010053928.1, on the reverse strand, counting down.
TGATTATTTCAATTTCTTATTTTTATGAGGGATATGTGCATATTTTAATTTCATGTTTTTACAGCAATATATAACTGTAAAACATTCCAGTTTTCAAATTGTAGTGTTTATTTAATTTTTAACAGTAGACTAAAATTGCAGTATATTCAGATGTTTCTTTTTTAATAACTTCTTGTCAGTTGTGTGTGCGTGTGTTTCTATTTTATAGTGACATTGTGTGAATACAGGCTACTCTTATTTGGTTTTTGGTTATTTTTTGCTTAAGAGCCACTTTAGTTATACTTGTGCTTCAGTTATTCTAATAGTTGTTATTAAAGGACCTTGAAACTTAACTTACAGTGAATCTCCAAAAAAATGATTTTATTCCTGTCTAGTGTGGTGGTAAAATAGTTATAAGATCAGTAGAGTTAACTTGCATAGTTCATATACTTCATAAGCTGATAATTTTAGAGCTAGGCTGCTGAAAAAGCACCAGAAAGAAACTGTTTTCTTAATTATTATTTTTTTAAATAATACTAACAACCTAAGCCAATTTTAAAATTCAAAATTATTTAGGACCAGATTTCTACTTGATTTATATCCCTGGAAGTTTCACCTCATTCTCCCCAAAATTTAGCTTAGTTCTTTAAACATAGTAAGTTCTCAATAAATGTTTATTGAAAGATAATTGGAGTGATTCACAGTCTATATATTTATTCTATTAAGGGTACATGTATAAGCAGGACTCTTATCTCTGTAGCCAACCACTACCACTCTACACATCTCCTGACTGAATCTCCTGACCCATACTTTTTTCCCTCTTATTTAATTTAATATGTGAAATAGAGTTATGCTCAGTATCCTTTTCTGCCTAGGATATAGCCATCTAGTGCACGAATTATCTGGAAGTATTTGAGACCTCTGCTTCTGTAATGAATTTAGTATCCAGTTTTTGTTTTTTGCATGCACTCAGGTCTTTAAAATACATTAAAGTAATACTCATAATTCTATACTTATGTAAATGAGGCCATTATTTAATTCTTTGAACAAGGTGATGTGTTAGAGAATCCTGCTTGACTTGTTTTTCTTTTTCTATCATTTGTTTGCTGTAAAAAATCCCAAAATGCTTTGAATGATGTAAATTTCCCACAGTAGACATTAATAAAATGTAATGTTTGTTTTCATAGTAGCGTATATACTGTGTTCTGAGTAAATCCAGTAGTACATTTTGCTTTGCAAAAGCCCGGTATGCCCATCTAGATTTTAGAAAATAGAGACTCAGAAGTGTTCCCTGTTCTCAGTGAACATACTAACTGCTTTTCAATAGGGAGGACATCCCAAGTATTTCCAATTTCTTTATTAGGAAATGGCTCGGGGGTGGGAGGGGTAGAGGATTCTAAAATTGCAAACAATGGAAAAGAACTAAGATTCTGGAATAAAGGTAGATTTGGGCATCTAAAAATGTGATAGTATGCTGTAGTGGAAAAAGCACCCTGCTAGAAATCAGAAATTGAATTTTAGTCCTGGTTGTGATATGCTTTAGCCTTGTGATTTGTGCCAGTGTATATATTTGACTCCTTTTCTAACTACATTCTAAGTTTCTTGAAGCCTCTGTTTATCCTTACAGGCACAGTTAGGCACATGGTAAATACTTATGTATTGTTTGAAGCCTGGGATTGAATGATAAATTTTTTCAGAGCCTGAAAAAGAAACTAGATTTTATCTAAGAGGATTGTGCTGCCCATGGGATCATTTGGAAAACTTTAGGTTCAACTGTAGATGAAACAAAGATAAACAGATTTTTTTCCACTCCAGTATTTTTCTTAGAGCCTGGCATTCTAACATACAACAAAAATTTAGGGGTAGGATGAATACAAAGTTCATTCCAAACTTATTTGACTTCTGCAATTCCTTTCTCAAAAATGAATATTTTTAAAAATTTCTTTCATACTTCTGAATGACAAAAAAATTGCTAAAACTTGGTAATGTATCATCAAACAAAGGACTGAAGTTGGGAGTCAACAAAAATTTTGCCTATGTTTCTAGTTTGAGATGCCAGATAATTTTTCAGAATGATAAGCTGGGAGGGTCAGTTTGCATAGAAATATTGTGAGTTTGATTTTTGAAGATGTTGAATTTGAGATTTTAGAATTGAGAGTCCCTTTGGGAAATAATTTGATTATTGATGGTGTTAGTAAGTTATGATGGAATCTAAAACTATCTAATTTAACTAGTCATCAAATGCTTGAACCCTTTCTATAACAGTTTGAACACTTTTCTTTAAATAACTTCCAATTACAGGGAACTTAAACTTCAAATCTTCTTTGGATGGCTTGGACCAATACAAGATTTTTCTTAAATTGAACCCAAATTCAGTGTCCCCTTACCTTCTTCCCAATAACCCATAGGTTTACACCTTTGGGACTTTATAATCTAAACCAGTGGTTCTTAAACTTCAGTGAGCATCAGAATCATCTGGAGGACTTTTTAAAACCCAGATTGCTGGGCTTTGTTCCCAGAGTTTCTGATTCAGTTTAAGTGGGATGGGGCCCTAGAATGTGCATTTCTAACAAGTTTCCAGGTGATGCAACTGTTTCAAGGACCACATTTTTAAATATATATGTAAACTTTGTCTGACAACTTCTCAGATATTTGAAGAGAGCTGTTCTGTACCTTTTTTTCCCCCCAAAATTTCATCAAGTTCTTTTGAACATTTCCTATATGTCATGATTTTAAGTCATCCTGGTAGCTTAAATTTTGGGAGTGAAGGACTCTCCATAGTGGAATCCTTAAGTAGAGTCAATAACTGGCCCCAAAAGGTTGCATCTTTAAATGCCTTAACATACTTTGCACTAGTAAACATTTAAGCTTATGTGGTTGTTTGTATATTCCTTCATAATTTACCTCCCCTAATTATCATAGCCTCCAAGAAGAGAGAAATTTGCCTCGATATGAGTATACATGGCAGCCATGCTTCATCTTTTTTTAGCTCCTTATCTATATTAGAAATAATTATTCAAAGCTATTTCTTCTGTTTTCAGGGGAGAATTCCTTCAAGGTTGTAAGTTAAAAATATTCAGTATAAAGCAGACTAGGGTTCTTAAGGTATATTGCTGGTTTGCTGGTTAAGTGGTCTAGAGACAGATCTCAGAAAAAGGGCTTTCAGCAATATACTGTATTTATTGGTTGTTATTTTGTTTCTAGGTTTATTTGTATTTGTAAAAGAACTACGTTGCCTAAAGCTTTGCAAACATCTTTGCTTATTTATTCAAGTAGTTTTTAGGAGTGGAAAAGTAGGCCAAAAAGTTTGCGTAGTTAGGATTTTGCTATACATTGCTCAATTGCTTTTCTGATAGACTACACTAATTCACATTCCCACCAACAGTGCTGGCAGTGTCTCTTTAATTATACTCCCTCCAAAATTGGGCATTGTAAAGTTTGTTTGATAATTTAAAAACAATGTCTTTATGTGTTAATTGGCATTTCTTTAATTAAAAAAGGTCAACTAGTGAGGTTGAACATTTTTCATATACATCATGTTTTTCTTATGTTATTGGTTCCTTTATGAACATTGACCATGTTTTCCTTAAGGTTTTAGTATTTTTGATTTACTTGTGTATTGACTTTTATGTCATAAATGGCAACTGTTTTTTTCAGGGTTTTATTTTTCTTTTTAATTGTTTTAATATTCAGAAATTTTAGATTATATTGTCAAATTTATTTGCTTTCTCTGCAACTGTTTTTTTCAGGGTTTTATTTTTCTTTTTAATTGTTTTAATATTCAGAAATTTTAGATTATATTGTCAAATTTATTTGCTTTCTCTTATTTGTTTGTGTTTTGACCTAGAAAATATTTTCTCATCCGGATCAGATAGACATTCACCAGTGTTTTTAACACAGTTTTTATGTTAAGAGTTTGATTTTTTTTTTTTTTTTTTTTTTTAATGTAACTCTTCAGTATACCTGGGGAGTGGTATAATGTGGAGAAACAAATTTAGTTTTTATTATGTTTAGTTTCATATGTTCATTATGAAATGTTTTCATTATTAAACAAGAAAATGAAAAGAGAATATGTTCAATTATGTGATGGCAATTATGAAACCTAAATGAAACTAAATTTTCTGGAACAATGTAATAGTCTAGTCTCAAGACAGAGATAACCTGAACTTATCATTATCACTGAAAAAGCTATAAACAGCTCCAAAAACAGATTCAGAGCCAAATGCTTTACTAATGAACTCATCTAAAATTTTAAGGTATAGATAATTTATATATATCATATAAGTTTATCTATCTGTACCTATCTATGTATATATATTCTTACTAGAACTTAAAAAATGGAGAATTGTAAAATTTCCCAATTCTTTTAATAAATCTAACATATTGCTATCAGAACAAAACCTGACAAATATCTTACAAAAAAGAGAATGGCAGACCAATTTTACTTATGAACAGGGAAACAAAAACCCTAAATAAAACAAATATTAACTCAAACTTGAACAGCTTATTCCAGTAGTACCAAGTTAACTTTTGTTTGAGTTATTTACAAGCAGCATATACATGACTTTCCATTTTAAATTCATTTTGAGAAACTTTTGTCTTTTAACAAGGGACTTTAATTCATTTATAATTTTCTCATAATTAATATATTTGGTCTTACCTTATGTTGTTTGGTTTTTTGTTTTGCTCTTTTCTTGGTTTCCTATTGTTTTATTGTTAGTGTCGTATTTGCTTTTTCTTCTCCAGTGATTTGGTAAGGTGCATATTAGTTTTTAATTTTTCTAGTAGTTACTTTCAAGTTGTTAAAAAATTATTTAATCTGTATTTCTATAATGGTCAAAATCAAGACGGAAGCAGATCCACCCTTACATAAGAAAAATTTTTGTATACTTCCCTTCTCTCTGCTGCTTCTTTACAGTATTTGTTTAATATCTTTGGTTTTTGAACCCAATTATTTATATATTTACATCTACTTTTATTTTTATCTGTTCTCATTGTTCTTAACAGATCATTTTACATAATGACTTTTCCATTTTTAAGCTTCTAATTTTGATCCGGGGAGGCTCAATTGGATCATTTATTCAAGAATTTCTTTCAAGGAGGATATTTAGTAATGTGTTTCTGGATGTTGTATTTATACTATTAACAACAACCCACATCCATCACTGAGTTCACTATGTTATACAGTCCCTAGATTATCCTCTAGCTCTCTTTCAATTTACATCCCTAGACTACCCCTTTCAGCCACAACCACATTTATAAATTAGCAGTGTATTTTATATTCACTGTATTGTGTTAACCATCATCTCTATCCATTTCCACATATTACAGTTAACCTTATTAAAAATTCTACATACATTAAGCATCACCAGCTCCCCCTTCTCAGCCCTCATTCTATCTCCTAGTAACCTATACTCTCTAGAGTTTAATTTCATGAGTTTACTCATCGTATTTAGTTCATTGTATTAGTGAGACCATACATATTTGTCCTTTTGTGTCTGGCTTATTTCAGTCAACATAATGTTCTCAAGGGTCATGCATATTGTCCTATGCATCCCAACTTCATTTCTTCTTAGAGCTGAATATATACCACATCTCTTCCTTTTCTTTTTTTATCCTTAGAAACAACTGTATTTCTTAGTTTAGATCTCCTTTCTCTGTCCTCCAGTATCATTATATTTCTAATAGTTTTCATCTCTTAACTTTTTACTCTGCATTTCAGGACATCTTTTTAAGTTTGTATTCCATATCACTGAGTTAAATTTGTCATAATGTTATTTTTACTTTTGCTTCCTTTAATGCAATGTTATTCCTCCAATGCAATTTTAATTCTTAATTCTTTTTCATCTTTTCATCTTGGTCTGTCCCCTGACTTTCTATTTCAAAGATAAGAAATCTTGTATTCTACTGATGCCAAATAGTTTTCTAAAATTTTGTTCATGATTCCTATTTTTAGATGAGTTTCCTCTCTTTGAATCAGCAGAATACTGTTTCTGCAGAGTGTTTGCCAGACGATAATGCATAGATTATCCACAGCCCCACAGTTTTTCTCAGTTTAATGGCTAATCGGGTCATTTTTTTATCTGTAGCTGTGAAGGTTGTTATGTAACTCTCCTGACTCAGTTTCCAGGGTCTTTAATGGGGTTATCTTCTCCAACATTGCCTCCCCGTATGAGCATGTAGGAAAACAGCAGCCTCAGATATTCACTACTACCCCAGGTCCTTCATTTCTGTTCCATAGACATTTTACATATGGGGTATCTCTCTCTCTCTCTCTCTCTCTCTCTCTCTCTCTCTCTCTCTCTCT
>JAKSZT010053928.1:17814087-17852060 GCA_026826555.1 Tolypeutes matacus | reverse complement strand
CCCCCCCCCCCCCCAAACCTTTCTCTACTTCTTGCCAAGTTGTTTTCTGGGAAATTTGGTCTCTGACTAGATAAAGATAGTAGTAATGGGGATGAAGGGTGACAGGAAATAGCACTGACTGCTGACTGCCTCAGAAAGCAGCACCTATATAATAGAGAAACAGCTGCATGGTCTTCTCCTGGTACATGGTTTTCTGTTGTATGTTTCTGAATCAGAAGTTAGCTAGTGAGAGACGATCTAACGATCTTTGTACCTACTTGGATGCAGCCTGCTGTCTCTTACAGGGTACCTCATGGGTATTTTTCATTTGTTTTCCATTGGTTTGTAACACCCTAATTTATTCAATCATTCTTTCAGCCAGTATTTATTGAGTTCTTACTCTATGCCAGGCACTTTGCTAGGATACTGATTGTATATAATGTTGAACAAAACAGTACTTCTTCCTTCATTGATTGTGGACATAATTTCACGATTCTGTCAATGACACATTTTGGTGATGGTGTGATGTTTTATTTCTCCCTTCTTTTTTTTCTTCATAAGTATTTTCTGGAAAGTTAAGAAAGGCTGTATTAATACTACAAGTTAGATACCAGTTTGATTTCTTTCTCATATACTTTTTTTTTTCCAAGTTGCTTTAGATCTAGGAAATACTTTTTATGAATGCAATGTTCATTATTCTTACCCTAAAGGATTATTTCTCTAATACCTTTCAATTCAACTAATTTACTGCTCTTATCACCTTTTAAGAAAGTTAGATGAGTAAAAATATCATAATATTATATATTATATATAACTTCAACTGATGTTTTTTTAGCATAATAGTACACTAGCTTTTCTTAGAGTTTTCATTCTGAAAAAGGATGCGTCTCTATTTGAAAAGTAAGTAATAAAACTGCATTAAGGGAAGCGGATGTGGCTCAAGAGGTTGGGTATCCATCTACCATAAGGAAGGGCTGGGATTCGATCCCCTGGACCTCCCAGTAAAAAAAAAAGGCCAGCAGGTGAGCTGGGCCATGTGCAAGGGAGCCCTAGGCCAGCACATGGCAAGCCTAGCCATGCAGCAAGATGATGACGCAACAAAAGAGAGACGCACGGGAGAGTCAAGGCGAGATGTGCCAGAGACCAGGAACTGAGGTGGAGCAGGTGACAGAATGCCTCTCTCCATCAGAAGTCCCTGAGATCGAATCCCAGTGAAGCCTGGAGGAGAAAAATGAAAAGAGAAGGCAAGAAACAGACACAGTAGATCACCCATCGAACCGGCACAGACAGCAAGTGGGGTGGGGTGGGGGTAGGGGACCCATAGAACTGATACACCAAAAGATTTTTTTTAAAAGTCAATTTAAATGAAAAAAAAAAAAAAACTGCATTAAGTGAAAGATGAAGAATTTGGTCAGTTTTTTACTTTATTACCTGGCATTTATAATTAAAAAAAAAACATTTGTGGGATGTGATTTTTCTCACCACTTTGCACATAAGGAAATAAAAACAGATGTAATTTTTGTGCATGATTCTTGTATTCAAAGAAAATTTATTCTAGAACATTTTATACTTAATGTTTCCAATAAATATTTCAAGCTTTTAAACATCCCCTGCCCCCCAAATCATAGAATTTAGCATATAAATAGACAAGAAGCACAAAGTGCACTTGGACCTATAAGTATGAAATGTAATGAGCAAAGCAATTGCTTAATTTTAGTAAATAAACCCATAAAAGCTAGATAGAATATTGAACTTAAACAATTTGCATAGTTAACATGTTTATATAATTTATAATAAAGTTATTGTCAGGGAGCTTTAAGCAAACCAGGACATGGCAGTTCTATGCAACATCTCAATTTAATTTTTCAAACTGCCCAGTATTGAAAAACAAGAATTTTTCTGTGTGCACTGGTTGGGGAAGAATCACATTTATAAGATTGTAGTCATCTTGAAGGTAAGGACTATATGTACAGCAGAAGAATGTTTTGTGCAGCAGAATGTTATAGTCAAAAGATATATGTTGCTTATGATGTCCCCCAAAATAGATCCTTCTTCAAGAGAAATGTATATTCCTTAGATTGTAATAATATTAATAGGAATTTTTGTTTTAAAGGTAATGATCGGGATTTTGGAAGTATTTTCATGTTAGCTATACCTTTCTCAACCACTTTATTCACACTTGGGGCAATTGTGTTAAATTTGTTGTTATAGAGAGAGGGAACAACTTCATGAGGTGAAATGCAGAGTATGTTGTTCACAGCTCATTCACCTAGGGATTAGAAGTCTTTCACTGCCGCTCCCCACTCCCTCCCCCATACCTATGTATCTGCAAAGTGATCCCATAGCCCTAATCTACATGCTGTTTTTAGCTGTAAATCAAGAAGCTCAGAGAAATTGATGTTGGTGTTGATCCTTCCGTTAATTATGCTAGTCCAGCAGCATTTTACATTCACATTGTGGTAAGAAATGCATCTAATTGGTGCATTGGAGTAATGTTGTAGCTGAAGTAGCTTAGCATTGCTGAAAGACTGTTGACTTTAAGCTCTATGGCCATTGGAAACTTCCCTGAATACTAAGCCTTATCAGTTAGTTGTCTACCGCTTTGATATTAGCAAACTTGTTTTTATTATTTGCCTTGTAACTGAATAAAAGGATACATGTTTTTCTAAAACTCTTTAAAAACAATCAAGTTTATGTGACATGTAACTTTAATTTTAAACTCATAAACTCTCTGTATTTATAATGATTGATATATACTTGTTTCTAGGGGCCACCTACAGATGCTCCTGCAGTGGACACAGCAGAGCAAGTCTATATCTCTTCCCTGGCACTGTTAAAAGTAAGTATTGAATGGAGTTACTTGTTTTAGAGAGTTCTGTTACTTTCACTGTATCTTTTGTTTTGGAATATTTGTCACCTTAATCCTGTCAGCCATGAACTTTTATTGTTTTAGATGCATCTATACAATAGACTATTTATTTCCACTGACACAAAATCAGGTTATTTAAAAAGGATCATAGTTCTCAAAGAAATGAGCTTTGTTTCCACATACTTCCCTCTTTATAGATGCTAAAACATGGTCGTGCTGGAGTTCCAATGGAAGTTATGGGTCTGATGCTTGGAGAATTTGTTGATGATTACACCGTCAGAGTGATTGATGTATTTGCTATGCCACAGTCAGGAACAGTGAGTACTTTTATGGTTGCCTGCTGCAAGTAAATGTGTTGCTTTTCTTTTTTCTTTTCTTATGCAAAATAACTTTTCATCATATTATATTGTGTATTAATTACAAGATATAGAAATTTCTAGACTGTATTGAAATCATTTTTTCAAGGCTTCATAAATTCCTTGCAGGTCCACAGAATTAATGATGCTAATACTACATCCCTTTACACATACCTTCAGCTTAAATAGCATAACATACTAGATTTAGATATTTAATTCACATACATTTACTAACCCTTATATTTTGTTTCCATTATTTTGAAATATGTCCCTTTTTAAAAATGTTCTACATATGGTGATGAATGATTTTTAAGCATTTCTATTTAAAATGTTAAGTGTAAAAAAAACCAAAAAGCGATAGAGAACCTTAGTTCTTTTTGCCCAGGCATCGTAGTTTGTTTACAAAAGAAGCATATGCTATGTAGATTTTGAAAGTCAACTACTCTACCTGTTTAGAATGCATCCTTCTTTCTGAAGATTTTTTTGTTTTTTCTTTTTTTGTATAATTCATTGAACTTGTATTCATAAATGTATATTCAGATTTAAAGAAAATGGCCCCAAATGATATCCATTTTACCTACCTTCTCAAAAAACAAATAATGTACATAACCTTTCCATCTACTTGCCAAGGAAAAGTATAGTATGTATTTTTTTTTTCTGATGGATGTTTTTCCTCTAATATATAACATTTCTCTCTCTCTTTTTAAAAGTAACATTTCTCTTATTGAGCCTTATAAAATACCTAGATTAAAGAAATTGTTGTCATAAAGCTGTTTGTTCTATTTAAAGTTCTGTATTGTAAGTGTTACTTTGATAAGGTAGATACGCAAGAAAGCAAATTATATTTTAAAATCATATATATATATATATATATATATAATTTAAGATAGGGTAGTTGCTAGAAAATGTAAAAATATTTGTAAGTAATGCAGAAAGTAGAAAATTATGCAAATTTAAAAATCTTTAAATAGATCAGTTATTCAAGTCAACAAATTTGGGTCTTCTGATTTTGTCCATCTAGAAAACCATTGTAGTTCCTTTGTACATTTGAAAATAGAGAAACTTTCTGTATATTTTCATTTACATCTTAGATTATTATTACTTGTATCTACCTTTTCCTGTTAGAATATATAAAACACATAATAAAATTAACTTATTGTGTTTCATGTGGCCCTTATATAGAAATTTATTAAAATAAATGGTTCTTACGCTTTAATACCATTATTTCATTTTATATAATACAATCGAAAATATAATATAGATGATTTTGATCCCCATATTCATTGTATATAGTAGAATTAGAAAGTTTTCTTTCTGGCACAGTGGTCAGCAACCTTTTTCTATCAAGGGTCACATATATCTCTGATGCATATTTTACTTCTTGTTCTTTAAATGTTCGTTAGCCCTTTCCAAATATCAAAACCATTCTTAACCCATGGGCCATCTGTTGCAGACCCCTGTTCTGGAGGATGTACAAGCAATACTGTTCATTTTGGTGGGAAGAAAGTACTTATGTTTACTGGTTTGTTTGAGGCTAGACTTAGATTCTTGATGTTAGAAGAAAGCCTTGTAAGAGCTTATAATGGCAGTGGTTTGATCCAGAGAAATGGTATGAGCCATTTTTATTCTTCCATGTTCTAAAATCTAGCAAAATAATAATAAATTAAAAAAAAATTTTTTTTTTAACTAGCAGAATAATACAATATTTAAAATACTTGTTTACTGATTGTCTTTAGTGGGGAATTTCTTAGTGATTGCTTTCAAATTTGAGGCATTATTCAAAGGTACATATTTCCCTATCTACCAAGTAGTCCTAATTGAAGTACTGAACTTCCTCCCTTCCCTACAAAAAACAAACAAACAAACAAAAAAAAACCCACAAACCTGGGAAACTAATAAATGATTCCCTTCTTAAAAGTATTTACATTATTGAAAAAATACTTGGGGATGTTTTATATTAGCCAAATAATTGTAGAACTTTGGATGAGATGGAAGAGACAGTACATAACTTGATCAAGTATCAAATATGGGTATTAAAACCTGTAAAAAGATGTAAGTACCCCAAAATAATATACATAGTTAATTTTTGGAGCTTTTTGTTCATTTACATTGTAATGTAAAGTTGCCTCCCCGCCCCCCTCCCCCCCACCCAAACATTCATAAGCTAAGCATTTTTCTTTCTTTCTAAACCAGGGTGTCAGTGTGGAGGCAGTTGATCCAGTGTTCCAAGCCAAAATGTTGGATATGTTGAAGCAGACAGGAAGGCAAGTATTTTAAATGACCATATAAAGAAATAATGGGCTTTAAAAATAAAATAAATTAAAAAAAATTAATGGGAAATATTTTCAGAAAAGTATCTCAAAATTATGGATGTTTATGAAAATAATTCCTAGAAAAAAAAGTCATGTAGTTGATGTCAAAGTATCTTTCAAGTTTTTTCCCCCCAGATACATTTTTCAATAGTTGTCATTCTCTTGCTCAAATTCTTCTACTGTAGAAAAAACTTCAAAATTAATGTTAGCAAAAGGCTCAGCAGCTGAGCAGAACAGTGCAAATTGGTTTTTGACTGAGTTCCTAGTTCTACTGCTGGTTTAATTGATATTTAATCCTTTCACAACAGTGGATCCTGGTGTCCATTGTTAAAAATGTACTCCGTGCCTAGAAAATCCAACGCCAAGAACTAAGGAGTTAAAGAGTAGATATTTACTTGAATGCTGAAAGGGTAAAAACTGGCTCTGAGAAAGTGTGGTAACAAGGTGAAAAACTGAAAGCCTTATCTACCACTGCTAATGTGCATCTCTTAATGATAGCACTCCTTTGTCACACTTATTCATTTCCATGTTTGCTGGGTAATATGGTGTATGATTTCAGTGTTTCTAATGGTGCTTTTTCACACCTGTGTGTTTTTCATCTCTTCTTAATTTATAGCCTGTTAGTGTGTTGTTTCTTCTCATATCATAAATATATTACTTGTTCTGCTTGGAGTATCTGACTGCCCCCTTTGTTTCAGGCCTGAGATGGTTGTTGGTTGGTATCACAGTCACCCTGGCTTTGGCTGTTGGCTTTCTGGTGTGGATATCAACACTCAGCAGAGCTTTGAAGCCTTGTCGGAGAGAGCCGTGGCAGTGGTTGTGGATCCCATTCAGAGTGTAAAAGGAAAGGTAGAGTAGAGTCTTATCTTTATGAGCATCCACTGCCACATTTGGTTTACAGATAAGTTAAATAAAACTCCATTTTGTTTAAATGCAGGATTCTTAATTACACAGAAAACCCCTGTTTACTAAAAAAAAAAAAAAAAAAAAAAAACAAATAATAAGAACTCTGAACAATTAGTATTAGCAATTTAATTATTTAGAGATTTATTTATATTTTAATGAATTATTGTTTAATAATCAGGAATGCTTCTCTTTCCGTTTTAAAATTTTTCATAGAATTAGGAATGTTAAGCCATACTAAAATACTGCGGTACACATTTTATTAATATTTTAATAAACATTTTTCTAACTTCCTTTATTTTCAAGTCCTGAATTCAGACTGTTATATTTTACAGACATTGTGCAGGATATATCCTCATGGTATATGTTCCAAATATTTTAGATAAAGAAAACTTGCTTCAAAGATTTGATATCAGCCACTCACATTTTTGGAGTGACTATGCAGATGAATGATTAAATATGCTAAATGAGTCTGAAAAGAGATTAACTTGCAAAGCATATTGGATTATAGTTGTTCTTTGTTGAAATCTCTTTTGTTCTTTTTTAGTTTTTTTTTCCATTCGTTCTTTCTTCCTTTTTTTTTTTTTCTTTTATTTCTTTCTAGCCCCATATGCCATTTTCCTATTTCCTGCCTCATGACAGCAGGGAGCAGCTCTATTATCACCTTCACAGAGCTGTCTGCAAATGTGAGAGGCAATTCGATTTTGCTCAACCACAGGGAGAGTGGATTAGAAAAACTACAGAACATAGAGAAATTGGCTAGGTGGTTACTGCTTTAAAATACTGCTGAGGTGTCTTGTTTGAGCATGTACTTCTATTGTAGTGTAGAATAATTGTTAAAATAAAAACACTATACATTTATGAATCCTTTTTGTGCAGTTTTTACGAATAATTTTTTAGAGCACTTAATAAATATTAGCTTACTATCTATCAGACCTGAAGTTTGATAGTAGTGTAGATTACATTTATAGCTGTCCACCAGCTCAAACAAACTAAACATGGCTGTTACCTTAGAGTTCTTATCTGTCATGAATTTGGACTTGAACACTTTCTGACATCAGATTATTACATTGAATAAAAATTGAGATCTTCTAAGTCATGATCCTATTAGTTGTGATTTAAAGTTTCAGAGGCAGAAACTATCTACAAAAACAATAATAATAGAAGCTGACATAGGCAATTCAGAATACATAACTTCTGATGCTTGTTGTCTACCTTTATTTCAATTTATTTACTTTCCTTTTTACTAAGTGTATTGTTACTTAACTGATATAGATAAAAGGGGTTGAAAATCCTTGACTTTTGTTAACTTTCTGAATTAAAAATAGAGTTTAAAATGTTTAATTCTCCAGTATCTAAGGTACTTTTTTAGTAATCATAAATAACTAACTTAATTTTAGAAACGTAATGGAATTATCTTCTAAAGCCCCCCACCACCACAGTATTTGAGAGTAACAATTGAAGCTTAATTTTAAATATAATTAGATTTCTATTTTGTAATATTAGTTTGACTGACTTTTTCTGATAACTTTGATTCATGTGATGGTGGCCACTTTGAAAGGAAAATATAAACTTAAATATAATGAAAGAAACCATTCGGAAAATAGAATGTAAATAAATGCATATTTTATTTTTGGTTATTCTGTTTATAGTATTTTAAATGACAGTTTTAGGTTCTAAACCTAGTTTAAATGTTGTATAACATTGGAATTTGCATTCTCCACTTCTGAGTAATCGTAATTCACATTAAATGAATGCATTTCATTTAAAATATTTGGTGTCACATGGCTCCATTGACAATGTGGTAAAAAGTAGTATTTTTTATTTTTGAAAGAATATATCTAAAATTTTGTATCACTAGTTTTAATATATCATAAAAATATTTTGGAAAATATCAGTATAAATATCCATCATTGATGGCTTACATCGTTTGATGTACCTAATATATAGATTCATACATTATATCACCTCAAGTAAGTATTCAGTCCTTTGTCAATAGTGCAACTTCATCTGTAAGGTGTCTGGGTTTGGTTGTAATTTATGATTCTTTCAGTGTCAAGACCTTTCAAAACTATGAACCAAATTAAATATTAGTAAGTCCATGGCCAGAGTATTCTAGTTAAATCATTAAACTTAAGAATTTAAACTTATAAAAATGAAGAATAACATGGGACTCCCCCCACTCCTTTCATATGATTTATCTAAGTTGTCAAACTATTTCATAAGGTAACGATTAGAGCAAGAATTCAAATCACAGTCTATATGTAAATGATTTAAGTTGGATCTCTACTCACCTTTTTAAAAACTTCTTTCCTGGGTAATTTATATTTGCATTTTTATAAATCCTAATATCTCTCTGGTTTTGTGTTACTAGATAATTCTTTGTAATCTCAGTTCATTCACAAGTTTTATACTCTTTTATGGTGACTTGACTGTATCTTTATTGAATAATTGCTGTGTGCTAGATATCGTGCTAACCATCTCAACTTACCTAATTTATTCTTTATAGTAATTCTAGAGATGGGCACTATTATTATTCCATTTTATCTATAAAAGGGTAAAATAAGGTCAACAGATTACCCTGCCCAAATCACACAATTAGTAAGCAGCAGAACAAGGATAGAAATCCAGTTTTATAAATTTCAGAACTCAAACTTTTTTACTGGCTCTTTGATAATAGACTATTGTGAACTGGATAATCATATTCAAAGTAACTATGGAATGGAACGTGAGTACCAGAGGTCATTTCAGGGCTTGTTCTTAATTTATTAAAGTGGATTGATGTTGCTTCCTTCAGCATAAGTCAAAGGAAGGAGCTGTGCACATTTCCTATAAATTCTCAATAGTTCCCCATATTATTTATAGTATATAAATTGATATTTCTTGGTTATTTATATGAATTTTTAATAGTAGTTATTAACATACTTATTCCTACCAGCTTTTGTAGATATCCCTAAGACCAAACATTGAGACCAATGTAAATAAAAAAATACTACTATATGATGATGTGTCCATATAACCCTGTATATGATATGACACTGTAAATGTTTAAAAATTATATAGGGGGAGGCGGCTGTGGCTCAATCGGTGGGGCTCCCGTTTGCCATATGGGAGGCTCCGGGTTCAGTTCCCCGGGCCTCCTGGTGGGGGCGGGCCCGCCCGCCCGGCGTGGTTGGCTGACCCGGCGGGCGCAGGCAGCAGGGGGGGGATAAATGAATAAATAAATAAAATATTAAAAAAAAAAATTATATAGGTGGGGGAGCAGATGTTGCTCAAGTGGTTGAGCGCCTGCTTCCCATGTACGAGGTCCCAGGTTCGATCCCTGGTACCTCTTATAAACAAAACAAACAATGAACGAAAAAACTAACTCTCATTGGGAAGTGCCTGTAGCTCAGTGGTTGAGTGCCTACTTCTCATGTACAAGGTCCTGGGTTCAATCCCCAGTACCTCCTTTAAAAAAAAAAGATATAGGTGAAAATCAATGGTAACAGCATTCGTGTTTTAAATGGAAAGCAAGCCCATGGAAATTACCAGTGAACTCTGTTCTAAACTAACCAGTGAAATGGTTTTCAAGATTCTGCTTTATTTTCTAGTTTATTTATTACACATATTATTACTTTGTTTTTGAAAACTCATTCTACTGACAAATCCTGTCAGTAAAGTGTTCAGATGTTACATGTTTAATTCCTGACAATCTTTGTATCTGGTCTCTATTTTGAAAACATAGAAAAGTTCTAATGACCATTTAGTTCAAATTATGTTCATATTGCCTGGGTTTTCTTAACAAAAATTTATTTAATCTGATCCAAAATACTCAGTAGACTTTTAAAAATGTAATGTTTATATAGTTGCAGATCAGCTCATCAGCAGGTATTACTTCAACACATCTGACATACCTGTGTGCTGATGATTCTGGGATAGAAAAATACAGAATGGTCCCTGTCTGTTTGATAAGTCCTGTATATTTAGTGTACATAGTGAGCAAGATAACATTCTGCCAATTATACACTGATAATGCTGCATTACATACTGATGTAATGCAAAGTATACAAACCTTGCATGTTTCTGTAAGTCTTAAATTGATTGCTTCTAAGAAATAATTCAACAAGTACTTATTTAGAGTCTTGTATGTGCCAGTATGCAATAAAGTGTTACCTGTATAGCAAACATAGGAAGATGAAGAGAAAGCACAAATATAGAAAAAAAGAATTACTGAAGAAATGTTATAAGAGCTTACCTTATATTTTCAGATAACTAGAATGTTATGTCTTTTTCAGGGTGGGGTGGGGAGTGTAAACATTTACTTATCCAAGAAATTTTGTATTAGAAAGGTTTAAGTCGGTAGAGTTTAAACTACCAAAAATAATAGTTTTGTTTTAATCTTTCTCCTTCTCCTACTCCTCCTCCCCTCACTCCTGCTCCTCCTCCTCCACCTCCTCTTCCTCCTACTCCTTCTCCCCTCTCCCTTTCCCCTTCCCCTTCACATCTTCCTCATCCCATCTCTCTCCTCCCCTTCCTCATTCTTGTTCTTTTTTAATATTTTTAAGGCAGAGTGTAGAACAATGAAAAGCACAACCTTTGAAATCAGGGTTGAAATAAAATCCCACTTTTATCTCTAACTTATAACTTTGAGCAAGTTACCTAATCTTGAACTTCAATTCTCTTATCTATAAAGCAGGGATTTTGATACCTTGTGTCTTGTATTGTTATGAATATTATGTGTGGTGATGTAGGTAGTGATTAGAGTGCATGTGACATACAGATGTGCAATAAATGGTACTTTATTATGAAGATTAAAATAATTGTTACTAATAAGGATTAGCACATTTTTTTAAAAATGGAATGTGAATTTTTAAATTTTCCTAAGAACAGTTCCATAAATGAGTGTCTTGCTGGCATTTAGGAAGATGAAGGTAATGACTACAAAAGAAATGAAGACTTCCCCCCTTGTGTTTCATATATCCTGACTAATTTAGGAATACTCTTCTGATTCAGCTAATTTTTATCAAGTACCCACTATTTTCCAAGGTAGTTCCCTTGGGCATGCTAATGTAAGGGAAAATGAATATATTATCAAAATTCTGTCCTATGAAGTGATTAATGTGTGTACTTAATCATTTTGTGTTTTACTCATCTGTTTGTGTTTGTTTCCTGTAATAGATTGGGACCTCTTTGAGGGGAGAAACTGTTTCATATCTTGGAATTTACAGGGTGCTTGGCAAGAACTTTATGTTTATAAAGTCAAGTCAAGGAATTGAATGTGTGTCAGGGTTGGCTAATACCAATTCTGGTTTTGTAGCTATTAGCATGTCAAAAAACAAAAACAAAAACAAAATTAAAAACACCTGCAGTTACTCTTGTTAGGTTGAGTAAATAATTTTTCTATATTAGCAGTCATAGATTTAGTTATTAAATTACTGAAATATGAAATTGACATGATCAGTTAGCCAGTTTGCTTATAGACATTAGCCTTGATGAATTTGAACCTTATATAATCAGAGGTAGAGTTCAAGTTTAGTATGTCATTTGTCTTCTAAAACTAGTGAAAGACATTTACAATAGTTATTGTTCATAAGATTCTCTAATTAGTCCATGAGATTCTCTTTTGATTAATATCCCTTTAAGATCAACTAGGGGCTAGATAGTCCCACTCCCAAATTGTACACACACATACTTTCTTGACCTACTTTTCTAGACTAAAAGAGAAAAACAAATAAAAAACATATATTTTATTTCCAATCCTAATATAATTCTCTGAGCATACCCTTCCAGCTCCTAGAATAAGATCAGTTAATATGTTATCTTATGTTTGCTTTCTGTTTTTCACCCTTATTATCAGTTTGAAGTTTTATAACACTCTCAGATTTAATCTTTTGAGGATAGCTAAAGGAAATATCTAAATGCTAAATGCTTATTCTCTTCCCAATAGACAAACTTATTTATAACATTTATTTAATGATACAATCAAAAGTTGTCAGAAATATAAAAGCAATGTCGTTTAAACTTCTAAGAAGCATAAATCTTATATAGTTCTTAGTGAAGTTATTTTAACCTAGAGCTTCTATATTAATAATATAATCTCTGAACTAATTTTTTTTTTTTTTTTTTTTTAAGATTTTATTTATTTATTCATTTATCCCCCCCTTGCTGCTTGTGCTCGCTGGGTCAGCCAACCACGCCGTGCGGGCAGGCTTGCCTTCAACCAGGAGGCCCCGGGAACCGAACCCAGGGCCTCCTATATGGTAAACGGGAGCCCTACTGATTGAGCCACAGCCGCTTCCCTGAACTAATTTATTATGCTTTAGTACTTGTGTGCATTTTGAGTGATAAAAATGTGCTTCAAATTTCTTTGAATCCAGCTGTTTCAGTAAAATTACGGAAAACCTTTAAGTCAATGTTCTATTATCTATAAGAATATTATTTATTGACTCTTTACTTCTTGAATGCTTTTCTTTCCCCAATCATCTAATTATCCCTCATTAATCATTGAGGAGACACTTATTGACCACTTATTGACCAAGCATACACTAGGCATATACTGGCAATAATAGAGAAGAATAAGACTACTCCTTATCATTCTGCCAGTTTTGTACCAGCAAGCTGAAACTATGGCTTTGTACAAGAGAACTTTTCAGAGCCAATATATAGTAATTTTTTAAAAATCACATTCAAGATGATTTGACATTTACCATTGTTAATTGTGAGGATATTTTCCAAACCTGAGACTTAGTTTTGGCAGGTTTAATGTGTTATCATTGTAATTCTTAAAGAGGGTAGAATTAATTATGGCAGTAAATTTTCTTCTGAGTCTTAGTCATTTCCTTAGTGGTTATTCTTCAGCTAATAGTAAGCTGATTAATAGATATCCTCCGCCACTTTTAATATTCCAAAAGCTTTACTGTATGCAGTTTTTGTTCCAAGTTAAAAACAAGTCAGTGCTTTGATGCTTGAGGCTTTCAGTTCTACATGCCATGGAAGAGTATTTCATGAATTCAAAGCTGGGCAATGATTTTTTTTTAAATGGGAAGAATATACATTGTTAAAGCTTACTGATTAGAATTTTTAGAGATACCGAATGTCGTTTTTCTGTTTGTTTGTTTTTAAAGGGAAAAATAAACTGTATGGTAAAACTTTATATAAAACAGTAAACAAAAATGCTTGATTGAGCTTTTCATTTCAGTTGATATTTATTCTGCACCATGTGTGTGCCAGGTGCTCTGCTGGGGAGTGGATATTCAATAGTGAATGAGACACAAAATCTGTTGAGTAACTGAATCTAATGGTAGTCTTTTCTTGCTTTTATGTTATGGTAACTGTCACACCAAATAGCTTGGTGATGAAAAGCATTGGCTTTGGCAAATCATAGTAGTATCACTTAACTGTTTGGGTCATCTCATTTAATTTATTAAAGTCCTTTCTGAGCCTCAGTTTTCTCATCCATAAATTGGGAATATTAGTACCTACCTCTTGGTTGTTGATAAGATTAGGAAAGATAATTTCTATATAGTAATTAATAAACCAAATAAAAAATACATAAAAGTAATACACAACAAAGTAACTGACCTTTAGATATATTTTCTTACTAAAATGACTTTGCCTATTGAAGAATATATCTGCATTTCTCTTTGAAGGTGGTGTTATAACACAAGAAACATATAAGTTCCTTACTCCCCTCATCCACCTGCCTCACTGCCATGCTAACATGGTAGAACCCTAACCTATAATTTCTGAGGTCCTTTATTCCTTGATTTCATATGGGACTGTCAACAAGAGTACAATTTGTGTTGCCTTGGCTTGTCTGCTAGAAAAAGATCTGAGGTCATTTGTTCATTTTATATAGAATGACTGAGTAGCCACCAGATAGAACTGACACTCTGGGTTGGTATCAGACCAGTGACCTAGAGACGGTAGTCTCTTACAGCTGAGGGATCCGGTTTTTAAGTTCACCGATTTATTTGTCATATATGAGTATAGAAATATCTACCACGTAGGAATATCAAGATTCTAGGTCATTTTTTTTTAAGTGATAATAATATATAACTATACACTTTTCTTTCTTTTATTTGGGAATTTTCCTAAGGAAAAACTTGTCCTAAAACATCTCTCCCTAAATTCCTATTAATGTTTTCATATGCCAAGTGTTTATCGATGCCAAATATATAATCTGATTTGAATTTTAGGATAACTTTTTTCTGACCATAACACTGTATTACAATAGCAGTGCCCTGCTTAGTACACTGTATCAGTTTGGGTCTCTAAGGAACAGATACCAAAGTGGGATTAAATATGCAAGATCTTTATTATTGGGGGAAACACCTGTGAAAGGGAAAGGCGAGAGGAAGGAGGAGTAGGTGGGGAGAGGCATCAGACAGCAGTGTAGGACTGCCATTGTAGAAGAGGAAAGGATAGGAAGGTTTGGATAAGAAGAGTCACAGACTACAGCATAGTACTGAGCACATTTCAGGTAGGCTGATGGAGAGTCCCTGAGCCAAAGTTGCCCTTTAGAAGGATCCCTCCTTTGGCAGGAGGTTCCAGTACCCTCATTTTGCTCTGTCATTGGCTGGGAGCAGCCCAGGGGAAGCATGACCTGGTGTGAATGTCAGTGGATGCAGAGGTATAGTAGCTACAGACTGTCAGTCAACCATGCTTTCCACAGCAGGTTCTTTTGAAAGGAGATCTTAGCTGGACAACTCCATGACTGCCACTGTTAAGAACTGTAGTGGCAGGTACAAATGTATTATTTAATCCTTTTGACAACTCTGTCAAGTATCATTAATGAGCAAACAGAGACATTGAGAGGTTAAATAACTTTCCCTAGGTCACTTGATTGGCAAGTGATATACCTAGAATCTTACTTAGGCAGGATTCTGACTCCAGAGTGCCCAAGTAAGTATTTAAACCCCTACACTGTACTGACTATATGGATGCACTAAAAAATTCTGCTAAACTTTATTTTATGACACAAATTCTTTTCACAGTGTCTCATGAATTTTAAAATGTCTAATTACCTTTTGCCATACTGATTTTTAAAGATTGATTTGTTTTCATTAAGGCATATACGTTCAAAACTTTATGGCTTTGTTTTCTGAATTTTGATGCATGTCTTCACTTGTCAAAGAGTACATTATGGTTGTTAGACCTTGTCCCCCTTCTCTCCCACTGTATTAAAGTTGTTCTACAGATCTTTAGCTCCAGTAAGTAATTCTCCAAGGATGAAGAAAGAAAATGTAAATACACATAGGAATTTCTTTTCCAGGGCTAAAATTGACATTTTATAAATAATTTCCATGTTGCAAACTTGAGACTTAGAAATCACAGCAATTCAGTGATATGCATTTGGCATGAGTCAGTTTTAGTTCTTAGTGCTTTTCAATGGAAATGGCATAAAAAGTAAGATTTCTCTGAATTTTTTATGCTCTGGGCTTACAAGAGACAGAAGATGTTTTTCTCTTATAGATGTCTGACAGTGCATGGCAGCATAAGTAACGAAATGGTCACAAACCCCAGCAGTACTTCTTAGATCACATGTACCCTTAATTTTTAAAGACTATAGAAACAACCTAAGCAGCTGATAGCAGGTCATTTCTAGGTGATAAAGGGTATTTGATATGGGTGTTGCTTTTCTTTTCACACTTCACATTTTTATAGTCATTTAGAGGTTGACTTTATATTATAGTGGGTTTATATATTTTTAAATATGTAACCTAACTGGTAACTGACTTTTAACATTTTTTTTTTTTTTAATGTTTGACGTTGATTTTGAGGTCTTAAGATTTTTCTTTTAAGTTAAAAAAAATGAATATATTATAAATACTTAAAACATTGATCCTATTCTATCTTAAACACTTCCCATAGCCATTGCTTTCAATATATGTACAATCGGAAATGCCAAAGACAGCTACTGTGAACAAAAAGAGATATATTATGCATTACAGTAAGTACTGCAAGAAGTGTCTATGTATTTTTCTTTTTGTATTAATTTTAAGAGCTTTACATACAAATACCTTCCTTTGAATGTAAAAATTCCAGACTATAGATTGGTGCTTTGGAGATTAAGTTTTCCAGTGACCTAGCAGTTGATATGAAAACATGAATTTAAAACTAAGTAGCATATTGAATGAACTGTATTATACTCATGAAAGATGCCAAAAGAGTATGGATTAAATGCATTGGAAAATAGAGTTTTGTATCTTAAATCACATTTGATATTAAAATGAAATTATAGACCCTTGACCCTTGGTGTGCTTGGAATAAATATGGAACACAGTTATTGTTTTTAAAACTATTTTGCTTTTATAAGCTAAGACAGATGTACAAAAAAGATGCAGTTTTTATTTTGTATTGGCAGCTTCCAAATATTTAGTATCTATTTCCAAGAGTTGCAATTAGTAAAGCAACCATGGTACTGAAATCTGCACCTCCCACAAGCTAATTATATTTGCAAGGTCAGAGTGAATACATATTTTCAGAAAAATAAAGGGTTATATAAATATGTGTCTTCTACTTGGCTGTTATATCACAGTTTGTTGATCTGGAGTATAATGTGTACAATTCACAAATTTGTCTGATAACAGAAAGTGGTGTGTGATTGTGTTTATTTTACTAACCAGTATATTCACAGCAATCACTTCCAAATATCTCTCCAGTAAAGATGTGTTAATTACAAAACAGACAAGGTCTTCTATTATATTAAAGCTACTAACAAGAAGACAGCAGGAATCACACATGTAAATAGCATCATCAACCCCTATTTTAGTCCTCTGTTTTGATCTGTGAGTTGCGCATAGACCAAAGGTGCTATTAAAGACTGAGTGTATGAAATAGGCAGCATTATATGAACAAAATTTATTCAACAAGAAAACAGACCTTTAACATGAATTTAACAAGCCTGAGAAATTATAAACTATCATATGCTGCAGATTCATGCAGTGATAATAAACAAAAAAGGAAAGTAAGAGGTTTCCCTAAGCTAGCCAAACTGCTAATGGTTTTGTTATAAGCTGTCTACTGTTGCAGTGACCTCTGAAAAGTCTCAAGGCACTTGTACCAGAAAAAATTAAATGGTCAGGCCACTGAATAGAGATTCAATGTGGTATGTAGGACTTCAGCATTGAAAGGAATTTTAAAAGTCTAGCATCATATTCCTGAAAATATTCTTCATACTTTAGCTTGGTGGTTTTTGTTATAACTTTAAGGAGGTAATTTTTGTGCAGTTTTTGGGTATATTACTAAACTGAACTGGTTTAATGCATACATACTGCAAAAAGAATTGTTCAGAAAATTCACACAGCTCCAAAAAATGGACCATTATCCCAGTCTTCCCCGCTGCCCTCCCATACCTTAATTAGTCCTTGGGGGTTCTTTGTGCAGTGTGTTGTATCTAAAATTTCCATTCTTAACCATGGAGTGACCACTTTGCTATCATTCTATTGCATCATGCTGTAAATACATAAACATGGAGAAGCGCCTTCAGCTTATACACACCTCCAAGTGCTCACTAGGGCTTTTTCTTGAATCTTACTGTGGCATAATTAACACCTTCTTCACCCATTGCTCATTAGTGCACTGGACATTAATGAGTCTATTTTGATAGGTTGCTCTAAAGGAAAAACCCATTTATTCTCATAGCACAAAAAGCAATTATAACATTGTACAGAAATTAAAATGTAGGCTATATTGTCATATTTATACTTTTATTGCGTACTAAATCTAATTTTGGTCTGCAGGTTGTTGAACATTTTAGTTTCCTTTAGACAGTTGCTATAGTGATGACAGCAAATTCCTTTAATCTTAGTGTAAAGTATTCATTTTCTATTGGCTACCATTGTTACTCAGGAATTGCCACTCTAAGCATGTCACTTTACATAGGCCATCATCTCTTAGTTGAACAGTATATTAAGTCCTTGAATTTTTCTCTCTCAATTTCTTAAGAAAAGTAAACATTTTTTATTTTGGATTTTTTAATAGATCATGATATCTACTTAGCTGGTATTTTCATTTTTCCTTTTTATGAAGTTTCACACCTGCTTATAATATTCTAGAGAAATATTACAGAGATTTTTGCATGTAAAATAGCTGTCTGCTGTTTCAGTTTGAAACCCTTCAGTATAAAAAAGTATAGGGACATTTTGTCATGAAATATAATGGCATTTTCTTGGATTTAAGGAAGTGCATTTTTCCTACAAATGCTCTTATTGAACTCTTAAAATGGAATCATTTGGACCAAAATGATGCTTTGCTCTTAAATATTTACAATTAATAGTTAGAATGGCAATCCTTAATTCTGTACTTAAGTTGTATACTTGTTGTCTGTCAAAATGGTCACTTTCCCTCTCCTTTGCCCACATTTTAACTTGATCTTATTTTATGTGCCCCTTAGTAGAAAATGTGAGAAAATCTTCCTTTTATTTCTATATGTTTTTTTTTTAACAATTGTTTGAAGTTATTTATGATAACATCTGATTAAAGCATATCTGATATTAGTACTGGCTTTTATTGTTGCTTTTTGAAAAATGAAAGTATGATTAGAAAAAAATTAAGTATAAGCAAGATGTATTGACCTAGACCATACTTGATTTATAAATAAAATGTGAAAGTTAAGTCTGGAGTAGGGTTATTGTATAAAAAGCAAAAAGGTTTTTCACAAACTATTAAATCATTCATGTTCTGGGGATGTGTGGTTTTATTTTGAGGCAAGAGGAATCTGTGGGGATATTCAAACTCTTAGAAATAAAAGCAAAATTCAAAGTTGATATTTTTGGACAATCAGGATGGATAGGGGCCTTGAATTGATTTTGCTTGTCATGATGTTTTGGTCTACGTTGGTATTCTTGGGTAATGTTGACTTTATAATAGCCTTTTAGAAAGGATGACTTTTCTTCTTTCTTTCTTTAAACCTTATTCTTTAGTATACAGCATGTAGTAATACTTACTACAAAAAGATTTTTAGACTTACTTA
Source organism: Tolypeutes matacus (assembly GCA_026826555.1). Classification (NCBI taxonomy): domain Eukaryota; kingdom Metazoa; phylum Chordata; class Mammalia; order Cingulata; family Chlamyphoridae; genus Tolypeutes; species Tolypeutes matacus. The sequence continues at coordinate 17,832,683 of JAKSZT010053928.1, read as the reverse complement.
GATTTCAGTTGGCTTAACTTGAAAATAAATTTTGCTTTTATCTCTTAATATCCTCAACCAGTTGTACAAATGAGAATAATCTAATTGACAGTAGCTTTTTAAACTTTGAAAAATCTTGGTTGAATGGCACTTTTAAAGGCAAATGTAGAAATACTATATTATCCTGCTTTAAGATTTCTGTGTAATGAATGTATTGAGTTTGGGCATCTCTCTTAAATTTACAAGGCTTTAAAACTTCACTGTTTTTTTAAAGCTTTGAGTTCTTACAAATCCATGATAATAAACAGAAGCAAGACAGTATGAGGATAGTACATGATTCTTGTTAATTTTGTTAGTATATAAGAGCTAACAGATGATACTATATCATGTAAGAATTCAAAGTCTTTCTGTACAGAAATGTTGAATATACTTAATAGGAAGAGGATACCTATTGTTATTTCTTTCCTATAAACCTAGGCCTTATCAGAATCTATACCATGGTCCTGGCTTAAAGCACAGATGACCTTAGTCTTCTTATATTGTGACTCCTGTGCTTGACAGTGGTTTGGACATTCAAGGCCATCATACAAGGTATAAGGTCTTTCACAGTCACAAGAAGTAAAAGGTATCTGACTAGAAGAGAACACGTGGAGCAAGTGCCTTGCTGGCTGTAATTTTGTTGTCATTTCAAGTACTGTGGTGGTATAATTGATGTGACAGGGCTGGGCTTTAGATGTGGTCCCTTAGCTTGTGCTCACTTTCAGTTTTAGTTTTTCTTTGTCATTCATTTTGATTAGGTAAAATTTAGGTGACAAACATGCACATCAATGAAGGTGGTTTGGTGTAAGTTTAGTAATGACACATTTCAATAATGAAGATGCAAAGTAAATATTTTTCTTTACTGCTCCATGAAAATTGTAATAATTGGTGTCACCTTACATTACAAGATAGAGGGTGGTGTGCTGATGGCACAGTCAGCAGGAGGTTCTTTTTTATTAATATTATAATTAAATGATTTTCTGGAAATGGGCCAGAAACAGATGCAAGTTGATCATGCCTTGTCCACTGTTGCTTGGCATTATCACTTGCTTTTTAAAAAAGAATTGACCTGACACCTTGTTTTTACAGGTTGTTATTGATGCCTTCAGATTGATCAATGCTAATATGATGGTCTTAGGACATGAACCAAGACAAACAACTTCAAATCTGGGTCACTTAAACAAGCCATCTATCCAGGTAATGCCTGCATTTGATAATATGTTAAAACTCTGTTTTACATTTTTTAAACCTATTATAAATAATCATTTTAAGACCTCATTCTTAGCATTTTAATTTGCTTGCTGTTAATTTTGATTGTGCTTTAAAAAAGATTATGGAAATATTGTGGCCAAAGTTGTATTTGCGCATATGTGAGTCAATTTTAAATGGGTCTTTAATTAAACTTTCCATATTTTGAGGACACCCTTTTGGGGAGCATAGTAGAGCTTTTATCTTTTATCTTGGCTTTGCTTGGTTAACATTGTAGAAAAGGATGGATAAGAGTTTCAGGTGGAATGTATTAGCTATCATCATTGATTAGTAGACACTTCTCATAGCTGCAGATAATGGGAAAGTTGATGTATATAGTTAAGAAGTCCATAATCAATTTTTAAATAATACTTGAAATTTTCTACCTTTTAATTTTTGGGGTAAAAAGGTTTTACAAATCCTGTTAAACAGTCTGTGCATTACTTTTTTTTTACTTTATTTATCTCCCACCCCCACCCCTACCGCCCCCCACCTGCTGTCTGTGTCCATTCAGTGGGCGATCCTCTTTGTCTGCTTCCTGCCTTCTCTTCTCATCCTTCTCCTCCAGTCTTCATCGGGATTCAATCCTAAGGACCTCCGATGTGGGAGAGAGGCACTCTGCGCCACCTTAGTTCCTGATTTTCGGCGCGTCTCATCTTGGCTCTCCCCTGTGTGTCTCTCTTGCTGCATCATCATTTTGCTGCGTGGCTCGGCAGGGCCTGGCTCGCTGCGCGTGGGCGTGCAGGCCTGGTGGCTCGCCTGCAGGCCTTCTATTTTTATTTTACCTAGAGGTCCCGGGGATTGAACCTGGGTCCCTCTATATGGCAGATGGATGCCCAACCACTTGAGCCAAATCCGCCCCCTGTACGTTACTTTTTTTTTTTCTTTACATTACTTTTGATTAGAGTTTACATCTTGTTTTTTCTAGCAACGCTATCCACCATTATTGCAGTTACTTACTATCCTCCTGAGTGATTAATATTTTCTTTGTATCATTCACATGCCTCATTGTTTTTACACAAATCTTTATTGTCTGCAAAAATTATTTTAAATGTGTTTTTAAATGCACCAGTACCTGTGTCTATATAGTTAATTACTTCTCTGAAGATTAATTAAAAAGACAGAAATATCATGTTAGGTTAAACAGAACACATAAGACAAAGACATTATAGTAGCTATTTGCTACTCCCCTTCTGAAACCTTACTCTGTCATATGGTTGTCTTTAGGGAGTTGTGGTTTTGACAGTTAACCATGTTCAAGTCTTCGTTATACTTTGATAACTTTATACTTTTAGACACTTAATTTTACAACAGTCATTCATCCAAAATCTTCATCAAAATGAAATGTTTTGTTTCAAAAGATTGAGGTGTATTGCTTTTGACTTTTTTTTTCTTTTTTTTTTTTTCTTTTTTTTTTTACAAGTTGGAGAAAACTGCATAGTATAATGAGTATGAAATAAGCTACTAGTGTTTTTGATTGGGTACAGACAAGCCCATGCTTGCATGTTTCAAGAGAATATATTATTGGACCTTTTTACCCTGTGATAATGACCTTTCTCATAAACCCCCATAGCATCATACTGCTTCATTATTTTTTTGCAAAAGGTTAAGTAGCATCTCACAATCTAAGGTCATTGTGATTACTGCATGGTTTATTTCTGCCAGAAGTTTTTACTAATTGCAAGTCAGCAGCCACCTGTTGCAGACTTCATCTTTTAAATTAAAATGCTGCTTTTAACCTTAAAAGTCGAATATAATTGATATTAAAATCTGTTTCTTTCTACACCTTTCCAGTTTGTATTTTTCAGTCCTACCTTATATTCTGTGAAATTTAAGATGGACTTCATATAGTAGTATCTAAACTTAAGTTAAAAGGACCTGTGTATGTAACAGCTATAACATCATTGTTTTTCCTTTCATTGTAGTTTTCGTAGTTTGTTTTGCCTTCCAACTAAAGTCTGTAAATATATTTATTTAACAGTTTATATAGCACCCATCAGAATGACATCTATCTGGGTGCTTCACAGTTTTAAGACAATTTCAATACTAAAATACTCAAATGGTATCAAGCCAAAAAGTGACAGAACAAAGCCATACTTTAAAACACTTTCTTATTTGTTTAAGAGAAACTATAAAGAAATCAGTTCCAAAGAACCTGAAGTGAGTGAAATATTCATAACAGGGTTTTAATATATGGTAGCAGAATCTAACTCAGGGACCAGAAGCCTTTCAGAAATGCCATGCCTTTTATGTTGAAGTAGAGGTTAACTAGTGTTGAGGGTCCTTTCTCTTAAATCAAATTTCAGGTAGTAGGGATAAAAGCTTGACAGTAACCATCAGCACACATGCAAGTGGTCACTAATGCTTTTCTAACACTGAAAACTATTATTATACTTAGAATAGTGGGGAAAAAATATGATTACATTGTAGCTGCTACTTAATCTGGAGAAAAGTTCAAAATATGTTAAGTGGGAAAAAGATAAAATTGGATATACAAATTCTCCTATATGTAAATATTTTTGTAAACTGTGCCTAAATAATTACATTTACCCCAAGATGTTAGGATTGATTTTACCTTTGGGTGGTAGGGTTATGGGAATTTTTTTTTCTTCTTTTTCTTTGTCCTTTTAAACTTTTTACAGTGAAACATATTGCTTTTAGAAAATGTTACTTTTAAAGCACTAATGGCAACTATTGTTGATGTATCTTCCACAAGACAAAGTGAACTGACAAAATTTATATTCACTTTCATGTTTTATGAGAAGCCATTGGTAACCCATTGTAGGCTTTTTTTTTTTTTTTTTTTTTTTTAATATTTGTCAATTTTATTGATCTTTTCAAAGAACCAACTTTTTTTTTTTTTTTTACCGGGAGGTCCCAGGGATCGAACCCGGGTCCCTCCATATGGGAGACGGATGCCCAACCAGTTGAGCTACATCCGACCCTGTAGGCTTTTATATTACTATAAAAAGACTGTATATTCTCCACTTTGAAATATTTGATCTGACCAATATTGTCAAATGTATAATATTGAAAGCTAACAAGCATTTATTTTAGTAACCAAATGATTTTTTACTATTCCATTAAATACTGCTCAATGACATTTCATATCCTCAAGGTAGCAGTGCCACAGTAAATGTAAAGATTAGTTTCAGCCTCACAGAAATTTAGCAAATATTGATGCAAATTTATATGCATTATGCTAGGGCTGTGAGCCTCCAAGTGTAGCCATGAGTACAATTGCATTGTCTTACAGAGTTAAGCTATTTGATAAATGTTTTTGGCAAAACAGTTAGTTGCACTGGAAAGAATCATTGTGGTCATTTTGCAGGTGAGGAAAGTGAGACTTAGAAAATTTGAGTTGTCTAGGCCATGCAGTGAGTGAATGTCGGAACTAGTACTCATAGCCAGGTCTCCTCATTCTTTCATACTATAGTTGGGAGTTTAATTAATTTTTAAATGTTTGCGTAGGTAATATGTATACAGCTCAAAATTCAAAAACTGCAAAATGGTATTTAGCAACAGCTCTCCTTTACACGTTTGCCTTACACCCAGTTCTTTACTATAGAAGCAGCCACTATTTCCATGTTTTGATTCCTTTCAGAGTTATTCTATTTATATACAGAAGTGCCATTTTAAAATGTGGTTTAATGGATATCATTTAGCACCATATTTTCAGTTTATCAATGTAAAATAATTGAAGATAAATTTATTTATCATCAGATCTAAGTACACCTTACTTTTTTACAGCATGAAAGTTTTATTACCCATCAAGATATAATATCCCTGCTTTTCTACAGCAGTGGAGGCATAAAAGAACTTTTAACCTTTTCTCAAAAGTCTCAGCAATGTCAGTGAAACATGAAGGTTTACTGGGATTAGATAACTTCTCCCAGAGACATTTCCAACACTTAAGTTTAATAATTCATATGAATGCATGAATACCGAAATATAAATAATACAAAATCGTGGTTGGTTTTGAAGTTTATTTCTCCATAATGGATATTTGTTTTGAATGTGTCACACCAACAAAACTATAAAGGTCCATTCTAAAGACTGACGTAAAAAAATATATAGAAATAACCTTGAAGAATCTCAAAATCCCTCTTGTCTAATTCATACTCCAAGTCATTTCTGTCTAGGATAGCTAGTATATTAAACTGATGCTGAGTTACCAACCTAGGCAGAATTTCCTTATTTGAAAGGTCTGCAGTCTCTAAGCAACGAAAACAAGGGTCAGGATGTTCAAAAGCACATCCAAAATGCACAGTCCTAGAATCAGTGCTGTAAGAGATGGACAGCTTCCCAGGTCAGCCATCAACAGCTTATTAGCCCACAATATGTAATGATATAGAACTGAACCATTATAACAGTGCTTCTGTGGAAGACTGTATTGCCAATCTAAAAACAGCCGATTAATGAATGAACCTTGGGAACATATCCTAGTTTACTGAAGAATTGTCTGAATTTTCTCAAGTCAGTCATGTGTTTATTAAGTATAAATTAAAAATTTAAGTGTTATGCTTCCAAGAAATTTCTTAGCTCTAACTTTCTCCTTTATCTGCCTGATATATTGCATTTGCTAGTATATTATATGTTTAATTTGCAATTTGACCCTTTAAAAAGGTTAGTCTCCCCCTTAATAAAACTAGTATTGTGGGATGTGGTGGGAGGTGTGGGAGGTGGGCAACATGGGAATCCCAGTGGGTTCCGTGTAATAATTTGGGTAATCTAAGCACCTCTTAAAATATATGTATATATATATATATATATATATATAAATAACATTTTTGTAAGCAAATACACATATATGCATATATATTTATATATCATTTTGCAAATGTTTGTATGTATTGTGAGAATTTTGATTTTTACCCACAATAAAAATAAATTAAAAAAAAAAAAAAACTAGTATTATTCAGTGAGATAAACAGGCTATGCCTTTTGGACCCGTGTGGAGGGAGGACTGCACTGGCCAGTTTAATTAGGATTTGGGATGAATTTATTGGACGTACACAGCAAGTGAATAAGTGAAATTGGAATACCATTTGGGTATATCATTTGATATAGAATTACATTTGTTTTGTTATTATACCTGCTGATCTTTATACTGCCTGTCAGTTTTACTACTTTTATCTAAATAATGTAATTGAAAATCAAGTAGTTAGTGTCTTCACATACCAAATTGTATATTTTAGCAGTATAGTTAATCTCAAAGTGGGCCTGCCTGTGGTCCAGTCAGCTGTCTTCTGTTCTTACTTGGGTACAGCTGTTGTTAGCTTTATCACCACCATGTAGACTTGTATAGTTAGGGCATGGCACAAAGGCACTTGGATGAGAGGGTGATTGGGGCCTGAAAACTAGCCCAAACTCTACTCTCTAGCCAGGCTGTGTTTGCTTAGAGGACTGGGAGTCTTTTTCTAATTCTTCCACCCAGAGGATATGCCTCCTTTCAGTTTGTACAAACTAAAGTACCGATTAGGGAGGTCCTGATTAGTTTCACTTTTTAATCTGCACAGTACTGCAATTTTATGTGCTGAAATTGAATTCACTGCTCCTGATGATTGTTGAAATGGGCAAGGATTTTATAGGTCTTCTTAGTACTTTAATTTTATATATCAACTATTCTAAATCAACACTGCTTCCTATGTGATCTCATAGCACACTTTTATAGTAGACATTAGAAGTATAAAGAATGGATTGCTACAGTAATATCTAAAATTTTTTTTTTAATATTTAGTGGACTGACTTTTATAAGCAAAGTTTAAAAATGAGAGTTTGTTCTGTCCTCATACTGATTCTGAAAGTACACAGACTTAATCCAAGAATTTCCTAAGATACACCATAGCACAGAATGGTAGAAAGACCATGATATGGTGGGAAACTGGGTCAAACCCCAGCTCTGCCTTTTACTAGCTATAACATGGGGCAAATTAAGATTTCTGAGTCTTGTTTTCCTCATCTATCAAAATACAAATGGAACCAGCTTGCCTTACTGGGTTATTGAGAAAATTAAAAAGATTTAATATGTAAAACAGATGCTAGGTGTTTGTTAAATATCCAGTTTCCCACCCTTTCTTCCTCCCTTCGACACCTTAATACCTATACTGTAAAAATCCATTAATTAGAGAGTTTGGCGGTTTTTTTGGTTAGCTTTGTCTTTAGATTCTGAGAGTTAACCCCAAAGGTCTTTTTGTTTTTTATACTTGTTGAAAATATTTCTAAAGTGTATTTCTGTACTTTCATGTCTTACTAAGCTGATAGAGGGTCCTCTAGGTTCCCCCCAAATTACAGTTCTGAACTTCATGTGAACTTCTGATACTAAGTTAGACACTCAGGTGGTTGTGAATTGATTCTAGCACATGGTGGGTTATCATTTCTTTTCTTCTTTTTAGTTTTTAAATTTTTAATTGTTATAACATATAAACATAAAATTTCCCATTTTAACCACTTTCATGTATACAATTCAGTGGTGTTAATTATATCACAATATTGTGCTGCCATCAACACCATCCATTACCAAAACTTTTCTACCATCCCACATGGAAACTGTATCAATTGAATTTGGTTTAAGCATTAATTATCCATTCATTTTTTAATAAAGCCATGATATTAGCTTAAGTTTTTATTATGATTTTCCTGTTTGTCTTGGAGATTGAGTACAGAGAAACAAAAAATTTTGGTTCGTGAGACTGAATGTCACTGCATATGAGTATAAGCCAAATAGATCCAGTAGGAACAAGCTCCACATTAATTTGGAGATGCACACTCAATTGTTTGAATCTATCAGAAACAAATTAAGGAAAAGGTAAAGTCCAAATCGTTGTGGGTGAAGAAACAAGTACACTGTTATGACTTTTTAAAAAAATATTTTCTTTTGGCAGAGCAATGAACCTCCTATATTTAATAAAATCAGACATAATAAAGTATTTATGAATTATGAATAATTATTTAATAATTTAGATTAGGATGGGGTCATAAGTTATCTCTGACTCTGAGCAAGGCTACTGAAGCTTTTTAATTTGCTGCTTTTTATCATTCTTTGAAGAATGCGTGACCCATCCCTCTAAATTTGTAGCTGAGGAAGAATATTTTAATTTAATATTAACTTCTTTAGAATAAAATGTCTTTTTCAGAAGGTGGCAAAAGGTACAGTCTGCAGGATATGTCAACACTTTTCAAACAGTTGTATTTAATTTAACAGATAAAAATATTAATTTGTACTTTTTTCCATTCATTTACCTCTATAGGCATTGATTCATGGACTAAACAGGCATTATTATTCCATTACTATTAACTATCGGAAAAATGAATTAGAACAGAAGGTAAGTTTAAATTGTTATTTTAGATAGAGGAGAAAAAGATCTTTTTCAAACCATTTAAACTATTACCTGATATATGATTTGAATTTGAATTGTTGACCTTCTTTATTGATAAGTTCCAAATATTTTTCCATTTCTGATGAATTACAGCTTAAAATAAAGGAATGTTTTATTGGATATATTGGAAGGCATGTTTAAACCTTATTGGTGTTGGTACTAAAGCAGAAGAGGAAGTAGGAAACAAAGCAAGTATTCAAGTTTGGTTATGACATATTCTAAAAATCTTACTTTTCTGATTAATATATCTTGCCCAATAAAATGACCTCTTGTAACTAAATTATTAAATTTCCAAATGTGAGAGGAATACATTAGATTGTACTTGTTTGGTAGTACTTAAAAAGGTACCATGTTTACGTAGGGTAAACTAAAGGTTAGTTAAATACAGTTTCGGTGTTCAGATACCTAGAGCTAGATTCTTATAATCCCTTTTTATACCAGGTGTTTTTCAAATTTGTTTACTTTTAAAATTACTTAACATCTTTGTGAGTTAGTAGTCTTTTGTTTGTTTCTACTGTTTTAGAGTTATTTCAAGTACAGTTTTTCTCTCAACTAATGCCAGATATTTAGCTCTTTTTGAAATTACTATCTTAACTGCTTTTCTTTACTATTGCAATTAGTCATTCTTCAAATTAGCTTCTTGTATTTTTCTCTGGGAAAGGCTTTTGTTTTTGTTTTTTTTTAAAGAACCCAAAGTTTACCATTGATAGCCAACAAATTTTGGTTCCTGCATGCACTCTCAAGCCCAAACATGCAATAAGTAATTAATAGCAAACAAAACCATTCTTACTAGTTTAAATTGTTCCTCACAATGATGCCTTAGGAGGGGATTCTGGGTACAACTGGCGAGCGGGATGTAGAGCAAGAGTAAGTTGGACTCTCCATACCTAGCCCCATTCAACCAGACCCACCTCCATTTTTAATCTCATATACTGTGGGAGAAGATGTGTATATAAGATTTTCTTTGAAAGAAGGATGTGCTTTTTTTTTTTTAAGTTTGATAAACCTCTGTTTTAAAAAGCCACCTAAAAACTCACTTGAAGGGCCCAGGTGCTTGAGCATAGTGATGAGTGAGGGGTTGCAGGTACCTGATATCCATCTATTTGGAAATATCCAGCTAATTACAGCAACAACACCACCCCCATATCCTATAGACTTAGCCACCATCCTTGGCATAAAAAAACACATGTATAAATATAAACATAATGAATGTTATATTTATATTCCCTATACCTCAGTTCAGCTGCTTTTTCAATAACAAGACCCCTAACTAGGGAAGCGGCTGTGGCTCAATCAGTAGGGCTCCCGTTTACCATATGGGAGGCCCCGGGTTCGGTTCCCAGGGCCTCCTGGTGAAGGCAAGCCCGCCCGCACGGTGTGGTTAGCTGACCCAGCGAGCACAAGCAGCAAGGGGGGGGATAAATGAATAAATAAATAAAAATCTTAAAAAAAAAAAAAAAAAAAAAAAAGACCCCTAACTTTGCTCTTATCCAGCCAACCTGTATATTAACCCCAACCTTTACCTGCGAGTCTCAATGGAATCCTTGTCCAGGCATGGTAGGAATATCCTGCTGATAGGTGGGAACTTACTTTGCTTTAAAAATGGTAAGGGAATCCAATTCTCAATACTTAATTATAGGTAGCTTTATAGCATAGGTAGTTGCAGCGGCACCAAAATTTCCCAAGGATCTGTTTTCTTAAAACACTATCAGTGGAGAAGATCAAAGAAATTGGAGTCACCTGTCCAGGCCTTTTCAGTTTGTTTTGTTGTTGTTTTTTTCCAAGCTATCCTTGTACCCCATAGGTCCTTGGAGGGGTTGGGGGAGTTCAGAGCATTTTTGTGTTGAAAAGTCTCATAGGCAATTTGACATACAGTTTATTCTCCACCAGAAGATGAGCTTTTTACCACATATATCTGAAAACCTCTAAAGAGAAGTAGGGTGATTTTTCTAAACCCAAAACCCACACTTCCAAGTAGGTCTTCAGATACTCATGACCCATTCATTTAAGGTATCCTGATTCTATTGGCAAAGCATCAACAATCATTCTGCAGCCACCATTGTACTTATGCTGTTCAATCTTTTTACCAGTCATTAAAAAAAAAAAAAAGAAAAAACTTATTCAATCGATGGTCTTCAGCTGAAGAATGATTATGGAGCAAGACTTTAAGAAAAACTGTCTTAAGAATCTAACTTGAAAATTTATGTACTTCCAAGAATATGTACTCAAAACTAGGAGTCCAGTTTGAGAAACAATGAGCACTATTTTTTTTTTCACTATCACTGATATAGGGCCAGACCCCAGTTTCCTGATGTGATTACAAGCTGATTGAATCTGATTTACTTCCTAGCTTTATGGCTTTTCATTCCAACAATGAAGTTTTCACTTTTTGAATTATAGTTAGAATTTTGGAAGTTGAAAGAATCTTAGACATTATCTAATACAAGCCCTCAGTTCATAGATATGTAAACTAAGGCTCAGAGAGACTTGGTAACAACACAAGGTCACTCAAAAAATGGGGCATTTACTTTTGTATCTTAGTATTTGAAAGCTGGGCTATATGAAATATTACAAATCCTTGTGTGTAATGTAGAGGTTTAGTTCATTCATTCGTTTAACATATTTATTAAGTGCCTGCTATGATTAGATACTGTTCTTGAATTTAGGCCCTGGTGATCTTGAAGTAAACAAGACAAGTTCCTGCCTTTGTGATTTCTCTTTAATCGGAAAGAGATATAGTAAACATGTAAACAAAAATTTCAAGTGTATGGAGTGTGGCTTTTTAGAGGAGGTTAGAGAGGCATCTATCTCTAAGGAAGTGAAGAAAGCAAGGCTGCAAAGTTAAGGAGTATAGTCCTGTAGGCAGAAGGACAGCAAATGCAAAGGCCCTAGGGTTGGAACCCTCCTTAGGTTATATTAATATAAAATTTAGAATTCGTATTACAGTCTATTTAAATTAATAAAATTAAATTTAAATTCATTAATTCCAAAAGTTTTTTTGTAAATGTGTTTTTCAAGACAAAGGGAATCTCCTGAATACAGAAAATTACTTATTGTTTATATTTTTTAGATGTTGCTAAATTTGCATAAGAAGAGTTGGATGGAAGGTTTGACGCTTCAGGACTACAGTGAACACTGTAAGCACAATGAATCCGTGGTAAAAGAGATGTTGGAGTTAGCCAAGAATTACAATAAGGTAAAAGTTGCCTCCAACATTTGTTTCTTATAATCTTTGGTATATCTATGATTAATTGTTAAGCATTATATAAATATAGTTAAAAATAGAATGACCTTTATAAGCATACCTCTCTCTTATTGCGCTTTGCTTTATTGCATTTTGAACATTCTATGTTTTTTTACAAATTGAAGGTTTGTGGCAATCCTGTGTTGAGCAAGTCTATCGGTGTCATTTTTACAACAGCATGTGCTTACTTTGTGTCTCTGTCACATTTTGGTAATTTTCACAGTATTTCAAACTTTTTCGTTATTATTAGATCTTTTACAGTGATCTGTGATTATTGGTGTTACTGCTGTAATTGTTTTGGGGCACTATGAACTGTGCCCATATAAGATGGCAAACATAATAAATGTCTATGTGTTCTGACTGCTCCACCGACCGGTCATTCCTCTATCTCTTTTCCTCTCCTCGGGCCTCCCTATTCCCTGAGACACAACAATTTTGAAATTAGGCCAATTAATAACTGTACAACGGCCTCTAAGTGTTCGAGTGAAAGGAAGAGTTATGCGCCTCTCACTTTAAATCAAAAGCTAGACATGATTAAGCTTAGAGAGGAAGGCATGTTAAAAGCTGAGACAGGCAGGAAGCTAGGCCTCTTGTGCCAGTTAGCCAAATTATGACTGCTAAGGAGAAGTTCTTGAAGGAAATTATAAGTGCTACTCCAGTGAACACACAAATTATAAGAAAGAAAACAGACTTATTGCTGATATGGAGAAAGTTTTAGTGGTCTGGATAGATCAGACCAGCCACAACATTCCTTTAAGCCAAAGCCTAATCCAGAGCAAGGCCCTAGCTCTCTTCATTTCTATGAAGGCTGACAGAGGTAAGAAAACGACAGAAGAAAAGTTTAAAGCTGGCAGGGGTTGATTCATGAGGTTTAAGGAAAGAAAAAAGTACACAGTAAAGCAACAAATGCTGATGGTGTAGAAGCTGCTACAAGTTATCCAGAAGATCTAGCTAAGATAATTGGTGAAGCTGGCTACAATAAACAACATATTTTCAAAGTAGATGTAATAGCCTTATATTGAAATAAGGTGCCATTTAGGATTTTCATAGCTAAAGAGGAGAAGTCAATGCCTAGCTTCAAAGGACGGGCTGACTCTTTCTAGGGACTAATGCAGCTGGCGACTTTTAAGTTGAAGCCAATGTTCATTTACCATTCTGAAAATCCTAAATCTAGTCAGCCTGTGCTCTATAAATGGAATAACAAAGCCTGGATGACAGCACATCTGTTTACAACAGGGTTTACTGAATATTTTAAGCCCACTATTGAGACCTACTGCTCAGAAAAAAAGATTCTTTTCAAACTATTACTGCTTATTAACAATGCACTTGGACATCCAAGAGCTCTGGTGGAGAGGTACAACGAGATTAATGTTTTCATGTCTGCTCATACAACAGCCATTCTGCAGCCCATTGATAAAGGCCAGTTGCATTAGCATCACCTGGTATCTTGTTAGAAATGCAGACTCATGGGTCCCATGAATCAAAATCTACATTTTAACACGATTTCCAGGAGATTTATATGCTCATTGAAATTAGGAGGTTGAGAATCACTGCCATAGAGTAGTCCAGTGAAGTGCTGTGGCTGTTCACAGCTGGAGGAGATCCAGCATGGTGTCTTAGAGAATAACAACATTTGAACTAGGCCTGAAAGCATGAGTAAGATTTGAATATACAGAAGAATGTCACCCCAGGCAAAATAAACATCATGCGCAAAGGCTAGGAGACATGAAGGGCACAGGACATGTTTAGAAAACAGTGTGTATGGCTTGAGTGCATAGTTCATTAGAGTGGGTGGTAAGAAATAAAGTTTTAAAAAGTTGATTGAGGTCAAGTAACAGGACTTGGAATGTCAGGATAAGGGTTATTTTTGAGCAGGGGCCTGATATGTCTAAAACCTGACTTTAAAAACATGATTTGACAACAGTATAGAAGAAGAAATGCTGTAGGGGAGATTTTAAATGGAGATTCTATTTAGGATGAGCCTGGAATTGCCAAAACAAAAGGTATTAAGTGTCTGGGTTAGCATATTGGCAGTGGGAATGTAGACATCAACAGATTAAATAAATAAAAGCTGGCACTGGATGGATATATGAAGCAAAAGGAGAAGGAATGAAAGATGCATTCAGGGTTTCCTGCCTTAGATGACTAAAAGGATGTTGGTACCGTTACCATTTCCAGTTTAGGTAAAAGTAGAAGGTATAGGGAAGGAGATAAAGATTTCAGTTTTAAACAAGCAGCTAGAAATGTGGGACTAAATGGTAAGAGTAGAGTATGAAATTTTGAAGTCTTAAGTAAAACTAATGTTGTCAGACTAAAAAGTAGTATTTCCTATTTTAAATAAAACACATCTTACCCAAATAAATATTAGCCAAGAGACAGTATATAACATTTACTAAGTATAACACCAAATTGTTTGAAAAAAATTAAGCTTCAAAATGTAGTCAATAAGCCCATATAAACTAAATAACAACAGAATTAGGTTTGCCTTTTAAAGAGCAAGCCCTGATTTTTATATGGTATTCTAACTGGAGATCCCCATTGGTGCTAGATTGTAGGGAAAATATAAATTCATCTTTCTAGTATATGTTTTCATACTGTGGAGATTAGATGAAGGGGGAGAGAAATATGTTATATTTAAAACAGTTACCTTTTATAATTAAAAAGTTACTTGTTATTATTCAGATTTTAGGAACAGTTTTCATTTCTCTGTAACATTACAAGTTTAAGTAAATTCATATTGATACCACGCAGGAAATAACCTATTTATGGTTACTGGTGCCCATCCACAGACATTTTTCCTGTTTTACAGTTTTAAAAATCTCCATAGCATTCAAAAACTTGCAAGGTTTGATTATAAAATGAAAACAATGTATAAACTGTGATATGAAGGAGTCCAAATTTGAGGATGTAATTACGTCTGTGATTGAAAGAAAATACAGAAGACTTTTTTTAGTAACACGTAAGATACAAAAAAAGAAAGGCCCTTGGTACTGATTCTTCAAAGTATTCTTTTTAATTGGTTGGCATTTTAAACTAAGGTAATCACTGTCAGATGCCAATTAGTTCTTGAAGTAAAAGATTAGAAAACATTTCTATGTACTAGGTTTCAATTTCAAGTCTGAATCCTGCACAGTAATACTGCTTAATTATTAATCATTTGATTTCTCTTAATTACTGAACTACAATATCCACAGCTCCATTATTCCAAATCTCCTAATTTATTCATGCCAGGATATACCTGCTTATTTTTTAAAATTTTTATTATGTTTGGTTACATATTTGTAAATGAATGTGTAGGTGAAAAATGAATTACAAAAGAGTGTTTTAAGAATAGCTTAGTGGCATAAAAATTTGCCTTGTTTTCAAATGTGTAGCCCTATAGTTTTAGGCCTGACAGTTTACATTTCAGGTGGAAAGAAAAGTTTGGTTATTTCTTTTATATGATTATATACAAATACATAATTATATGATTACATTTCCATTTACCACAGGAGCTGTATTAAATAGGAAAATCTTACTTTGTGCTAGTGCAATAAGATAAGAAAAACAAAATAAGACATAATTATTGGGGGAAATAAGCTAGAATATCATTATTTAAATATGATATAATGTGTTTGCAATCAAACATAGAAAATCCAAGAGAAACCAGAAAACTGTTTAAAGTGTTGGAATCAAGAATTGCAAAGATAGGCTGGAACCAAGTAAAAAATATAATGGAAAAGGCAAGTCAGTTCATAATGGCATCTAAAATCACAAGATACTTAGGAATAA
This sequence comes from Tolypeutes matacus, assembly GCA_026826555.1. Classification (NCBI taxonomy): domain Eukaryota; kingdom Metazoa; phylum Chordata; class Mammalia; order Cingulata; family Chlamyphoridae; genus Tolypeutes; species Tolypeutes matacus. Next base: position 17,817,023 of record JAKSZT010053928.1, on the reverse strand, counting down.
GCATCTCGAGAAATATAAATGTATAAGTAAGCATATTTATTTAAAGAAAACTAAACAATTTGTGAATCAGTTGAGATATTCCAATTTAACTCAGTGTTGTAAAGTTGCTGTCAGGCTTCCCAAATGTTACTTTAATTCTAGTAAGAATGTTGTGAGCTTTATAAAGTTTGATAAATTGATAATGAAGTTTTAACTGCAATAAAAATAACTAATATTTACTGAATGCTTAAGAATCAGTAAATGCTTAAAAAATATTTGCACCTGTAACACAAAAAGGATTAATATCCAAAAATCTATGATATACAAAGACTTCCTATAAAACAGTTTTAATATGCAATAATAAATTGGGCACAAAAGCTAGAAAACTTACCGCAGAAAAAGACACATAGTATAAGTTCACAACTTCTGTAATAAAAATATATATTTTTAAAAAGACACATGGCATATAAACATGAAAAAAAAAATTTCTACCTCAGTAGTAGTCAAAGAAAAAAAATTAAAAACAAGTAGAATTTGTTTTCTTTTCAACTTGAAAAAAAAGTTTGGGAGAATACTCCACTAAAGGAAAAGTAAATTGATAAAAGATTTTTGCAGGCCAGTTTGATATCTTTAAGTTTTAAATGCAAATCATTCTGTACCATTTTCTCTTTTAGCGGTTCATTACAAAAAATAAAATTTCACAAGTACTAACTTGGAAAAATATCTACAACCTGTTGTAGATACAAAAAATTAAATTGTATAACAGTGTGAAAAAATCCCTACCACCCTACCATGTAAACATCCCTCCCTTTTTTCAGAGGTATCTTTCTCACATATCTGTCAACATATCATGTTAGTAACAGTGTTACCTCTAAAGTAAGAGAAGAGTTCTGTACTTTATGTATCTCCTGATTATTTTCAGTTTTTGCATTAAATGCGTTATTTCTGTATCTAATAAAAAAAAATCTAAGTTTTTATTAGCTCAAAATAACAGTGGCTTAAACAAGATAGAAATGTACTTTTCTTGTACTTCAAGGCCAGTATGAGATTTCAAAGTCACCAGGATCCTTCTCTATTTGTGCTCCTCTTCTTTTGTATTGGCTTTTATCCTCTAGGTTACCTCATGGTTCATGGTGCTTGTTAGAGCTTGAACCTCCCCATATGGATTCCAGGCAGCAGGCAGAGAGAGAAGAGTAGTAGGAGGACATCTTAGCTAAATAAGTTCTCCTCAGGATTCTTTCCATAAGTCCCCCCTAGCATTTATAGGAAATATCCAGAAGAGGTAAATCCATATAGACAGAAAACAGATTGATACTTGCCAGAGGTCAGAAAGAAGAAGGAATGGGTAGGTACAGCTTAATGGGTACAAGGTTTCCCTTTGAGATGATGAAAATGTTTTGGATCTAGATAGAAATGATGGTTGTACAACACTGAAATACTCAATGCGACTGATCTGTACAATTTAATGTGGTTAATTTTATGTCATGTGAATTTTACCTCAATTTTTTAAAATGCATATTGGTTCATGTCACTACCTTGCTTTGAAAAAGGCTTTGATGACTGACTTTTCATTGCCCTAGGATGAAATTAAAGCTCTTAATCTGATTTAGGTCCTGCTTGCTTCTGCAGCTTTATCTCTCACCAGAGTTAACAGCAATACTGAACAATTTGTAGCTCTACCTTATAATGCTCTTTGGTTCTTCCTGCTTGAAGCACTCCTCCTCACCATCCCATCACCATCCCAACTCCTGCTTTTCATTTAGGTCTCAGCTTAACTCTCACCACTGAGACCACTCTCACAGTACCACCAAATGAGAGCTATTTGCTCCTTCTTTATACTCCAATAGAACTCTGTCCTTCTATTGAAATGTTTCTTATTGTTTAATTCTACAACTAGTCTATAAGCTCTGTGAAGTGAATTCAGAAATCAAGTCTCATTTTTATCTCCAGCACACTACCCTGTCTGATAAATCGTAGACACTCAGTAATAACCATTGAATGAGTGAATTGAAACATTGCTATACTTGTTTTTTGCTACTAAAAATCTAATTTTATTAAGTGATTAATTATCAGTGTTAGTCTTAAGTATAACAGAACATTAAACTAATAAAACTCAAAGACAGGAAGGCAGTGCCCTCTAAAGAGACAGTACCTTTCTTGGTAATCTTCGGCTTTTGTCCATCAGTGCATAATTTGCTCCCTGTCTTTCCCTCAAGACTGACTGGACAAAATATAGCTTCCAGGCCATTGATCCTTTCCTTAAGCCCCAGTGTTCTTAGAGGCATAACTTCTCCTTCGTTGAGTGTGGAGGTGTTAATGTTAGTTTGTAGCTTGTTAAAAGAGGTAATTGGATTCCTTTCCTGTTACCCATTCAGTTTTGTGTTACTTCTTTTACAGTTCCTGTGCTTGTCCTCTTGCTGTCACTTTATACCACTGAAGTTATAAGTCTCTTCCCTTTACTTCCAAGGCTATATACTCCCCTAATTCTCCTGACTCTTTAACAGTGGTATACCCTGCTTCCTTTGTCAGCCAGCACCCCTCCTGTACCACTGCCATGAGCAGTCCCAAGATTCAGCCTTTGCCCCTTTGCTCTTCTATTTTTATATCTTTTGTAAAAATCTATTTTCATGGTTTAACCATGCTGACAACATTCCAATTTCTTAATTTTTTCCTTTCATTTGAAATTTATTTTCCTCATCAGCTATCTTTTAGATATTTCCGCTTGCAAATCCCAGTTACTTCAAATGCTACTTGTTCAAGAGTGAATGGTTGGGAGGCGGCTGTGGCTCAATCAGTAGGGCTCCCGTTTACCATATGGGAGGCCCCGGGTTCGGTTCCCGGGGCCTCCTGGTGAGGGCAGGCCCGCCCGCACGGCGTGGTTGGCTGACCCGGCGAGCACAAGCAGCAAGAGGGGGATAAATGAATAAATAAATAAAATCTTAAAAAAAAAAAAAAAA
>JAKSZT010053928.1:17793449-17813987 GCA_026826555.1 Tolypeutes matacus | reverse complement strand
TGGCACTCTTATTTTCCTAGGCATCATTCAGACTTGAAACTTTGAACTCTCTCTTTTCCTCTTTTCCCATAGCCAGTTGCTCTCTTTCTTGGGTCATTCTCTTTCCTTATTTCCATATACATCATAGTGATGTGTTCTTCTCTAATGTATTCTATATGCTCTCACCCAGTTCTCTCCCATCCTCCAGGCAACCCACAAAGCATAGACACATTTATTTACCTCTGTGCCCCATTGCTCTTTGTGCATACCCCTTTTTTAGTATGTTTCACACTGCAAATTCCAGTTAAGGACATACATAGAATGTACTGGAATACTTATTGCAAGCTATTCCAAAAGATGAGTTCCAAAAATTCCTTATGTGTTAGCAATATTGCTGGAATTAACATATGGTACCCCAAAGAGATAGTGCCTAATTTCTTTATATGTAAATGTAAATTTACCTCATGGGGATGTTTAAGGATTCAACAAATTAATATTTGTAAAAGCATATATATAGCTAACTTTTAATTGCTGATGGCAATAGGAAAACCAGTTTTAATACTCTTCATACTCAAACTTACTTTTTCAAATAGTTTTCTAATTGTTTCATGTTTGTTGATTTTGCTTTCCCAAGTATGTTTTATGAGGGCCATTTGTTTAAACTTGTTCTCTGCCCCCCAAATCCATAAATGTAGTGTTTGATTATGTGGTCAGTAGTCACTGAGACACATAGATCCAATCCATGTTCGTTAAAGGGTAAATAAAATTGTAGAATTTGAGATACAGGCTTTCCATTTGAGAAACTTGACCATTATCAGAAAAAAGAGAATGAAGTTCATGGGTTTAGTAAAAGCCTCTTGAAGATAGGGAGTAGGGGGTGCATCTGAGGGGATTATGATCACACAACAAACCAAATTCCAAGAATTTCTTAGAACCGTACAGACCGTGCATGATGGGATAGCCATCTGGGGGTCTTTGTTGATAAACTGTTAAAAACGTTTCTAGTGTGAATAGCCACAAACATTTTCAGTGCTTTTTTGTTGGTTGAGTAAACCAAAGAACATGAATGCAAAAGCAAAATTTGACGCCAAATCACAGAAGTTGCCATAAACACAGAAGTTCCCTAGTGAGGACACTGCCTGTGCCTGAATTTCGTTTTTTTTCTACTACTATCATTTCTTAATTTTTCCTGGTGACTAGCCAGATTAAAACTATGAATGAAGACAGACTGATCTTGCCCAGGTGATAGATGCAATACATGTAACTTAGATAGATGGGGAAAATATTTAGGGGGTTGTTGTGATGAGGTGGTCTGAGTTAGAATGGAAGTGCTGCTTACTCTTTTGTCACGGGGGTTTGCAACCTTAGTATATGCCTAAATCTACAGCTGCTCCTCATTTCCCAGATGGCATCTATGGCTGGGAGTACTTTTTACCATCTGCACTTCTCAAAGAGTTTGTGAACTCTCCCTTTTAATTATTGGAAATGGAAAAACTAATTGGTGAAGTGGTTAAATGATGTAAATGATTTTTAAAATTGGAGGTAGAGCTTTCTGCATTCTATTTATTTAGCCTTTTGAATAAAATAAATGCTTTAAATGCTGTTTGACCTTCATCTTTGTATATCTGCCATCTTTTAATATTTGCAATATTCTAAAATACCTCTTAATAACTGTTTGTGCGTGGATTGGTAATTTGAACCAAGTTCCAAAACTCTTCCTTCCAGTACTGTAGTAAGTACCATTGTTGGCTTGTGTATAGAGCAACTAACACTGAATGGGTATGGAGTAGAAACTAATGTGAATTGTTCCATTCATTTATATGCTTTCGAGTTGATAAAGGATAGTGTCGTGATTTATAAAAGTAATTTGGAAAGACAAACTCTTAATTTATTGCCAGTATTCCCACATATGTAAAACATTGAGATAGTATGAGAAACGGTTTCTCAAGAAATACTTTTTATAACTAGCTGAGAATAAGAGTGACATTTGACTCTGAAAATGAACACATCCTCTGTCTAGGGAATTCTTGATTTGGAGCGTTATTAACTTTTATTTTCCCTTCTTTCAGGTTTATGAGTCATAAATATATTTTCTAATGATGTGTTGTAAATAGTATCCTCTAATAATTAGTATATACAATACTTACTCACCATCGTTTTTCTTTAGGCAGGTTTTATGGGGAAATTCTCTAGATAGTTTGTCCATTTATAAAATTAGACACTTGCCATCTTTGCTCATTTTCAAGTTCTCTGTTTACAAAACTATTAAGAAGGTGTGAAATGCAGCCAAACTTCCCAGTTTATGGGAAATGTCTGTTGATTGCATTTCCTACATGTTCATTGTTCACACATGAAGAAATTTGGCAGCTGTAAGCTTATTAAGTTTAGAGTATCCAAATCAAATCCTCACTGGGGTTTTGGTTTCCTGATTTCTCCCGCTTTACCCCCTTTTGTAACCATCTTTGCAGTAAGTGCTATGGTGATATTTCTTCATGTTTATGATCCTTATATTTACTTAGTTTTCCATTCATCAGCTGCTATGAATAAATCATAGACCATAGTTTACCTGATGTAGAGTTCTATATTCAGGCAAAAATATACCCAAACTGTTAAGAAGAAGTTCCTTAAACTTAGAATTCTTAGTAGAGAGGTGTTATTTTTGGTAGTGCTCTTATTGGGGTAGGGTGGAAGTGCAGTGGTCATAACTCTTCTAAACATTGTAATTATTTCATTGTTACTCTGCTAGAAAATTTATGATCATGGGAGCAGGTGTAGCTCAGTGGTTGAGCACCTGCTTCCCATGTACAAGGTCCTGTGGGTTCAATCCCCAGTACCTCCTAAAAAAAAAAAAAAAGTGAAAATTTATGATCATACACATAGGAGTTTGTGGCTAACGCTCTGAAAATAGTAGAAAGTAGTTTACATGTAATGTTTTGGTTGATTGAATTGTGATTTGCTTTTTTTGTGTGTTTTTTTTTTAAAAGATATTTTTATTTTTAAAATTTTTTTAATTTATTTCTCCCCTCCTTAGTTGTTTTTGCACTTGCTGTCTGCTCTGTTTCTATTTTTCGTCATCTAGTTGCGTCATCTCTAGTTGCGTTGTCATCTTGTTGTGTCAGCTTGCCATGCCAGCCTGTCAGGTCAGCTCGCTATCTTGCTCATCTTCTTTAGGAGGCATGGGGAACTGAACCTGGGTCCTCCCTTGTGGTAGGTGGGCACCCAACTGCTTGAGCCACATCCGCTTCCCCGATTTGTTTTTTGTTTGTTTGTGGTTTTTTTTAAGATTTATTTTATTTATTTATTTATTTACCCCCCCTTTGCTGCTTGTGCTCACTGTGTCTGTTTCCTGTGCACTTTTCTGTGTCTGCTTGTCTCCCTTTGTTGTGTCATCTTGCGGCACCTGTGTGGGTGTCAGCTCGCCTCACGGGCTGGCTTGCCTTCACCAGGAGTTCCTGGGAATCGAACCCAGGGCCTCCCATATGGTAAATGGGAGCCCAACCAATTGAGCCACAGCCGCTTCCCCCCGATTTGGTTTTTAATTCAAATAATTTTTTTAAGGTTGAAAACTTTTCAGAATACTCTATTTCTTTGTGTGATTACTAAAGATCATTCATGGAGTAATGATATTTTTTTCTGAATACATGAATTTTAGAGATTTAAATATATGACATTATTAAGGCAGAAAATCATAGTGTTTGTTAAGTGTTTCAAAAGTCAGCAGCTCCTTTGGTCCTAAGTGGTACTACTGATAGTTTAAATAGGTACTCGGTGGTATGTATGTACAGGTTGGGTTGACAAAAAGAGGGAGGTAAAGAAATGGGAAGTTGGGAGTGAACCACTGCAAAACTAGGAAAAGGAAAAGAAAAGAGAAGACAACTAGGTACTAGCATAGTGCCATAAGCAGCTACCTACCTCAGGTATTTCCAGTCTCCACTTTAGCCATCCCTTAAGAGAGTTCAATAATGTGAGTGCTTCTATTTTATATTTTCAGTGGCCTTTTCATGTTTCTTAAATTTGTTTTCAAAATGATGATGGTAATAATTTTTATTACCTTGGGAGTTATTCTGAAGATTAGCAAAATAGCTTTTATAGTTGGCATAAATTCTTTAAATAAAAGGCTCTGTGAATGAAAATTATGATCACCATTATCTTTGGTGATTATTCTGCAGTAGAAAAAGTAAATTTAGAATTTGAAACTGTCCTTTGTGTTTCATTCACAGGCTGTAGAAGAAGAAGATAAGATGACACCTGAACAGCTGGCAATAAAGAATGTTGGCAAGCAGGTGAGGTATCCTGTAATTGGTTATGCATTCGCATGGTAACGTGCTTTTGTAGAGTTGAAACTATTTTAGGGCCTATATGATTTTTGTTGTCATTCTGTCTATTCACTCTACATTTTTCTTCGGTCATGTAAATGTGATATTAATTTTATAGGTCACTGAATTATTTGATGTCAAATTCTCTTTGTCAACTATACAAAATTAAATTAAAAATTATACTTATAAGATACTATCTTTATGGCAATAATTCATTAGAAATACATTAGTAAACTTGTGTCCTGATTTAACTTTTCTAGTATTATTTTTATTATAAATCAATGAAGGTAATAGAATGGTAGGTTTATTTCATATGTAACAGTTTTTTGGTTTTTTTATGCTATACTTTTTCAGTATATAGGCATCAATATATAGGTAATATTCCTGAGAAAGCTTAGAGCCCTGTTGAGTTATACTGAGTGAAGAGGAGGGGTTTTAAGTATTTGCTCTCTCACTTTTTCAAGATGAAATATATTTTTAACCCCTATTATCTGAGGGTAGAAGGAGCACACTAATCAATTAAAGAAATCTACAGATTAATTAGACTGTTTTTAAAGAATGTTGATTACATTTTTTTTTCTTTTCATTTCATGGAACATGGTTATCATATTGCTGATGTTGGCAGAATCCTGATATTTCAGATGCAAGACACTAAGCTGTCTTTGCTTTCAGCCATCCTACCATATGCTCTGATCCCATCACATCTCACAAGCTATGTAGGTTTGGGCCAGGACCATTCTTGGATGGGAAATCTCTAAGAATCACCCAGCTGCCACAAGAAGTAATATAGATAACTGAGGGAAGTGTGTTACCAATTCACTCTAAAACCAATTACTCCAACAGAGCAGTAGGGGCAAAGTTCTGACTTACATTTCATGAATGGGGAAACCAGATCTCACTGCATTCTGAGTATTATAATTTAAAAACAACAAAAAACTAAATAAAATATAACATCTTCTTCTTTCATCCTATGTTATATATTCACCCTTAGTGTCTTTCCACTAATTCTAATCTAATATACTGTATTAGATCACTAACTAGGTACCTTGTACTTTACAGAATTCAGTGACTATTTTTAAAATAAATGACTCTCTGAGGGTTTCTTAATGAGAATTTAAGAATCCTTATATAGACAAATTGATATATTTTTTAAACAGTTTCAGGATTCTTTGTCTTATGCAATTATGCTTTCTGATAATAAAAATCTTTTTCTGTTTTAAATTTGAACCACACTTCTTATCTACATTATTTATTTGGTCATATACTTGATTTTGTGTGTTAGTATAGATTTTACTTAACAGCAGCAAATGAAAGGACTAAATTGGAAGTGAATTTGAGAAATATATACTTGACAAAGTTTAATATCAGAATAATTTTTAAAAATATAATACCTCACTGATTTGGCCTGCTGCATGGCAAAAAAAAAAAAGTCTATAATTGAATCAACCAATATCCTTTTCTCCTGCCAAACTTTTTCAATCTCTTTCACCTGAATGCTCTAAGGCTTATTTCTGAAATAAGGAATATTTAAATACTGTGATCTGTTCACTTTAAATTATTTGTAGCATGTTGTATATTGCATGCCAAGGTTGTTTAAAGAAATCAGTGTATTGAAGTAGGTTTAGAAAAGCACAGCCAAGAAATACTTCCAGTGATTAATATTTGTTTAAAGTTAGGGGTCTTGGGTATTTAACAATACCCATAAGGAAATGCTTCAATTGAAAGGTTTTTAAATTGTGTATAACATATACCCTGTGTTTCAAAGCTTTCAGATCAGCTGAAATACTACATTCAGCCTTAAACACAAATATAAATTAAGCATTTTAATTTAAATTGCTTTGTTAATACAATGCAATTTTAAGCCTTGTTTTTTTTTTTTAAGATTTTATTTATTTATTCATTTATCCCCCCCTTGCTGCTTGTGCTCGCTGGGTCAGCTAACCACGCCGTGCGGGCGGGCTTGCCTTCACCAGGAGGCCCCGGGAACCGAACCCAGGGCCTCCCATATGGTAAACGGGAGCCCTACTGATTGAGCCACAGCCGCTTCCCTTAAGCCTTGTTTTAAAGTCACTCTAGTTCAAACATAGATTTGATCAAAAGTTTAAATTAAAGGATTGTACCTATATAATTTCTCCAATCCATTTCTTCAGAATACTTGTATGAAACATTTATTCTTGACATTTTAGAATTGATCCAAATTGTATTTAAATTTTGTGGAGTATAAGCTTTTGATGTAAGAATTTTGTCTGAATCATTTAAAGTAGTATTCCTGAAATACAAAATTATGCAGAATCCTGATTTCTACCAACGTATAGGGGAAGTGATGAGAATTCACACTGAACTCTTTAGCTATTGGTGTATTTGGTTTGAGTAAAGTACCTCCTTGGACATTAAGTATATGCATGCACAACACATATATGAATGAATATACACATATACTCAAGCACATCACACATATGTATGTATGTACTTTTTTTTAAGCAGATGTTTATGGGCTATATAGAATTTCTTGTTACTCTTTAATAGTCTCTGAGTTGGAATCATAAAATTGACTGTGTAAACCCTAAGCATGTATAATATATTGGGAAAGTTAAAGTTGTAAAATATATATAAATAAATTTTCTTTACCAATTTCATCAGCTACTAAAAATAAAATTTAATTAATTTACTGGTAATATGGTTCTTTTTTCTTTGTCTTTCATTATTTTGTCTTTCATTATTTTTCTTTTTCTTTTAGGATCCCAAACGTCATTTGGAGGAACATGTGGATGTACTTATGACTTCAAATATTGTCCAGTGTTTAGCAGCTATGTTGGATACTGTCGTATTTAAATAAAGCAACACAAAACCTATTAGTGATACTTTCGGTGTATATTCCTCTATTGTTCCAAATGCTCAAAATCAAGGGACCTCTGAAGGTGTATTTGGTTAAATGTAAGACATCTGGCATCATTTGCAGCACTGTAACACCTTTAGTCTCAGTTGTGCAATTACTTCTATTTCTTTAGTCAGGGTCTTTGCAGATTCCAAAGTTGTACAAGAACACATCAAAGTGGACAAAATTTGTTAAGTTTCCATTTAATATTTGAAGAAATCATTAGCACAAATATATTTTGATTGTTGCTTACAAAATAAAATACATTTACAATCTATGTCTCCTGAGGTCTTTTTTGGCACTGGGTAGAATCGACTAACTTTGACAGTGCTATAGAAATCTCACTCAAAAATATGTTTCCCTTTACATTTTAAGAACTTATAACACATAAAACACCAATGTGATAACAAAACTTCACAAATGTAAAGTGGTTGCCATTAGTGAGTGACTGACTACATCATTGGTGAATAACCCAGAAAAAATGTTGGCATACATTTTATTAAAAGCATTCATCATAAGTTAATATTGTATATGCAATATCTTGTTAACATATTACATTTCCAGGATCTCAGAGTAGTACATTTAAGATGGGAATTTAGACTTGACTTTAAACTTTATCATGTTTTAGAGTACATTCCACCAATAATTTGAAACTGTCTGGTAATTGGCTGCTGCAAACTCCACTAGACTTTCAGCTAAGACAGCCATAGAAAGGACATAATATGTCTTCAAAGCAAAATGAGAAAAGTAGCCAAAATGTGAGTTTAATATCTTAAGCACATAAACAGTAATTTTCTTACTGTTTTTTTTTTTTTTTTTTTTTTTTTTCCTTATTATCTTCCCCCAGATAAACTTAGATGGTAGCTAGTTTTCTGATGGAAAAAAAAAATGGCTAATGTCATTTCACAGATGACCTCACCCTCAGCCTGCTTCTAACCATTAAAATGTATTAGTATAGCACCATACTGGGTACACCAAGGAGTATGGAAAAAGACATGGACACTAATAATATTTAAGTCTACTCTGCACCCTTCCTTGGTGAGAATATTTCGAAGGCTTTGTTAAAGGAAGATTTTTACTTGGGAATTTAGAATTTAGTCTTAACCTACTAGATGTTTTATGAATGATGTGATAAGTCAAATTACTGTCCTACTTGGGTGATCCAAGTCTCCCTTATTGGTGAGCTAATGAAAATTTACCAGAAACTAAAAGTGGAAATAGCTTAAATTCTCATTATGTATATAAGTGGAAGTTTTCTGTTTGCCTATTTTAAACTTGTGTGGGCAAGTTTTTTGTTTTTTTTTTTTTTTTTTGATACCTGATTTCTCCCTTTATAAATTAACATTCTAAAATTTATTTCACAGATATTGTTCACTCCAGCTAGTCAAGATTTTTTTCATTTTTTCATATAATCTCCTCAAAAGAAGACTTTAGTAATCCAAGAGCTATTCTCAACATTCAGATTGCAAGTATGTTTGGCTTCTTCATACTTAATCTAAAAACATCTCCTGAGTATAGCAACCAAGGCTTGTGCAGTCCCTGTCCTTTGCCCTTATTTAATTATCTCAACTTCTTGTACTCCCCCCAACCACACCCCACTTTCTCTCAATTCATTTTGGAGACAGTCCCAATTTCAGAACCTCACCAAAATCCCTCCAAGCAAAAACCTAGATTTGCAGTCAGTCAAGATCAGGATGTCCTAAGGGAAGTTTCAATAAACACCTTTGATGAATTTCATTGAACCCTGAGTGTACAGCTATTTTAGCAGGGACCTGATGCTCCAGGCCTGGTTAGGCATTGAAACAACTTGATTAATCACAAACTTAATAAAACACTTTTAATCACAAACTCATTAAGACACTTAAGAATTGTATGTGTGCTTGTGTGAACATCCCTTGACCCCTCTACCATGGCAGAGTTAAAGTAGCACTGGAAGCAAAACTTGCTTACCTGTAGTGCAGAAAAGTCCCTGCTTCCCTCTCAGACTAGCTTCATTGTTCGGAGTGATTTGCCTGGACCAACAACATCTGGGTCTTTTGGGAGTTCATTATATATACAGAATCTTGGGCTCAATCCCAGATCTACGGAATCAGAATCTGAACTCTTAACAAGATTCTAGGGTGGTTTGCATGCATATAAAATATTAAGCACTGCTCTACAGAAGTAAAGCTCGAGGGCAGGTGTGATCCTGAGGAAAGCCTAAGTTTTCCTCCTTGAGTCCCTGGATGAATCTTGATTATTCTGCCTGTAAATTCAAAATTGATATCCAAAGTGGATAGAGTACACATTTATTTCCTAATTCCTTAAAAGCTCTGAGGAAGGTACACTACTCCTTTTCTGCCTTTAACCCCTTAACATTTCATTTTAGCATTCCTCATTAAAAAAAAAAAAAAAAAAAAAAAAAATCAGGGTGCCCAGAATGGCAAAAAGTCTAGGTGGAGTATCGCTCTCTTGCTACACACTTAAGACTCTTCCACTGGGGACTGAGCAGTGTACCTTCAGAAGCAGTGGAGGGAGAAGCATTCAGGAACAGAAAAGCTAATGATCAAAGAAAGGAGAAAACAAGTGGCCAAAATAGGGCAAAATCCTTTTATGAAGAGAAATGGCAGCCGAGGATAAAGAGCAGAAAAACGATTGTCAAATAGTGTCATAATTACTTTCCCCTCCCGGCATCCCAATGCCTCAATAGCTAAGGCCCTGCTTGTTTATTAAGCTTTCTGGCCAGGAGCTGATTTGCTACTGAAAGGAAAAATGGGTCTGGTCTTTTCTTTTTCTCCCAGGAAACTGTCTCGGCCTGAGTCTGGGACATCTGGTCATCAACCTGTCCAGCCCAGGGCGGGCCGCGCTGCGCCTTGATGTGGCGCCCTGCTGGAGGCGCAGCTGGTGCTCTTTGCGGCCAAGGCGCCCAGCCCGCCTCGGGGGCGCAGTCAGGGTTGAGCGCTGACCGCTCGTCCACCGAGCCACGGCTCTAACGATGCGGCAAAGCAGCGAGGAAGCGTCAGGTCCAGTCTGGTGAACCCCACTCCACTGGTGCCCATAACCACCCAATGTCCCCAGCGTCGCTCGGCTCCTAAGGGAGGTGCGCAGGTCCGGAGAGGGCGGACACGCTAGCTCCGAGGCGGAGGTTCCATCGAGCCGAGGTGCTCAGGCCGTGCCTCCCGCACCGAGGAGTGAGTGCCCCCGGGGTCTCTGTCGCCTCGCGATCCCTCATTCTCCCGGGCGGCGGCTCCCTCTTGGGCCATTCGGAATGATTGCGGATGTGAAACAATGAGCCAGGACCCGGCGCAGGCAGGCCGGGCTGGGCCGAGAATCCCAGCGCGGGGAGATAGCCTCTCCGGCAGCCGCCGATCCCAGCTGCTTGCTGGGCAGAGCTGAGCTCCGGCGCTCTCGCTCCTCCTCCTTTTCCTTCCCGCGTCGCTATGCGTCCGGGGGAAAGCCGCGGGAGACAGTTGGGGTGCCGCGTCGCAGGAAGCAGCTTTGGGCGGATAAAGCCTCTGCGGCTTTTGGCCCTCTCGTACAGGCCGAGGGCTGGGCTCCTCTGAAGAGCCAGTACCAGGAAATGTCTCTTCTCCCTGTATCTCAGGGTCGTTTTGGGCCTTATGCTATTTATTTGTGCCAACGTCCTTTTAAATTCGTTTCTTTATTCTTCCTTAGATTCTTCTTCCTTTTAAAATCAGTGGCGTGGGCTCTTTTTCTCCCCTCAAGATTATATAAGCATTACACACACACACACATACACACATAGTCTTCAGTAACCATCAGTGTTGACATTACTTCCACTCTGTCTCCCCAGATCAGCGTTCTGGCGAACCCACTTGTACCGGGACTCGGCCCTCTCTTTTCCTGGCGAAGCTGTTGAACCTGTCGCCAAGCCAGTACCTCAGAGGAAAGGAAGTGCAGCGGGACGCGAGGGACTCATGGCATCTGCCCCCAGTTAGATGCTCTTCAGATTGCAACCGAGCTCGCTGATAAAATATTTAGTTAAGACCCTATAAACATCACTGCAAATACATTAAGGCACTCCAACCCTAGAGCTTATGATTATTTCAAAACTTAAAAACGAGATCATAGATTGTCACTGTTTCTGTGCTCAACCAAGAAACCGAATTGGGTGTATGGGAGGGTGAGTGGCTGCAAACTCCCCCCACCCCCTCCTTACTTTCATCGCTGTGGCTCTCAGCAGCAGTGATTTATTTATTTATTTGTTTGTTTGTTTATTTATTTATTTATTTATGTAAGTAGTTAATAACGCGGGGGCGGGGGCGTCGAGGACACGCAGGACCTGCTCACAAAGGACCAGCTCAGGTGTTGTGTACTTCTGTATTAACTGGAAAAGACAGACTCTGGAACTTTTACAGGGCGAGAAGAGGCCACCGGCTCGCGCTTTGTATACTTTGCACTTGAAATCGTTACATTCAACTGAATATTTGGCTCATTCAGATCCGAAAAGTCTCCTAGCATCTTCGAATCCCCTCCTCCGCCCCTCCGCCCGAAAGGGGGGAAGAAGGGGGAAGGTAGGAAAATGTTTAGTAAATTGCACATCTTTTGAATCTTCCAAAAGCAGTGGTCACAAAGCTTAAAGGTGACACAACAGGGCTCACATAAACCTAAAAGACACTCCCCACCCCCAAGCCAACAATAAAATCATCCCCTTCAATTTGCCATGATCGTCGCGACCGGGAGCCAGGTGATTATCCTAATTAATGTCTATCTAATTAAATTACTGTCAGCAGTTAACCAATGGCAGGAGCCGTTTCATCGGCTGCACAAGCAGCAAGATCAAAAGTGAGCCTTTTCTGATTGCTGCATAGTGTCAATTGGCCAATCTCTTCTCCCAGGGAAAAAAAAAAAGTAAATCAAACCTTTGAGAAGCATTTGCTGGTTGAAGTGCTTTCCGTCTAGTGAGGGGGTCTGTGGATTTCTAGTTTATGATAAATAGGACTTTAAAAACCAGGGACGGGAGGGCGAGTGCTCAGGTTCTAGAGCTATGCAGCTGGAGCATTGCCTTTCTCCTTCTATCATGCTCTCCAAGAAATTTCTCAATGTGAGCAGCAGCTACCCACATTCAGGCGGATCCGAGCTTGTCTTGCACGATCATCCCATTATCTCGACCACTGACAACCTGGAGAGAAGTTCACCTTTGAAAAAAATTACCAGGGGGATGACGAATCAGTCAGATACAGACAATTTTCCTGACTCCAAGGACTCACCAGGGGACGTCCAGAGAAGTAAACTCTCTCCTGTCTTGGACGGGGTCTCTGAGCTTCGTCATAGTTTCGATGGCTCTGCTGCAGATCGCTACCTCCTCTCTCAGTCCAGCCAGCCCCAGTCTGCCGCCACTGCTCCCAGTGCCATGTTTCCGTACCCCGGCCAGCACGGACCGGCGCACCCCGCCTTCTCCATCGGCAGCCCCAGCCGCTACATGGCCCACCACCCGGTCATCACCAACGGAGCCTACAACAGCCTTCTGTCCAACTCCTCACCACAGGGCTACCCCGCGGCCGGCTACCCCTATCCACAGCAGTACGGCCACTCCTACCAAGGCGCCCCGTTCTACCAGTTCTCCTCCACCCAGCCGGGTCTGGTGCCCGGCAAAGCGCAGGTGTACCTGTGCAACAGGCCCCTTTGGCTGAAATTTCACCGGCACCAAACGGAGATGATCATCACAAAACAGGGAAGGTAATGCTACAGACTTGGCTGCCGTTGCTCTAGGCGCGGCCCAAGGGCGAGCGCACCCGGGTTGTGACCGCCGCGGCAGCGACGATATGGGGTCGGGAGAGGAGTGTAAGGCGCTGTGGTGAGCGCTCGAGTTGGCTGGTTTCGGAAAAGGGGAAAGTGGACGGGATGACTACTGAGGTGATGGGTGTTAGGTTCCCGCTCCAGGAATGCGGTCAAAGGGCCAGCCAGTGGCCGGAGAAAGGCGAGAGAGAGGGTGAGCCCGGGTCGGCGGCGGGGCACAACTCGCGATCCCGCGGAGGGAGGGATGCATAACGCACCAGTGCACAGACAGATGGAGGAGCGGGTCGCCAAACTCACGCTCCACCTGGGCAGGGATACCTGCCGACCCGCCTCTTATGCTCTCCCGCCGCTCCTCCAACTTACAGACCCACTTCTTTTCCTTTCCCCACGACCCCTTTTCTAGCCAGCAAGCACTCGGTCATCTACGCTGAGAGAACAAGTTTTGTTTTGCTATCTGGCGCCGCGCTTCTTGCATTTAATCTTTAACATTTACGTTTCTTTTTCCCTTGTTTTCTTCCTTTCCTTCCTCCCCCCTTAATTTAAATAGGCGCATGTTTCCTTTTTTAAGTTTTAACATTTCTGGTCTCGATCCCACGGCTCATTACAATATTTTTGTGGATGTGATTTTGGCGGATCCCAATCACTGGAGATTTCAAGGAGGCAAATGGGTTCCTTGCGGCAAAGCGGACACCAATGTGCAAGGCAAGTCCTTCCAATTAACACGTTTTCCTGACACTTATTTAGGTGAGAATGATTAATTAAAGCCTTTGTGGACTGGCTCGAGCGACTTTTAAAACGATCGGCCAATGACTTCTAAAAGGAAACGAGGGGGAAAGGGGGACAGACTGAGCAGTGAGAAGGGGGAGGATTATGCAAAAGCTATTTTAATCATTCCCAGTTAATAGGAAGAAATCGAGGCCTAAAAAAGCCCCAGCTCATGGGCCTCACAATAGAGTAAGGTGTGCGTGTACGTGTGTGTTCTACGTGGTGAGGAGCTGGGACTGGGCAATGCCAGGGACATTGAAATAGAACGTATTTCTTTCTCCAGGAAATCGGGTCTATATGCATCCAGATTCCCCCAACACAGGGGCTCACTGGATGCGTCAAGAAATCTCTTTTGGAAAATTAAAACTTACAAACAACAAAGGAGCTTCAAACAACAATGGGCAGGTCAGTGGCTCAAGCGCTCCTTCTCTCTCTCTCTCTCTCTCTCTCTCTCTCTCTCTCCCTCTCCCTCTCCCTCTCCCTCTCCCTCTCCCTCTCCCTCTCCCTTTCCCTCTCTGTCTCTCACACACGTCCCTCCTTAATAGCCACTTCGTCCGTTTAAAGCAGCATGCGAAACTGAATAGATCTTTCTTTGCTTCATTAAAAGACATTTTAAAAATTCAATTTTCACCTTCCAGAATGATATTAAATCTATACTGCTTCTTTCTTTGCCCCCCGCCCAATCCCCGGGTTCCCGACCTTCCCAGAGTACAAATACTTGATTGATTTTGAGAAGGAAGATCTGCAGGTTGTGAAAATCTTTGTTCCTCCTTAATAAGAGGACTAGGAAAAGGGCCTTAAGGACCGGGAGGTCGGGTTCCGTTTTCCTCGTGTGCTAGGGAGGATCCTCCCTCCCACAGCTGCGAGGGCCGGTCAGCCCCAGCTGCCTTTCATTAGGCTGGCGAGTCCCGCGGTCAGTAAGGTGGTGCGGCGGGCTCCAGCAAGTATTCGCCCGGCCCACCGCGCGCAGCCGGACGCGCACAGCGAAGCGTACACCGATCCACCGCGTTAACGCGCTGCCCGGCGCTCCCCTTTCTCTCCACCGGACAGATGGTGGTTTTACAATCCTTGCACAAGTACCAGCCCCGCCTGCATGTGGTGGAAGTGAACGAGGACGGTACAGAGGACACCAGCCAGCCCGGCCGCGTGCAGACATTCACGTTCCCGGAGACTCAGTTCATCGCCGTCACTGCCTACCAGAACACCGATGTAAGGAGGCCCGAGGGCTGGGCGCGCGGCGGGTGGTACCCGGCATCTCCCTGCACTTGCCGGTATCGCCAGGCTCCGGCACAAAACAGCAGCAGCAGCAGCTGGCTCTACAGCGCGTTTTAGGCGCAGGAATTGGGGCCTGCTAGGCACCCCACGTAAATAACAGCCAGTGGGAAAATGCTTTCTATTTGTCTCCGACGCAGGTCACCCTGGCCACCTTTGAGGTGCCCAGTATTTCGGGGTGGGGGTGGGGGTGTGTCTCTTCTTTTGGGTTAAACAAGAACAGATTAAACTCTGCTTTTCTTTCCTTCCTTCTTTCTTTTTTTAAAAGTTCCTTTTCCCTTTATAAAACAAGCAGATTTTCCCTTGCGTTTTATTCTTGACAAGCTTTGGCATTACCTTAAAAAACAATCAAACAAACAAAAAACAACTCAGAACTGATAGCTGAAACATGAACAAACATTATTGTTCTATGCCATCAAAAGAACATACACATTGACGTGAAGAAAAAAAAAAAAAAACAAAACACACACACACACAAGAAACCAAATTACTGGGGACTATGGAATGAATTTTCTAGCATTTGAACTTCTTCAGCATTTGCAAGTTTGTAAAATGTGATTTTACCTGCTGATGATTGGACTAGGAGTGATGGTTATTTTTTTTATTTAAATGAAAATATCAGAAATGAAAACACACTTTTAATCAAACCAGACTTTAAGATGCACCTTGCAGGTTCTTCTGGTTGTGAATCAGATGGGACAAACTTTTTAAAATATGGTGAAACATTTAAAAGGGGCAACATTTGGTGATGAATTCAAGTTCCCCTTAAGATTTTTGTCTAAGTGTGTAACATTTAAAAATGTGCATTTGAGTCAATTTAGAACACACAGGAAAGCTAACTGAAAGCATTCCTTTAGTTTTAGGCATCATTAATTTAAACATGTTCCTCATAACTTTCATCACACTTTCTCTTTTTCCTTTCTATCCATTCTGTTAAATTTTTCTGGTAGGGAGACCTTGCTATTTAATGAAATTGTAGGCCCTAAGCCTCTGTAAAAAAGGGGTAGATGACATGTTCTCAAACACCCCATCCTCTTGTATAGAAGGTGAGATCACATTCATCTTTTTTTCCTCTTTCACAGATTACACAACTGAAAATAGATCACAATCCCTTTGCAAAAGGATTTCGGGATAATTATGACACGTAAGTAATTTTGCACCTCACTTCTCAAATAGTTGTGGAGTTCGGCTTAAAGGTCGAAGGTGGCTTGTTATGTACAAGGCTTTTGGAAACCAGAATGTGTGAAGATAGGCTCGTTTTCCAGGTTTTCCCTTTCCTTTTTGTCTGCTCCCATCCTCTCTGGTGACCTTCCAGCTTGGTACCTGTGTGGTTCTGGTCAAAGGTTTCCTGCTCCTATTTTTAGCTTCCCTATGAATTACAAAGTTGTTGGCGGGCTTCTGGGGCTGGCTGGCTGGCGGACTGGGGAAGCAGCCCCAGTTCCCTGGATGGGAGTTGTATGTGGTGCTGCAGATGCTCAGCTCAGATTGTCTGTGTCTGAAATCGGCCGGATTCTGCCTGAAAGTGCATGTGGCTCTGGCAGTTGTGACAGTCTCCTTGGCATATGTGACTTTTACTTACCCCTTTCCAAGTTTAATGTAATACCGATTCCTGTTCAAGTTTACTAATAGACTGAATAAAAATGTGCACCCACCAAAGGCAAGCTCATGAGCAGAACCAGTTGTCATAGTCATTTAAAGCTTTGGGAATGACTTGGGTGTTGTTGCTGGTTATTATTTATAGGCTTCAAAAGAAAAATATTTTATATCTAGATGTGTTTTAATTAAACGCATTGTTTCCCTTTCCTCAAGACCTCCTTAACCCATCTCCATTACTTTTCTATCAAAAGGCTGTTCTTTGGGGGGCAACATTAGGTATAAACTGAAAATTTTCCCCCTGGTCTTGCTCTAGCATTCTCGCTCACGGTGCAGGCATAAGCTATGAGTTCAGATAGTGTTATATAGCAAAATCCAAATCTGGATTGTGGGGGTTCCCCACTTTTTTCTGACCTTAAAAAGTAAGGGTACATCATAATTTTGTGAAATTGAATGCCCGGGATAGTTGAAGCTGTTTTTAACTAGAAAAGATTAAATGTGTGGAGAAAGAGACAAGTTGCTGCCTCTATTCCATCTCTAGGCAGATATCAACCTTCCCTTTTGAAATTTTATAACAAATTGAAAAAGGTCACTGATATCATAATCATCTTATGCATCCCTCCAAAGTAGTCCAGAGGAAGCAAACCCTATCAATAGGATTCTCCAGAATAAAAACTTGGCTACTCCTCACAATCTAAAAAGGTGGGCCAGCACAGTGGAAAGTATGTGGCCCAGGAGACCAGAGATGTTGGAGAAGAGTCCTGCAGATTTTGAGCTTTTAATTCTGTTGTGAACATCTGTTCAAAGGCATTTTATTTTGCACAAATCAGCTTGCTAATCCCAAGTGGGTTGAGACCTGGATGGGCATCTAAACTATCTTTTGCAGACTGCTTTTTTCTTTTTTTAAATATTATGGTGGTAAACAGAGAAGATATTTACACCTTGCTAGTTATGTTCCCTTCCTGCCTCCTTCAACTTCTGTTATTTGAAACTGGAATTAAATTTCACAAGGGAAATTTTGGGCAGTCAGCAGAAGGGACCTGATCAGCAGGAGCAGCAGTAACCTTAGCTCATTGACCTTCCGCCTCTCACTGCCTTCTGTTGGAAAAGCCAGTTTAGAGACTTTTCTTCTCTTTGATTCTTAAATCACTGGATATTTTTCATAAAAAGCTTCTGTACCTATTCAAGCAGATTTGTACCTGGGTCATTTTTGTAGAAATAGGGAGAGGCCTAAGGGCTTAAGGGCACTGGGTGGTTGCTTGGCCAGTCACCAGGGAATCTACCAAAAAAGGGTAAAGGCCTGCCAAGACTGAGGCTTGCTTTCCAAACAGTCAGTTGCTTAAAAATTAAAACATTTACATGTGAGTAAAAAGGGAATTTTGTGTATGTGTAAGAGAAACACAATATTCACCCAATCCCTGGGTCCCTCTCAATTCTAATGGGATTTTCCAGGCCTAAGGTCTAAAGCTAATCTTTGATTATTTTATCTAAGGTAATTCCCAGCAGCACAATCACTGTTGGTGACTTTGGACAAGTAATAACTTAAACATAAGCTTCCTTTACCTCGGTTTCCTCATCTGTAAAGTGGAGTAATAACATAAACAAACTTAGAGCATTGTTGTGAGTATTAAATAAGTTAACTTCTTAACTGCACTAGACAACAGTGCCTGGCACAAAGCCATGATCTTTGTAGGGATCAATAGTCAAAAGGGATTGGCGCTTATTAGTGAGGGGTTGTTTGGGGGAGGTTAGTAACTGTACGTAAAAGTTTGCCCCAAAGTTTTTGCCAGCAGTGGATCAAAAGAAGTGGGGAAGGTCAGAGTAAAGATCACTCTTTGCAAAAGTAATTTCCTCACATGGGTTGATGGACTACGTTGTTTCCAAGTAGTAAATTTTGTCTGTGTCGGTAGAGGTGGAGGTTAAAGACTCATATAGGACAAACAATAAAAGTGAGTTCCTGGGAGCCTTCCAGCAACAATCTTTGGTCTCCTAAGACTGATGAGTACTATCTGAAGGCCCACATGCACTCTCTCACACACGGTTTTGTCCTATGGGTTTCTTAAGCTATGGCTAAAAAGGAAGGGTAGATAAAATTTCCTCTCAGAACCTCTCATGGCAGAGGGAAGGTCCACTGGGCAAATAGTGCTTTAGTCCCTGTGTAAATCTGCCTTAATGTGCATGTTGGAGAAGTGGGACGAAAACTCCCTGCTGGGCCCCTCTCTCTGTCCCCTGTATGTTTGGTGAGAGAAAGGGAAGAGGAAGTCTTCCTCATGATACTCTGGGTACTTCGCTCAGGCCGCTGCATAGAAAAATTGGTCCCTTTATAATTCTGCGATTTATATTGGGAAGGATGCAGGCCTATGACCCTTTCTCTGTCTCCATCCTGGATGACCAGTTTCAGATGGCGGGATGGGGGTGTGCAAAGGTGGGGGTGGTCTTCTCTTTTGCCCCCCCACCCCCCAGGGACCTCCGCGCCACCGGTCGGTTCTCTCTCTCTACCCGCAGGATCTACACGGGCTGCGACATGGACCGTCTGACCCCCTCGCCCAACGACTCGCCGCGCTCGCAGATAGTGCCCGGAGCCCGCTACGCCATGGCCGGCTCTTTCCTGCAGGACCAGTTCGTGAGCAACTACGCCAAGGCTCGCTTCCACCCGGGTGCGGGCGCGGGCCCCGGGCCGGGCACGGACCGCAGCGTTCCGCACACCAACGGGCTGCTGTCGCCGCAGCAGGCCGAGGACCCGGGCGCGCCGTCGCCGCAGCGCTGGTTTGTGACTCCAGCCAACAACCGGCTGGACTTCGCCGCCTCGGCGTACGACACGGCCACGGACTTCGCGGGCAACGCGGCCACGCTGCTGTCGTACGCGGCGGCGGGCGTCAAGGCGCTGCCGCTGCAGGCTGCGGGCTGCACCGGCCGTCCGCTAGGCTATTACGCCGACCCGTCGGGCTGGGGCGCGCGCAGCCCCCCGCAGTACTGCGGCGCCAAGTCGGGCTCGGTGCTGCCCTGCTGGCCCAACAGCGCCGCGGCCGCCGCGCGCATGGCCGGAGCCAACCCTTACCTGGGCGAGGAGGCCGAGGGCCTGGCCGCCGAGCGCTCGCCGCTGCCGCCCGGCGCCGCCGAGGACGCCAAACCCAAGGACCTGTCCGACTCCAGCTGGATCGAGACGCCCTCCTCCATCAAGTCCATCGACTCGAGCGACTCGGGGATTTACGAGCAGGCCAAGCGGAGGCGGATCTCGCCCGCCGACACGCCGGTGTCCGAGAGCTCGTCCCCGCTCAAGAGCGAGGTGCTGGCCCAGCGGGACTGCGAGAAGAACTGCGCCAAAGACATAGGCGGCTACTACGGCTTCTACTCACACAGCTAGGCCGCTCCTGCCCGCCCCGGCCCCACGCGCCGCCTCGGCCCGGACCCCTAGCCGGCCCCTCACAGCTCTCCCCCAGCTCCTTCTCCCCAGACCCCACTTTGCGCACCGTGCCCTCCTTTTATTTGACCCTCGATTACCGTCTGCAGTGAATAAATGCAGCTCTCCGAGTGTGATTTTTAACTATTTTTTTTTGCACAGCAGTTTCTGCAATTAGCGCACTGACCTTCAACTTTGCTATAAACCTTTCGGTTTTCCTCTCCTTCTGTGGAAGTTCTCCTCCTCCCAACAATGCTCCTTCCCTTCGGGTTTTTCTCACTCCCCCCTTTTTTCTTTCTTGTAATGAAACTCTTCACCTTTAGGAGACCTGGGCAGTACTGTCAGGCAGCAGCGATTCCAAGCCTCCAAGCCTCGGCCTCCCCATTAACCATAGGATGTTGACTCTAGAACCTGGACCCACCCAGCGCGTCCTTCCTTATCCCCGAGTGGACGGATGGTAGGGATGTTAATAATTTTAGTGGAACAAAGCCTGTGAAATGATTGTATATAGTGTTAATTTATTGTAACGAACGGCTAGTTTTTATTCTCATCGTCAAGGCACAATACCAGTTCATGCTTAACCCCTTTCCTTTCCTTTC
>JAKSZT010053928.1:17635521-17793439 GCA_026826555.1 Tolypeutes matacus | reverse complement strand
TCCTTTCCTTTCCTTTCCTTTCCTTTCCTTTCCTTTCCTTTCCTTTCTCCTTTTTCTTTCTTCCTTAAAATAATTTCTTGTGGGATAATTAACAATATTCTAAGGGCCTCTGGAAATGTGAAATATTCGATTAATAGTGATGGGTTTCTCACTTCTCAATCCATTGCATGATTTAATTATCCTGTGCCCTACCGCACAAATAGCTAAGGAGAATTCGCCCAAACACCTGTAAAGGATAGGTGTCTGTTCATAGGCAAGTCGACTAAGTGGCATGATGCCTGCAAAGCAAAGTTAACTGGAGTTGTGTGTTTCCCCCCTTCCTTCTAAATAGAATAGTTCGACATCAGCAATATTATTTTGCCTTATTTGTTTTTCCCCAAAGTGCCAAATCCATTACTGGTCTGTGCAGGTGCCAAATATGCTGACAAACTGTTTCTGAATATCTTTTCAGTCCTCCCCCCACCTTTATATGCTGTAAATCTTTGTAATGAATATTCTACTAATGATATAGATGACTGAATTGTTGGTAACTATAGTGTAGTCTAGTGAGTTGTGTGAGTTGTATATTTTACTGCATTTTAGTTTTGAAAATGATTTCTCCCCCCACCTAGAAGCAGCTCAAATCTGACTTCCTTGGGAAAACACTAGCATTAATGCAAGTAAGATTGATTTTTTCCCCCTCATTAAGTCTTGTTAGATTTGATAAGAAGCATTAATCCCCTGGAAATAGAGTAGTAGGATTTCTAATGTTGTGTAGCAAACTTATACTTTTTTTTTTTTTTTTTTGGTATTTAAGAATTAATGTGAAATATGCATCATACACAATATTCAACCTAGATTCCAGTCCATGGGGGGATTTTTCCTAATAGGAATTCAGGGTCTAAACGTGTGTATATTTTGGCTCTTCTGTAAATCTAATGTTGTGATTTTTATATTTGTTTCGTTTTGTCTGTGAACTGAATAATTTATACAAGTACACATTCCATTGAGAAACGTTTTGTTTTTTGCTTGTTTGTATCGTCTGTGTATAACAAGTAAAATAAATCTGGCAAAACGCTAACTATGGTGTTTGAAAGCAGTTTACAGTTTGAAAGTAATTTAATTATTATAGGTGATTTCTTTTAGGAGTTAAGGAAGGTGATAACCTGCCCCTACTTCGATATGGGGCAGTTCTGTTTAATGGGATACACCTCCCATTTTCCCTTAAATTTGTTTTATAGTACTACCAGTAATTACGTTTACCTTCTATGTACAATTATTTAGTTCCCTAGGAGTCAAGTTGCACTTCACTGCGCTCATTTGTTCCCCTAGAAAATTGTATGCACGTCCTTCATCATAACTATCTGGTTCTCTCTGAAGTTGGAAATAATGTGAGCAGGAAAAAGAGGGTCTTTAAATGAGGTGTTAAGAATTTCTTTAAATTTCACAAAGTAAGGGAAGAGGCGTTGGGTGAGAGTAGAGAGTAATTTAAATGCATGTCAAAACAGGCTGTTGACCGCTGCGTTAGGCAGATGTCGAAAATTCTGGGCTTTAAATACGAGGCCTTGGAGGTGAGGCGGCGAATCCGTAAACACATACATAAAACGGCTACATTTCTTGAGTGGATGATTTCGTGGGATTGCGTGGGGGTGGGTTGGGGAAAGACCCATAGAACAAACGAATGAAAGGTCCGTTTTTTAACCACTGAGCTTAAAACTTGCATTGGGAGGTTATCTGCGGCCGTGCTCCATCTCTTCTGTAATGGCATCCTGTTCTGCCCAGGCCAGACTCCCATCCCTTGAGAACAAACGCAGAAATGCTTTTATTCCAGCCCTGGAGTCGCTACATCTTAGTCATGGAGTCTGCCTTTACCTCGTGGAGAAGCGATTTTGGCACTTTTGTCTCCAAAGTGAGGTGATCCAGGGAAGTGGAAACTGGTTCAACTTTCTTGCTTAGTGCGGGCCAGCCGCAGGTTACAGGACTAAATTTACGACCACCTAGAGACGGTCCCATTCGCAGTGTGACAGATGTAAAGAGGCTTCAAAATTCCAATTAACATAAAAATTAGAGGAGGGAAAAACACCGGTTTGCCTTCCCAGGACAATTTCGCCACTAGACGGCGTTCGGCGGAGTTTTGTCTGCCACATAGAAAAGCGATGACTGATTTTTCCTTTGTGTTTTCTTTTTCCCTCCCCACACCTAAGAACTAAACAGGAGGACAAAAAGTAGAAAACACCGTGCATGAGTAGCGAGTGAAGTCGAGCAGTGCATCCCTGTAATCACCCACCCTCTCTGCGCTCTCTCGCACCCAGCCGCCTAGCCTCACTGAGGCGGCGGCGCACGTGCGGTCGGGAGGGCGCGGGGTTTGCTAACTCCTGGGCGCGCGAGGGTCGAGGGTGCCCGAGCGTGCAAGCTCAATGGCGCCCGGGGCCCCAGGATTTCGGGGGCCGGGTACGCGGTGGCATTGGGGCCGCGCTGGGTTCTCTCGGACCTGAGGCCTAACTGCGGGAGCGCGCGTCGCCCGGCCCGGCCCGCAGCCGAGGGCAGAGTCACCGTGAGTAAAAGGAGTCCGTGTCATGTGCATAAACGATGCTCTTAGAAGCCGGGGATAGATTTCACAGGAACGTGGTGCCTTGTACTGGAAGACGCGCTTTAGCTGATATTAGGAAGTATTAAAAAAAAAAAAAATTGGGGAGGTCGTTTCCCTTGCAGCTCTTCCACCATCTGCTGTGTGGACTGAGTCAGCGTGAGGTAAATTTGCAGTTCTGAGCTCCTCTCGGAGGCAGTGTGCTTTCTTGTCCCTTTAAAGCAGGATCATTTCTTCTCGCTTCCAAGATGTCTTGGGTGTCTAGTGAAGTGACACTGTCAATGTGTCTGAGAAACTGCTGCTGTTTAAAGGAGCCGAGAGTTTAGATGTGGGAGGGCCTGTGGGGACCAAAGTTCGCGTCCCGAGTTAGAATTCGCGTTGCCTGTGATCTCCCGGAAGAAGCGTGAGGGTAGTGACCGGGGAATGGATGGAGAGGAATGGCGGATCCTCCCTGTAAACTGCAGATGTCCTCACATAGTTTTCAATGGTGTCTTTTCAAAAAGAGAAAGAAAGGAAGAAAAAAGGCGGCATGCGCTATCACTTTCTTCTCACTCGCCTTCCAGCCCGTCGCAACCCGCGCCATCTTACCTTACTGCCAACCACCCTTTGGGGAAGAGCGCTGCAGCCTGTAGGCGCTGCTTGGCCCATGACTGCTGCGCCCTCGGCTTTTAACCCTCGAGGCGGACACCGCCCGTCTGTGTGGACTGCAGGCAGGAACCGAGGGCGCTGCGGTTGAGGGCTGCGGAGGCAGGTGCTTCCTGCCGGGGCAGGGGAGGCCGAAGCTCGGACCTCGCCACCGCGGAGGGAAAGGCCTGGAGCCGCCCGGGGCGCAGCGACCAAGCCTCGACCTGCGGTGACCGGCGTCTGCAGGGGCTCGGTCGGGAGCCGGGCCGTTGGGAGGCCTGATCCCGGCTGCTGAGCCCGGACGGGGGCTCTCTTGCTTCGCCGTTTGATGGGCGAGTGGCGGCGCCCTGACAGCCCCGTCGCAGGTCCAGGCCCGAGCACAGATCGCGGCTCCAGGTCTGGGTCCAGGTCGGGATCTAGGCCTGCGAGCAGGCTGTGGTCCAGGTCGCGGAGCCAGCCCGGGATTTCAGGTCGAAATCCAGACAGAGAGTCCAGGTCGCGGTCCAGGTTGGGATCCAGGTCTGGGTCCAGACTAGGAGTCCAGGCCCGGATCCAGGTTGTTTTTCGAGCCGCTTGGACGGGTGGTGAGGAGCCTTGGCTCTGGCTGGAGAGCGCAGCCTACCTGCACGCAGCTCCCCGATCAGGGCCTGGCAACTGGCTAGGGCTTAGGAAGTTAAAGAGCCCTTTGGGGAGAAGCAGAAATGTACTGAATAGTTTGTTTCAAAACAGATCTTTTCTGTCTCTAGGATCGACTTCAATCACCCGAGCTTTTACAATGTAGTCACTTGAGGGCTGCAGAGAACTTTCTGAATCCCCTTACTTTCTGCAGTTACATTTCCTTATAAATAGCACTGCTAAAACTCTCTGTGCCCCACCCTTTCTTTGTGATGTTAAATATTTATCTTTTTAGCACTGAAGCTTTAAAGGATGTTCTACTTTCTGTTTAAAGTGCAAGCTAGGAACAAAAGCATTTGTTGAATAGAAACCATTTATATTCCCGGAGAATTTAAAACGCTCCCTAGCGATATTTGGGCAATGAGTTTGTGTGTTTTTGAGCGATTTTATATCGGCCTCAGGTGCAGACGGCTTTTTTTTTTTTTTTTTTTTGAATGTATAAGAGTAATTTTATCATGGAGGCATTTTAGCCAAGCGGATAGGGGGAAAAAACGGAGAACCATTATCCTATGTGAAAACAAACCAATGTGGACATTACGCCCCACCCCCTAAACTGCAACAACGATTATTTTCACACAAACTTGCTTAAGAAGTCAGCAACTTTAAAGCCCCGTGATGAACATTCAATTTTTAAAATATTTAATTTATTCTGGTATGTTGGCAATTGCTTAGCTAAGTTTTAAAAAATATTTGAAAGACTAACATTTTAGCCTCTTATATCAGTGAAATCCGTTTTTTGAAAGGTAGCTGAGACTTTTAAGCAGCTCATATCTATCTAGGTGATTTATTGAAGTTACAATCCGAGTGCAAGATTTACTTTTGGACAGCCAAATTTTCTTTGCCAGACCAATAAGATAAGGAGTCTATCAGGGAAGACAGACAAGCTGGGCAAGATTTTAGATAATGCGTTATACTTGGTTTAATTCAGTTGCTTTGAGATTTGTGTGCCTTCCTGGTTCCCATCTTTAGCTTGTATGTTAGGTTGCAACACATTTAAAAATATATTCACTTGAAAGAAAACCCCACTGCTTTCACAATAAAATAAACTTGATGGTGTACAAGTCACTGGTCTCATCTGAGCTGATTATATCTGCCTTGCATGTATTTTACACCCACAGTATGGTTTGCAGCGGTGTTCAAGGCATGGCGTGAAAAATTTGATTTGAATAGTTCCATTAAAGCAATGAAAAAAAAAAAAACTGGCTTAATAGTCCTTGTAGTGATAGCTCCCCCCTTACTATGCTAACTCTGAAATAAATATGTATTCTAGTATTAGGAACATGGCATTTAGAAGACCCTTGCTGGTAATATTTAATTTAATAAACATACTAACTGTGACATTATTAATGCAATGACGCTTGTACCAGAAGCTGATTCTTTCAGGTTGTTTGACCTATTACTTATCACTAGATTCCTTATAAACATATCCTACAATTTATAATGTGAATTTTATATTTAAATTGTTTTGGATTTCAGCTGTCTAAAAATGAAATCTGCATGACAGGGAACTCGTTTTACATACGATGTATTTATACTTGGGCATCCTGGCACACCTTTTATGAGGAGGAAGAGGGAATTTTGGAGGGAAGAACATCAGGGATATGCCTCGGGTCATTTTGGCCTATGTAGTTATTTTGTTCTAACACTAAAAGGAAAAAAAAAATAACCCAGAAGTATATATGAATAACTTTGTTTTGTGCAAGGATTGACTCCCTCTTTTGATGGTTATAATACATTTTAAGCAACAGCAAATTAATTAAACTTCCTAGGTGCAAAATATAACAAAACAAATCTTGATTATGTTAGGATTAGTGTTTATCTTGAATTTATTTAGGTTTAGGTTTGGTGCATCTCTTCATGTTAGCAGAAGTGTACTGTATGGGGAAATGCCTCTTCATTACAATCTTATGTTTTCAAGTTCCTAAAAAAAGAAAAAGTCAACAATGTTGTTCTCAAACCACATGATCTTCCTAGCTCACATTTCAACTTTCAAGATGTATTTGTCATTTATTTTGTCACCCCTAGTATGAAAGGGAAGGCATTTTTCAATCTTAGGAAAATTCAGAACCAATTTTTTGGTTCTCAGTTAATTCAGTTTCATCTTAAAAGTTCAAATTTAGCAAAGCACATGTTCCCTTGTTCATGCCAAGTGTGATAAAAACTAGTCGAAAAATAAAATCATTGCAAACAAGTAGAGCACTGCACTTCACTGCACACACTATATAGGCAACATCATTTCTAGGTCTAATGTTACTTCCTGCAGGGCTGACATTTGTAGGCACGTGTAAGGCTGCCTTTGAAACCCATTAAAAGGCACTACAATGGCAGATATCTGTGAATTGTGTGTTTAAAATATCTTCTCTGAATAGTGATATGCATACCCATGAACATTCAAACATTTACCATCTTCTATCAACAAAAGGTTATTCTTTTTAGAGCTCCAGAATGTGTTTTTCTCTCTATGCATTAGAAGATAATATTTTCTTTGATTGTATCTAAAATATGAATTAGCAAAATCATTTCTCCTCCTTTAAAATGGAGTCAAATTACGGGCTGTTTTGTGGAATTATAACTTTCTGAATTAATCTTTGTGTTTACAATATTTTAATTAAGCGATTGCTCTTTTAAAAAAGTTTAATATCCTTGAACTCAATGAATTCAATATACATGTGTGTTACATAGATTCAGTTTAGGCCATCTGCACTCAACCCTGACATTTTATGAGAAATTTTCAGTTGCCATATAGATTTCTATTATTTTTAAATGGCTTGCTCAACTAGGAATTTACTGAAGGCCAAAGTATTATTCCTAATTAAAAATGTTTCAAAGGTGGCTAATACTTTTATAACATGGTGTTTTTGCATTAAAAATTTATAATTCTGGACATAATTTTACCAAATCCTTTGAGAAACAGAAGCGATGGTGAGGACTTATCCTTTCACAGTTTACTTATCATTGAATGCTATATATTTTGTTCAAATAAAGTTTTTTTCTACCTCTGTCTTTATTTGCTGTTTTTTAAAAATGGTTTCAGTCTTAATAATTCTTAGAGTTCACTCACCTTTGGGAATCATCCCCTTATTTTGCTCACATTCTGCCTTGTTCCTGTGGAGAAAGTCAAAGAAACATACTGACTTCCTCCTCAACAAATTTGTTCTTTCCTCCTCCAACTCTGCTGTCTCTCTCGACACTCATTTTGCCCTTGTTGACTCCCTTGCCAACAACTTTTTTTTAAATCTACTTTTTTTCTCACGCTACCACCCTGAACCTGAATCTTTATGAAATCTATGACTGATTCATCAGTTTGTTTATTTCAGGTCAGAACTTACATGCTTTCCCCAAAAGCAGTTGTAAACTTTTCAGGACAAACAGGTACAATGTGTCTTTTTATTTAACCCCTCCCACATTGGTTTTTTATTTTGTGCGTTGTTCCTATATAATTCTATAGTTACTTCATCTTCAATGTTCATTTTATTCTATTATCTTGATTCTTTTTGTATTTGTGAAAGGACAACTTAATATTTTTGTCTCTTATGGTATTTCTGTTCTCTATACATAACATCCTTAGTTATGTGAGGCACTTCATTTATCCCTGCCCTCTTTTGTACTTAGGATGCATCTTTCAATGCTTTCTTTGATCCTTTTCAATTCAGCGTCCTCATTTGCACGGACATTAAAATCTTTCTTACTAAATTCATCAGTGTACTCTTAACAAAATGGAATGGCCTTATTACCGACTCATCGTTATTCTCTTAGCTATTTTAAATCATAATTAGCCCTCTGGGTGATTCAGAATCACAGATTCTGTGACTCCTTCACGTTCCATTCCATCTTCCCGATTTTCTTTCATGAATCTCTCTGCTTGCTTGTTGGCTTGGTTATTTATTTGTTTGTTTTTTGTGATTGCAGGTTATAGGATTCTGTAGATTTTCTTTTTGTAGGGTGTGTCTTCTTATACCACTCTTTAGAAAACTTGCTAGAAATGTGGTATGGAAGAGTGGAGTAGGAGAAAAGATCTGGTACTTTTTTTCTTAACATATGACTTCAACCTATTGCCTAACAGCTTTTCCCTACACCTATTTCTTATAGCCTGATACATTTTAACTGACATTGTGGATTTTTTCTGTTAGTTTTCCCTTAAACCACCTGATATTAACTCATGTTCTCCCTACTCTTAACCTAAGTTTAACATGATGAAGATTAAAACAGATTTTTAAAATTTAATTTTTTAGTTAATATTAATTTAACCTCTTAAGGAGATTTCATTATGAATTATATATACCAACACCATTAAGAAGGGAAGGTTTTATGTATATGCAATTGTCCATACTATATCTTATTAACTAAAGACATCCCAATCAGACCTTTCCCTACATAGTTACAAAAAAAAAGAAGGATCAAATATAAGGGATTCAGATCTTGTAGATCGTGAGACCAGTGCTACTTGCATCACCATTTCTTTAGGAAATTCTTTGTTCTTGAGTTTAAACTTTAAAACTACACAGATGTATAATTTCAGTTTCAATTCTTTTTGCTCTGTAGCTATCTTTCAAAATGTGCATGTGTGTCTAATAGCAATATGAGTCTGGAGAACAAGAACATAACATCAAGAAAAGCAAGTGGGGGATCTTTCACTCTCTTTGCATTCTGCTGCCCTAAGTTCAGTCATAACTACTCTTTGAGGACTTCCTGTTGGAGTCTGAAGAAGTACCCTTTTAATAATCACGTATCTATGAGAATAATTCTCTACTTCCTAGCATGAGGATCAAGAGCCTTTAAATTTATCATTACTTAACTTGCACATAGTATAACTTCCATTGGTGTAAGAAGTTGATGAAAATGCCACCATCTCAAAGAAATGTTCATATAATGTCTAACAATTTGTAGTTGGTGATTTGGCAATTTGGTATGTAAGATACCTGTGTTAACTTTGCTTTGAAAATATAGGTCTCAAAGGAAACTGACTTATCTATCGTTTAGTAGGAAACACAGTGGACACAAATAAGATGTTGTCTTTTTCTGATCTTCACTACCCTCATTTGTAAAATGACATTATAATTCGATCTTTCAAGTATTTTCCAGCTCCAAAGAATTATGCATTTTTTAAACCTCTGACTTCCTATGCAGTTTGAGCCCAAGTGTTCTGAGCTAAGGTAGAACTACCATAGAGCAGTGGCTTTCAAAGTTTTTTTAAAACTGGAGCTCACAGTAATAAACAGACAAACACACATGCACACATATACGTTTCACAAAATAATATTTACCTTTACTACGTCTGATACACTCTGATATTTTTAATTTTGTGTTCAATTTTATTGAAAAGAAAATTATGTTTAAACCTACTAAATTTATTTCATGATTCCCTAGTGGACAGTGACTAGAAGTTTGAGAAACATTGCCGTAGAGATACTGTTCTCTTGACTAGACCAGGATGTACTCAGTTTCCTCTTATATCTCTACATTTTAATATTGCCTTTCTAGAGTGGTAGAATATACATATTGGAAAATAAAGCACATCACCTCTTTACCTACTTGAGTGTAAGGTATAAAAGGTGTTTGGGTGTGAAGATTGAGAGACTATCCTTTAGAATATTTTATCTTTATAAAAAAATTGTTATTAATCTTTAAGGCATCTCTTTGAGATGCTCTGATGTTTTGAGGCTTTATGGACCCAGAAAAATATATTCTTAGAGTTAGTCCATTTCTGTGAATGTAAACCTTTGTAAGTAGGGCCTTTTGATTAGGTTACTTCAGTTAAGGCATGGCCCAGGGTGGGTCTTAATTCTCTTACTGGAGTCCTTTATAAGAGAATGTAATTCAGAGAGAAAAAGCCACAGAAGCTGAGAGAGAAAGCCACGGAAGCCAGAAGCTGAAAGCAACAAAACCTGGAAGAAAGGGAGAGACCAACAGATGCTGCTGTGTGCCTTGCCATTTGACAGAGTTGTGTAGGATTGCCAGCAGTCAGTCTTTAGGGAGAAATCATCACCTGATGATGCCTTGGTTTGGACATTTTCATGGCCTCAGAACTGTAAGCTTGTAAGCTAATAAATCCTCCACTGTAAAAGTCAGTCCATTTCTGGTATATTGCCTTCAGTAGCCTAGCAGACTAAAATAGATGTCTTAAAGGACTTAATCTTCCTTATTTATTTATTTTTTTAAGGCATTTTGCATTTCTCTAGCCCTCCTTCCCCACACACTCTCTCTCTGTCACGCATAAGTGCGTGTGCACACGCATACACACACACACACACACACTTCTCCAAGCATATTGATTTGTTGAAAATCAAGGTCACTTATAGTCTTGGGGATAAGCAGGTCCATACTAGCTGATGTGGTTCTTTGCATGAGCTGCCTCCTTCCCCTTTTTGCCACTAAGGCCTAGGTGGGTGAGAAAGAGGACAGCAACGACTTCCTCATGTCCTCAAGGTCAGTGACGTCATACCAGGGGAGCTTTAAAAAATTCTGATGCCTGAATTTGAAACCCATAACAATTAAATCAGAATGTCTGGTGATGAGAGGTAGAAATCAGCACTTTTAAAAGATTCTCAGGTGATTCCAATGTTCAGTAAAGTCTGGGAACCACTCCTCTAGGTTTTTTGTTTGTTTGATTTTTTATTTTGTAATGGAGAAAAGGTAAAGGGTTTTTGTTTGTTCTTTTGTTTGTTCTTTTGAGTTTGGTAGCTGTTAATCATGGTAAACTGTATCTGTCCCTTTAAATTCCATGCCTAGGGACTATGGTAATGGCAACTTTCTTAAAAATAAAAACAATTACATAGATTTAAAAGTAACTATTTTCAAGTAGCTTTCTATTTTTTAAAACACTGTGAAAGTATGGTCACGTTTCATAACAGGAGGTCTATCCCCTTGACTGTATGAGGAAAGCGACCTGAAGAACACTGTCTTCTCACTTTCTGTATAGAAGAAACATTTGTACTCCTCCTCCAGCTTATCATGATTAAACATGGTGATTAGTGTTGTCTTTGGAAACTCTACAATCATCCATAAGGTAGCCTTTATCTGGATAGACTGAAATTGGAAGGTTGTCTGGAAGTATTGCATGTTTGACATCTGATGTCATTCTCAAAAGAATAAATGCCAGATTATCCAGAGTAGTCCTAATCCATGGAACAAATACAGAATTCTAAGGGTGGGAGGTGAACATAGCAAAGGCAGCAGGATACTATATTTCAATTCATTTATAGAGGGATTACTTCTAAATATGTCAGATGGAAAAGTTTCTTCCCATCCTCCTATGGCCAGTTAGTTCACTTCCCCTCAATATAGGCCAGATACAAGCAGCTTACTTACTCAGATGGTTTCATAGTCCCTGGCAACCTCTCAAGTCATTCATTTATAAGTGGTTGCATCCATTTGAGTCATGATGTGAGCATCACCCAGCAAATTGAGTCACAAATTAATTTAACATATTTGAGAAGTTGTTATATTCCATGTATTGCAGGCTGAAATATCACAGACATTTTGCATTTTTGTTTTGTTCAGCTTCAGATTCACTAAAATGTGGCAGGTGATTATTTGCTCTTATTATCCCTAAGCATAATAAGGAAGTTACCTGTTAATTGACCTGTGTTTATGTTTTACATAATATTTATATGTTGAAGCATTTTAACCCTAACTATAAGGTAGGAGAAATGGAGATCTGTTTATTTGCTGGGAAATATAATTTAGAATATTAAAATTGGCCAGCTCCAGGACTCAAAATGGTGCAAAGGTTAAAAGGAAAAAGTTTGGTTAAATACATTTTGGGATTTGCTAAGCTTAAAATATTTAAAAAGTCAGAATTTTTGTTATGTACAAACAATTCAGTTTGTCCCATCTTTAGATATCTGCATATTCTGATATTTAAAAATAGAAGAGAACCAACAAAGAGAAAGTTAGAATTACCGATACTGCTTATTCTTTGCATTCTCTACTACCTCACCTCTCCAAATGCGATGTTTCATCTGTGTTGGAATTAAGTATTTATTAATGTTCAAGAAACTAGGCAGTCATATGATCGTGGCTTATTATAACTCATTCCTAAATTTAGACATGTTCCCAGATTGAAAAATTGGTAAAGAGAATAGAGAACAAATGCAGTTTTTAGTTTACTCCTTGTTTTTGGATTTTACATGTTTTTTGAAACTAGATTTCATTATCCAATTATACTTTATTGAACCTTTTAAGAGGGTAAAGTATGATTGTGTTAGAATTTTTTGAGAGTCCTAAGTTCTATTTGTATAAATTATACTTCTTTGTTCAACTGATATACTTCTAGAAATAATATCTAGACAAATTTTATTATTTGGGAATTCAATTTGTGAATTATTTGTGTACATTTCTTCTCACTTGCTTCCATATGCCAATCTTTTGATTACTTTTATTCTTTTTTTCTTTACTAAATAGCAAAAAAGGGACATTAATGGTAAAAATAAAATCTGTTTATCAGTGAATGCAATTTGGCAAGAAGGAGGATAGAGGTATTTCTAAAATGAAATCTTTGGGCTGATGGATTTTAGTTATCCTTGCTCTTTTTGCAGTCAAACTACAATTAAGGTAATGAGTTTTAGTTTATTTTTATTGGAAACTGAAAGCAACAGTATAATAATTCATTTCATAAAAATATCAGCAAATATGTACTTACCAAGGTGAACTTTCTAAGATATGAATACCCGAACCAAAGCTCAGTATTTCTCTGTCATTAGTTAAAAAATCTCTTGGATAGATCTCCAAACTAGTTGTCCTACCACACCTCGTTTTTCTTGTGGATTGCTAGTTGAGAGAAAAGTAATAACTGCCTTTCCTGTCTCTGTTTAGGTTATTGTAGTTTACATGAATTTCTTTTCTCTCTCTCCACCTGTCTTGTTGAGCTCACAACTTTGAACAGTGAGGTAGCTCCTCTTGAAAGACCCGGGATCTTTTATCTTAGATTGGTGATCCTTGATCTAAAGTAAACTGATATAACAAGAACTTTCTATCTTGATCTGATTATATTAATTTAGCAATTTTATTTGTTGATTGCTAGTTTGATTGAGGCATTATACGAGGCACATGAGAGATAGTAACATGACTCAAATATGGATTCTTTCTTCAAAATTTATGAAAAGACTGTATGTTAAGACAAAAAATGGTGAGTGGTGAATTCTAGAAGAGAGGCACAGGTAAAATCCTTTGGGATCATAGGGGATGGTGTGATTATGCCTAGCTGAGGGAATCAGGGAAGGCTTTATGGAGGTGATAATTGTTGAGCCTGGACTTATGGAAATGGGGGTGGAAAATCATTATGGTCAGCCAAAAAAAAAAAAAAAAAAAGGTCACAAGCAAAGTTTATGAGGTGGGAATGCAGAGGCTTCTTTGGGAAATAGGTAATTTTTTATTCCTTGGGAAATAGAGCGTGTAAGAAGGTAAGAAAAGGTAAGATTAGATAGACTGGATGCCTATAGTGGAACATGTTGAGTATTAGGTAAAGGTAAATTGGGCCTCTGATCAAATGGAAATAATTCTAATTAAACTTAATCAGACTTTCTATGAATGCCATTAAAATAAACCATGTATACTGTTAGTACAACTTATACTTTTCATTTACCAGTATATTTAGGCTATATTTCTAACTCAGTACATATTATTATCATTCTTTTATATGGTTAAACCATACCTAACTTAACCAACCCCTTATTGATGAACATTTAGTCATTTCTAAGGTTTTGCTATTGTGAAAAGATGCTACATTATACACTTATCTTTTTATATTTCTGTTAAATATCTCTAGGATAAGTTCCTAAAAGTAGAATTTCTGGGTTAAAAGCTGTATCAATTTACAGTTACTCCACAAGTATATGAGAATTCGTTCAGTCTTGATATGATTAAAATTCTTATTGCATTGATAAAATTAGAAATTGGCAACTAAGATAGGAAGGTATTCACTAAGTAGGGAGCACAACTCTGGGGTATAAATAATCCTGCAGTGTGGGATGATGTAGCAGTATAAGAGAAAATTTACAGGAATGATGTGATATGCCTTTCTAGATTGTTAGTTTTACTTAAAGATTTGGAAGGAAAACATGTTTTTTCATTTTAAAACAAGCTGAAAATTTGAAGGTAGAATGTAAAACTTATATGATTTCTTTTTTATTAATAAAAGTGAACAAATATTCTATTTTATTATTAAATAATATGTGTGATAATACTTTGCATATTAGGAAGGGCTATACAACCTATTACAGGACATTAAATCTTTCCTCAAATAAACTATCAATATATAAGAAAAAGGAATGGCAAATCATTTAATTATTCAAACGATCTGATACAATTGTTGCATATGTGAATCTGAAGGCATCACAGAGTAGAATTTAGTTAATACCTACTTCACTTTTTCCTTTTCAAGTTGTGAGCAAACTATTGAGTTGCCTTAAATAACTTCATTGTAATTTGTTTCTTATACATTTTTATTTTAATTTAAAAAGCTACTTTTTAAACATGTAGGTATCAAATAATTTTTTTTTTCTGTCACCACATAATCTGCACTACTCTCTTGACTGGTAGATAAACTAAAAGGAACAGAGGATAATTAATATTTAAGATGACACATTCAATAGAAAGAAGCACTAACCAAAGATCATGAATTTTTGGTCTGTCTAAGGGTCCTAAGGATGGCACTATTTTCAGACTTGAAAATTTTTTTTTTTTTTTTACTGGGAGGTCCCGGGGATCGAACCCGGGTCCCTCCATATGGGAGACGGACGCCCAACCAGTTGAGCCACATCCGACCCCCGAAAATTTTTTTAGCAATAGAATGCTTTTTCAAAATGCGTTGGTATGCAGAATATAAATCAGATGAATGTGTAGCTGCTTCATTGAAGCAAGATGAGGCACCTGGTCTTCTGGTTGCTGGGCCTCTCTCAGTTCCTCTAGTACCTGAGGTACTTCCAATAATATCTAGATTTTTGGGAACACTGTGCAGGGAAAATACTCTCCTAAGGGAAAATACTCTCCTAAGTGATCTTGATCCTTCTGCTTTTCACAAGACAACAGGTTAAAACCCCAGATTGATCTATGGATTACTCCATACCCGATTTTATTCTAGGAAGACAAGTCTTGAATTTGAGATCTGAAATTCTGAAGGTCCAAGGTTTAGGTTCCAATTTTCTTGACTGAAGCAAACAGGTCCTTGGACTTAAAATTTTTTAATACTTTTTATTGATTTCTATGAGTTGGGAAAGCATAATAATAAATGAAGCTACCTCTGTGACCCTCAACAAACTTTTCTGTTGTGATTCATTGATCATTTCTCTATGGATTTCTTTTACACTTGGGTCCAATTCTCCGGGCCAATTCTATGGGCTCTGCTTCTGACTTCTAGGATCTCTTAAGCCAAAATAGTCATTCTGGTAGAAAAGTTAAAAACACTGGTAACACTCTCTTTTCTTTTATAATAGTCATTTATTTTGGGGGGTAAGTTAAGTGAGCTTTGGTGTTTGGCTTGTTGATTCATTCTAAAGGTTGATTTAGTCCAGAAATTCTGCTATAATATTGTGCATAATACCACTTTTTATGTGCATGCTGCAGATAACTCTGGCCATATAGCAGGAGAGCTAGGGCATGTGGCAGATGACAAGCCACTAATGCCAGGGCTGTGCATCACAACTTATGATTAAAATCCAAAAGGAGAGGGAAGCGGCTGTGGCTCAATCAGTGGGGCTCCCGTTTACCATATGGGAGGTTCCCGGGGCCTCCTGGTGGGGGCGGGCCCGCCCGGATGGCGTGGTTGGCTGACCCAGCGAGCGCAGGCAGCAAGGGGGGGATAAATGAATAAATAAATAAAATCTTTAAAAAAAAAAATCCAAAAGGAGATTGGAGGTCCTATAAAGTACTCCTATTGACATTCAAAAACTTTGTCCATGAAATATGAACCCAGATCAAGTCAAAATGATAGAAACTTTACAGATATTTAATTTTCTTTTCATATTTTGTTAACATTCTTAATCAATTCTTTAAACTATCATAGTAGTAATTAACAACGATGAGCAGAGACTCTATATAGCCTGGAATGTTCTGGATAATCCTTAATTTAAAAATATACATGTCCACCTTACTTAATGCCAACTCTTGCAAAGTTATAAAGTTAACTGTATTGTTATGAATTTATTTGGAGTTTTTGTTTACTTTTTTAGTGTTCTTTCCAACTTTGACTAATGAATGGATAAGAGAAAATTGGTTATTCTGCATTTGCTAATGAAGTTCGTAGCATCTTTAGTTCTGATCAGCAGACTATGAATCCTCTGACCACTTAAATAACATTTTTCTTAAAGAAAATATTTATGAGATGCTAATAAACTATTAAGTGAACAAGTAATACAATATGTGATAATTTTTACACCCTTCCTACAGTGCATAAAATTTTAATACAAACTTGGTGTATACTTATAACAATTTACATGTTTATTTTACCATCTGGTAAATGTGTAAATGATATTTTGAGAAGCACATTTCATATTCACTTTAACAACTTATCCTTGACAATATGTGCCCTATCTTATGTATCGACTGGAAGGATCTTGGGAAATTTTTGAAAAAGATGAATACAGGAAAAAATAATTTGTTCTATTTAGTTTGTTTTAAAAATATTATGGAGATTTAAGACTTAGTTTTTAGTACCAAACTGAGGGATTGTGTTGTTTGCTGACTTTTACCAGACATTGTGCTAATTAGGGTAGAATAATCAGAACAAGTTCCAAACATTGTATCACATACATCTAATCAGGTTTCCCACTAACACTATAGGCCACATAGGTAGCAATGAAAAATAAATATGGTTCTGTGTGTTGTTGTATAACAGCATCTCATCTTTTTCATGGGGTTTGGCTTGCTGTTGCTTGTGTCTAAATATGGGAAGATCATTTTTTTCCAATGTGTTGCAACGAACCTCAAGTGGATAGCTTTTATCGAATACTTTAACAGCATTTGTGACACTTTGGCCTTTTAAAAAAATTTTTATTTCATTCTCTCTGCTTATTGGTCTCACTGGAATAAATCACAGGGACTTACACAAAAACAAGCAAACAGATAATTCCCTATTTGATTTTGTTTTAATGCACTCCTTCTTAGCTGGTAATAATCTAAATTTTCATGGACTACCTCTATTTATTTATTCATTCATCCCCCCTTGCTGCCTGTGCTCGCTGGGTCAGCCAACCACACCGTGCGGGCGGGCTTGCCTTCACCAGGAGGCCCCGGGAACCGAACCCGGGGCCTCCCACATGGCAAACGGGAGCCCCACTGATTAGGCCACAGCCGCCTCCCCATGGACTACCTCTATGTACTAATTGCCGTCTGCTGATCCATAATAAAGAGGTCTGATAAGCAAATTGCAAATGTTGGCTTTAACAAATTTATTTCTTATCACAAAATCTTTAATTTGAAGTCAAAATAAGACTCAAAACCACATTTTTAATGTACTAGATTCAGAAATCACAGTATAGGTGAATCTTAAAAATACTTGTTAAATGAATCAGTTCATCAATCACCTTCTTGTTTATTTTAAATAGGAATTTTGTTTTAGAGAAGTTGTGGGTCTAAATAGGAATTTGAAAATTCTTCAGATTAGTTCTCCTTATCACTTGTCTCCTCATAGAATACATATCTTACTGTTGTGACCATATAACATAAATCCGAGAAATAGACTGTGCCCATCTTTATCAACAGCTATTATGTTGAACTGCATTATTCCTGATGTTTCTAAACCTTATAATCTACTTCTCACAACAGCAAGAGGGGCATCAGCTTCATTTTACAGTTGAACAGATTGAGGCATAGAAAGTTTTATGATAACTTTCCCTTGGTTACACAACTGGTAAATGTTATTGCAAGAATTTAATCCCAGATTTGCTTTACCCGAAACCATGCTTTCTTCAATATACTATTGTCTCAAATGTTTAATCAGGAGGACATGGGATCTACTTTCACTGAAGTGTTTTAAAGTTCAACATAGTGTCATTTAGTCTTGTATGGAGTAAGTGTTAAACTTCCTGATACAGGGTTGAGATGGTAGGGTAGATATTGGAAAGGGAGGGAAGAAATGGAGATGACTTTCTAGAATCCCTTTAGCACTTCGGTTTTATAGTTAAAAAATCTGCCTCTGTTTAAACTGATTATCATGCATCCAACCCTTACCTCAAAACAATGTATTTGGGTTTAGTTTGTCATAAAATGGATTAGAAATTCAAATCAAGTATGCAAAAATCAACTAATATTCAGACTTTAAAAAACAAGCAAAAATAGTATCTCAGACACCATGGCAACTCTGAAAGAAAGCTGATATTTATTTGGAATACCAAAAGTATTATAGTGATAATATTAATAATGAACACTTATTTTACACTTACTTTATGACACTATTTTAAGTTTTTTAAAACATATATTAATTAGTGTAATCCTCATAACTGTCCTGTCAGATAGGTACTATTATGATTCCTAATTTTAAGATGAAGGATCTGAAGAGAGGTTAAGTAATTTGCCTAAGGACACACTGTAAATAGTAGTTGAGCCAGACTAATAATCAGACTAATAGAGTAATGACTAGTAGTAGCACTGTCATTGAGTATTAAGATAGATGAGATGCCTAAGTTTCAGTTTGAAAAGTCTAATATTTATTTGTATGTCCATATTTTCCAATTGATTCCGTAGAATTAATTTTAAAACTTGAAGACTTCCTGACTTAACCTACTTATAAATAACATATTTCTTCAAACTAACTTCTTAAAACACTGACCTCTATGAGGTATTTACTGTGCAATAACTGATTCATTTTTTTTGAGAGCTTGAAGCGACCAATGATTTTTCCCTTCACTGCTGTTAATTAGTGTCACTTCCAAGAATAAAAACTGTTCTGTTGTAAAAAAAAAAAAAAAAAAAAAAGATAGATGAGATGGTAACTAACTTCTCTTTCAGGACTAGTACTCCAAAAACCAGTATGAAGAAAACAATTGGTTCAAAGAGGAGTTAAGAACTCAAGAAAGAAACAATATCTGCAATAGATCATTTAGAACTTTAGTTTATTAAAGGATGTGAATATGAGCAAAACAAATGCATTCGCATTTTTCAGGAAGGAATTAGGCTTTTATTTCAGGTATGCAATATTCATTATATCTTCTAAATGTAACAATAGGGTAGAATATTGTTTCTGAATCTGCCAAACATTTCCTCTTTATTTCTCTTGTGGTTGTTTTCAATAAGCAGAACTGTTTCAGAATTAAAAACAGTTTAAGCTTTGTTTGTTTTCTAGATAACGAACTGAACTGATTTCGGCTTTTGTTCAGGATTATCAGCACCTTAGTGATATTTTTGTCATTTAACTTTCTTTGTACAACAGAAATAAAAGGTATTTGGTAAAATAGAGTTATTATTTTGAATTAGAATAAAGCATTTTCACCAATAAGATTTTACATTAAAAAATATTTGTAAAATTAACCAGAAACTTGTTAAATTCATGTGGAATCATCTAGTCCTTTATTAGGACAATAACAATGGTCAGGACCTCTGAATGTTAATTGTATAGTCTGAGATTACCAAAATGAAAAGTTTTTATAGTTTTGTTTTGATGTTTTATTGAAACACAAGATCAACTAAAATATTTATACAGAATACATGGTTCTGTATAAATACCCTAATCACTGGGTATTTAAGCTTAGAGATTGTTTTTTTTTTTTTTTTTTAATAGTTTTAGCTTTAAAGTTGGATGTCTTGTATTTTATAGGCTCTGTGTTATTGTTAATCTCAAAATGTAAATCTAAAATTCTTTTTCTTATAAAAGGACCAATTGCTACAAAAGGAAAACAGATAGTACATGTATAAAGGAAAAATAGTAACAATAGTATTTCTTTTTTACTGATAAGAATTTCAATGAAATATTTTAGAATTTCAATGAAATGTTTTTATGTATACATAGAAATGTTTTCTTCCCCCATATTTTAAAAATGTTATTTGTGTGTTTTTATGAATGGTCTTTTATTTTGTGGTCTAACTTCAAATAAGATGATTGTTAAAAGAGTAAATACTTCTGCATTAATTTAAAAAAAAGTTTAGTTCATACCTAATTATGGAAAAACTCATTGAGCCTGTTGGTGAAGAGAAACTGCAAAACTCATTTCTGGTGGTGAGATGATTTGAAACTAGATCTCTTTGCATTTCTTCCTGCAGCACTGCTCCTTCTCCTCTCACCCCAACCGTGTTTCTCTGAACAAGTTGTAGGTTTACATTGTTGGCTGGCCAAAGGCAAAATTGTAACCTTTGTTTTTGACAGTCCTAGCCTCCCTAAATCATTTCTCTACTTAATATACTGCTTCTCTACTCTTTCCCAGTTCCCTCATATTTTCTTGCTTTTTCCTAGTACCTATACAAATTTTCTCATATATCCTACTAGTGATTCTTAACCATGGCTGTGTGTTAGAATCATCTATGGTACTTAAAAAAAGTACAGATGCCCAGGTGAAAATAAGAATCTGTGGGGCTGAAACCAGGGCAGTGGTGTTTTTAAGAAGTGCCCCCTGGTAATTCTAATGATTAGCCAACGTTGAGAACCATTGAACCAAAAAGATGAAATACTCTCTTCAGGAGTCAGCAGACAGGGTGGGAAGAAGATATTTTGGACCTGGAGCTCATATTGTGTAGGAGGTGGGTCCTTAGCTTATCCATAAGGCTTGCCATGGTAGTATGAGGGTAATCCAGAGAGGAGAGGCTGAGTATAAGTGTAGGATTTATATAAAATCCTGTAGGATTTGCTTAATTTGTCTTTATCATCCCCAAGTAGCTGGCATTAAGAAAATGAGAGGTCAGGTTTATCTGTCCCCTCTCCCTAAAACCAGAATTGCGAATTCTCTTAATTTTTAGCATTTTGAATAACATCAATCATTCTGACTTTGCCCATTCCTACCTAGTGTTTACAAAATTTTCAAAACGTTATATAATGGGAATTGATGCTGTCTTTGACAGCTTATCCATTATTCAAACACCTTTGTAGGAGAAAATAAAAACAAAAAAAATTTCTTGATAAGTCAATAAATAATAGCCAGAGCTTGATTAAATCCGGCTGCAAACTCTGGCATTTAGATTAGGTGTCATCTGAAACTTGCATGAATTAATCGATTCTTTTCTTTTAAAGATCTTACACTGAGATGCACCATAGTGGATCAAATATTTTTAATTAACTCAAATGAAAGCAGTATCCAG
The DNA here is from genome assembly GCA_026826555.1 of Tolypeutes matacus. Classification (NCBI taxonomy): domain Eukaryota; kingdom Metazoa; phylum Chordata; class Mammalia; order Cingulata; family Chlamyphoridae; genus Tolypeutes; species Tolypeutes matacus. The sequence goes on along the minus strand of JAKSZT010053928.1, from coordinate 17,772,354 downwards.
CACCTACCTATGGTTTCGGAAATTGTTTTGCTGTTTAGTTGAACTAAGTGGTTCAAACTATTTGACAGAACCTGTTCAAACTGGTTCTTGAGGAATTGAGCTCATTTGAGAAGTCTTAAAAACCTATATTACTTTGGATTAAGTAAGATTTTTGTAGAAAAATTTGTTTTATATTGGAAGAAGTAAAGTAGGGCACTGGGAGTCACTTTTGAGTTCTATAAATCCCCATTATTTCTCCACTGGCATTTTGGATATAATGATCTTTGCCATATAGATACTTTAGAGGGGTTGAAGAAGGAATATTTTGCTATGAATAAATTAGAATATTGTTGAGACTTCAGTAAAGCTTTGCTGAAATCTTTTGATAAAATGTGTTATAAAGATAGTGAATTAGAGAAGTAAAAATTTACAAATTATGTTGAGAAATCAACAGTCACAAGTGATTGAATATGTCCCCATAGCACTTTGTACTCAACTCTCCTATGTCATGTAGCAGACTGTAGTTTAATGAGTTGCTTATGTCTATTTATTGTAGTAGACTTTACTGATTTTCTTGAAAGCAGAAACTGTGTTTTATTTGCTTTGTATTGAGTCAGGTATAGGCCCTGGCACATAATAGATTCCATAAATGTTGGCTCAATAAGGCTTTTTTATGTATCTAGGATAAAAATATTAACTTATTTACTTTACAAAAATCATTTTATCACCTTTTTTCTTTTTTGGGGGGATACAATTAGCAAAAAGTAATTTTATTCTGTCTCAAAGTATGCAAAGTTAAGAGGCGATTCGGTCACACACACAAAAAGGATATTCAGTGCCTTTGAAATTCACATTTGATTGGGAAGTGAATTATGGTAAGTGAAAATGACCTAGAGGGCTGAGTTTGCTGTTTTGTAGCAGGTAGGCAATGAGGTACCAAGGAAAGATCATGGATTTTGGAGCTAGATGGACCTGGATTTGAGTCTGCCACTGTCAAGCTGATCCCAGGAAGTTTAATATTTCACATTCAATTTCCTTATCTCTGAAATAGGGATACTTCCTACTACATAGACTAATCATAATGATAAACTAGAATCCTTAGCAGAGCACCTGATACAATGTCTGGTACATAGTAGGGTCTGTGATAGCTGTTATTAGGTAAATTAATGCAATAATTCTTTTCAGGCAGAAAATAATTTGGAAATATGCTTTTATTTTCTAAGGCTTTCCAATTGACTAGGAATCTCTGCCTTATACTTTTTCTTTTCTTTTAATTTGCTGAAAGTTAATTTCCAAATTGAACATTATGAAAGGTGGTATAGAGTATATTTTACTCTTTGTTGATAAGGGATCTTGTACTATCAGAGGATTACAAGGTAAAGCTGAGCTGGTGGTTTTCATTCTAGCCCCTTGTTAGTCCCTGTCACCAAACTACCACACAGTTTGGAGCATTTGCCAGTGTTGGCTCAAGAGAGGCCAATCGAGACACTAATAGATGCATTTTCTCCATGAATACACCCTTGGATCACACATGGAACTCCTATTAACAGCAATGAGAGTTAAACTTGTAAATCCCTTATGCATTGATGGGAGAATAGACCTTTTAGTTTACTTAGCCATCTTCCAGTTATTTGGCACTTTCCCCATCCCTTGTGAGTTCTCCAACATTTTCATTAAAGGCTTTTCTATTTTCTATTCTGCTTCATTCAGTTTGGGTTGTAATTCATGTTGGCCTGATGCCTTGGCAGCAATGAATAATACTAATTGCCTCACTATCTATCTAGTCTGGCCTAATCATAAAGCCTTTCAACTTTTCATTCAAGCTTCCAGCAGTATCAACTTCATGGGTCACAAACTTCCCACTCATATCCTTTCATTGCATCTTAGCTGCTTACCTCTTATGTATTTAAGAAGCTCAAGAGAGTTCATCATTATTTCATTCCTTTTCTGTTACACCACCTTACCCTTTTTGTAAAATTAAAGCAGAGTCCTAAGGGTGCAAGGACGACTTTTGTCCAGACATTGTATCATAAGAGCTAGATACCCTAGTTCTCATTTGAGTTAGCTATAGTAAAGTATTAGAAACTAGAAATAAATTTTGCTGCATTCTTCCACATTTACTCTTTTACCTCTGTAAAAACAGTCAGTTCCACTTCCTAGCCCACCCACTGAAATACACATTTTTCTTTTCTGACCCTGGAGATAGATGTGGTATGAGGATCGTAATTATAAAGTGAAAACAAAGGTCCTCCTTTGAACTCATGTGATTTTCTGGCAGAACACGGATGCTGCTTCAGTACTCTGTGTAGTACTGGTGTTTTGTGGCAATGTTTTGTTTTTTGTTTTTGGTGAAAATTTTGTGGGATCTATTATCGTATGATTAAAAAATATTTATTTTTAAATGGCACTAAAAGGTTTAAAATAAAATAATTACATAATAACATTATGAAATATTTTATTTTTGGCCTTCATCCTCCTTTTCTAAAAAAAAATATTCTAAAAAATTTAAAAGCATTCTATTATAGAAAATTTTAAATGTTACAGAAATTAATGGTATCATGAACACCAATTTATCTATCCATTGATAGATCTAGGGACTTTACCTGATTCAGGCTTGATGTTTGTGGCAAGACTACATTATAGGTGATAGTGTATACTTCTATACTATCTGATATATAGTTTATAATATCACTTGTCAGTCAAAAGAGATATTTCTTTTCTCTCTTTTTATTAGGAAAGATAATTTTTATATGTCCACGAATTCAGTAGGGTTTACAAAATGGGATTTAAAAATTCTATTATTCCTTCATTTATTACTTAGAACACATATATAAAGTATTGCCCACCCACCACCACCCCTTTTGGTTATAACAAGGTAAATTAATCCTTTCCCTTTATTTACAGTTTTCAAAATAATGAGTTGGTTCCATGGTATTTTCAACAGATGATCAATGAGGTGTTTTCTTTTATCATTATGAACTCATAGATTTAAACATATTTGATGTGTTCTGATGCATTGCAGTTATTATCAAATTGTCCCATATTTGGCCATGATATGATATTTGGCCTAGTCACTGTAAATCTTGAGTCCTTTTGACAGTATTCCAGTAGTCTTTGATAGCATCATTTTCTCTCTTGTACAAGATATTTCAGCCTCATCTTGAATTCTACATCATGTATATAAATTCCATTTCCCACTCCTTACATGGAACCAATCAGTTCTCTAAGGAACTCTAGTTCATTTTAGAGGGAAATGGAAATTAGAAACATAATCTGGATGTTAAGAGTGCTCATTGCTCTTGGACTGGTCCTTTCAGGGGACTATGCTAGGAAATTTTATGCACACACACACGTAATAAAGATTGTAAGTTAAAATATATCATGGGTTCATACTATTAGTTCCAATTTCAATTCATGACTCTAGGAATTTTGTTTAACTGTCTTCGATCTTACATTTCTATCTTCTTTCTCTCATGCTGGTAATCCCGGTTCCTGACCTCAGCAATCTAATTACTTATTCACTTTTCTTCCCCCACATTATACTAACAGTTTCAGAATGACAATACCAACAGTATTACCAATGGATGATCGCTGGAAACAGTTTAAACTTTATAGTACTTTTCATCCTTTGGATATAGCCTTTTAAGGATGCACAATCAAATCACTGTGCTTCAAAGCATGTGGAATATTCCTTTCTTTGTGGTTGTACCATCAACTGGTGTGATATGCAGAATAATGGCCTCCCTACTCTCCATGCCCTACTCTCTGGAACCACACTTTACATGGCAAAAAATTCTTTTCAGATGTGATTAAGTTAAGAACCTTGAGATGGGGAGATTTTCCTGGATTATCTGGGTGGATCTAATGTAATTAAAAGGGTGCTTGAAAGTGAAAGGAGGAGGCAGAATAGGAGGTTAGAATGATGACTGTGAAGACTTAATCCACCATTGCTGGAAGATGGAAGGGGACCAGTGATGCTATATGGTGCTGTTTTTTTCATAGTTAGAACACAGAGATCTGGCAACCAAAGGCTTGAAGGCTTGAGTCTTGTGCTTGTTGCAATTACATGTAATGATCCATTTGCAAAAATTTTCCTAACCACACAAATAATTCCAGGCTTTAGTAATGTGGCTCTTCACTAAATATCTTATCCTTTTAAATTGCTGTTCTCAAGTCATCCAAAACCTTACACTCAGTGGAATGATGGTTCCAAGTGACTGCTTATTGGGTATCAATGACTGCTATTTTCCATCACAAATTGTGGAGGGAAAACTCATTGCCTTTGATCTAATTTTCACCCTCCAACCAACACCAAATACTATATTTCACATTTTTTTTGGGTAGTGTGTTACTTATATTATTCATTCAAGAAATATTTTTTGAGTACATACTAGTATGTATGTACTATTTCTTGTACTGCCAGTTTCTTCTAGTGTCAAGTAACAGAAACTAATGTTAGCTATCTTTTTTTTTTCTCCAAAGGAATGTATGATTAGTCAGCCAAAAGGGGTGCTGATACAAAGTACCAGAAATCTGTTGGCTTTTATAAAGGGTATTTAGTTGGGGTAAAAGCTTACAAGGCCCTAAAGAGTCCAATTGAAGGTTAATTCCTCACCCAAGTCTGTTGCCACATGTTGAAGTAAGATGGCAGGCGACATTTGCAAGGGTTCAGCCTACCTCTTCCTCTTAAGGCTCTGTGGGCCCAGCTGCTTCTGATCCCAGCTGTAGGCTGGAGGGATCATTTATTTCTGGCCCTGCTCAGCTGCTCAGGTCTCTGGTCTCTTCAGCTGCAAACTATCAGGTGATTGGCTCATCTCTCTCCTGGGCTGCTGGATCAAAGTCCTCTTCTGCGTTTATGGAGCTCTCTTTTTTTTTCTCATGTATCTTTTGTTTATCTACTTCTGTGTTCTTCATGGTTTATATAACCCACCAAGGGGTGGGGACTCAACTCTGAGTTGCCCTAATGATATGGTCGGTTCAAAGTCCTAAGCTTAACATAATTTTATCAAGGACATCTCAGCTGAATCTAATAAAATCAAAGGGTATCATGCTCATAGGAACAGACTAGTTTACATACATAATCAATAACTCTTTTTTAGAATTCATAAATAATATCAAACTGCCACAAGGAATATCTCATGACATGCAAAAAGGAATTGAATAATCAGTTCTCAGAAAGTTCAAGAATCAGGGTCCCTCCAAACACCTCATCAGAAGGATTTCATGGGTCTAATCCTAGAGATATGGTTCCCAGACTTTAAATTTCACAGACCATTAAAATTTTAAAACTCATTTTGAGTCCCATAATTGTGTCAAATATATTTAAGAAAAAACAAAAAACCAATTAAAAATCCCCAAAAACTTTCTCAGAAATGTACACATGATCCTGTATCAACATCTTATTTGGAACTTCTTACAAAGAAAGAGACACAATATAACCCATTCAAAGATTGCTCTCTTGGTAGCTACATTATTGGGGGAAAAAAAGAGTGATAAGATCATTTCACTCTATTCATATGTTACTGGCCATCCCATTTGGATTCACTTTTCTGTGAACCATCTAATTATATGGTGTGCCCATTTTTTCTATTGGATTGTAAATATTTTTCTAATTAGTTTGTAGGAGATCTTTGTATATTATCACTCTGAACCCTTTTTAAGTTATAAGCATTGAGAAAACTTTTTGCCAATCTATCTTTTTTTTTTCTTTATAGGTACTGTTTGCCAAACAAACAAACAAAAAATCCAATTTTAGTTGTGTCCTTGTTAAAAAGATCTTCATAACTTCTAAGTTATATTTATTTTTCTCTGAATTTTCTTTTAAGATTTTCATAGTTATGTTTTTTTGCACTTAATTTTTAATCCATCTGGAATTTACTTAAAAATTTTTATTTATTTATTTATCTCTCCCAATCCCCTCGTTGTTTGCACTTGCTGTGTCTGTTCGTCTTCTTTGTTTCTTTAGGAGGCAGCGGGAACCGAACCCAGGACCTCCAATTTGGGAGGGAGGTGCCTAATTGTTTAAGCCACCTCTGTTTCCTGCTTTCGTTGTGTCTCATGTTATATTTTTCCCTCTTGTGTCTCTGGTTGCATCATCTTGTCACATCAGCTCACCGTGCCTGCCTGTTGTGCCAGCTGGCCATCCTGCTTGTCCACTTCAGGAGGCACTGGCAACCTCTGCTCCCTGTTCTTCTTGTGTCTCTTGTTGCATCATCTTGTTGTGTCAGCTTGCCATGTCTGCCTGTAGTGCCAGCTTGCTGTCTTCTTTAGGAGGCACTGGGATCCAAACCAGGGACCTCCCATGTGGTAGGCGGGAGCCCAATCACTTGAGCCACATTCGCTTCTCTGGAATTTACTTTTTTATATAATGGAGAGCCAGTTGTGCCAGTCTTCTTAAATAATCTATCTATCCTTTTTCCTCATTGAAATAACATCATATGTGTGTATATTCTGGAGTATATCTCTAGATTCCCTATTCCAGTACACTGATCTAGTTATTGCTAGTACTATACAGTTTTCATTAGAATGTCTTTATAGTACTGTTCTGTTTCATAATTTGCTTTTTTTTTTTTTAAACAAGTTAGTATATATAAAGTGCTTTTAATGATGCGTGATGCATATTAACCACAGTTTGTGTTAGCTAAGTAATTATTATTATTATTTATCAGATATTTATCCTCCATATTTTAATATTATTTTATTCAGTCCTAAAGAAAAAACAAAAATAAAATTCTCTTCAACCCCCAATATAAAACTAGTTTGAATTAGAGGAATGGAAATACAATTGTATATTAAATCTTTTTTTAAGAAAAAGATTTATTTACTTTATTTATCCCCCCTACCCCAGATGTTTCTCTCGTTTGTCTACTCATTGTTTGCTTGCCTTCTCCAGGAGGCACTGGGAACCAAACCGCGGACTTCCCACATGGGAGACAACTGCCCAACCACCTGAGCCACATCTGCTCCCTGTGGGTTGTGGCATCTACTGGCTTATGGCATCTGCTTGTTGTGACGGGATGGCATCTAGCTCGTTGCTGTAGGGGACGGCGTCTAGCTTGTTGAGGCTTCTAGCTCATTGCTGCGGGGATGGTGTCCAGCTCGTTGCTGCAGGGGGCGGTGTCTGCTTGTCTTCTTTTAGGGGGCATTGGGAACCGAACCTGGGACCTCCCATGTGGTAGGCAGGCGCCCAAGTGGTTGAGCCACATCCACTTCCTGTATATTAAGTCTTGCTCTTTCCCATCAGCATAGATTTTATTTTATTTTCATCAGCAGGGACATATTCAAATTTTGTGGGATCTGAAGCTTATACATGATTTTGTACATAATTATTTTGTAATGTGATTTTCTACAGAAAGAATAAAAAGATATCAGTGTTTCTGTTTTTACAAAATATGAATACAAATAAGCTAGAGAGATGAAACAGAATAGCAGCTATGTTTGGCAGGGGAAGCATAGAGAGACTGAGAGGTGATGAGTTATTTTTTTGTTTGTTTTTTGTTTTTTTTTAAATTATTATTATGAATATATAATGAAAATGCTCTAATAATGATTGAAGTAATGAATGCACAACTATGTGATTATACCAAATACCATTGATTATACACTTTGAATGGATTTGTGCTTTATTAATATGTATCAATAAAATTGATTTGTTTAGAAAAAGCAAAACAGAACAAAAAAACCATGTTAGAATATACACTCAAATAAGGAAAGGCAAAAAGGGGAAAAAAAAAAAAGATATCAGTCTTTCACCATGGTTCACTGAGTTTTTTCATTATTTTTATTATTATTGATAGTTTTGACTAGTCAACTGGCACTGAATCTTCTTATAGTTTTATAGATCTTTTAATTAAAGGAATTGTTTTCCAAACTAGCTTCAGGCTCCATTCTTGACTTCAAACATTTTTCTCTTCCATTCACCAGATATTTTTAGTGTGGAAACTATAGAACTACATTCATCACACAATGTGACCTCAGCTCTGTTCCTTCATCAGGTAAGTCAGTGCATTGCAGGGTAGAGCTATTTCTGAAAACCTTTCCTATAGTGAGGCTATCAATAACTCATGGAAATGACCACCTATATATCCCACTAAACCAAAACTAAATATGCCCCTGACTCAACTTTTCTTTAGCAGGATCTCAAAAATGTCTGCAGCCACTCCTGAACCCCAAAATGTGAGAAGAGTGGTAGAAAAGTTTGAGTGAAAACAGAGAGTGGTCTTAATTTATTGCAGTAAAACATATTACTTTTGAGAATTTTACAAAATAATATTACCATGTGAATCAGTTGTTAAAACCTCTACCAGCAGTTCAGAAGGGGTTTGTATTAGTTACCTGTTGTTGCTGTAACAAATTACCAGAAAATTGTTAGCTTAAAACAACATAAATTTATCTTATATCTTTGGAGGTCTGTGTAGGCTTCACTGGGCTAGAATTGTTCTTATATATATGTTCTTATGCATATGTTGTTTTGTTAGATTACTATCTTGTGTATTTTTTTCTCATATGGCTTATGTTGTTGATATGTTGGTTTCTCTGTATTCTTATATCTCTGCAAGCAGCTTTATATGCCTTGGCAATGATATAATTTTCCATTGTAAATAAATTAGTTTTGGTAGGTTGTATTTTCATTTTCATTCTTTTCAAGATATTTCCTAATTTCCCTTTTGATTTCCTCTATAACCCATTGGTTGTTTAATAGTATGTTAATTTCCACATATTCGTGAATTTTCCATTTCTCCCTATGTCATTGATTTCTAGTTTTATTCTGTTGTGGTTAGAGAAGATACATTGTATGATTTCAATATTTTTGAATTTATTGAGACTTGTTTTATGACCTAAGATATGATCTATCGTGGAGAATAATCCATGTGTACTTGAGAAGAATATGTATTCTGTTTTTGTTGGGTGAAGTGTTCTATATATGTCTGTTAGGTATAGTTGGATTATAGTATCATTTGTCTTCTATTTCCTTATTGATCTTCTGTTTACATCTAAACAGAATAATAGTGTATTAATAGTGTATTAAAGCCTCCTCAATGTAGAACCATCTGTTTCTTTCTTCAAATTTGTCAGTATTTGTTTTATATATTTTGGGGATCTGCTGTTAGGTGCATATACATTTATAGTTGTTATGTCTTCTTGTTGAATTGACCCCTTTATCAGTATATAATGATCATCTTTGTCCCTGATAATAGTGTTTGCCTTAAAGTCTATTTTATCTGATAGTAATATAGCTACCCCAGCTTTCTTTTAGTTACTGCTTGCATAGTATATCTATTTTTTCCCTCCTTTCACTTTCAACCTACTTATGTCTTTGAATTTAAAGTGAATCTCTTGTAAACAGCATATAGTTGGGTCATGCTTTTTAATCCATTCTGCCAATCTCTGCCTTTTCACTGGAGAGTTTAATCCATTTACATTTAAAGTCACTACTGATAATGCAGGGCTTTCTTCTTCCATTTTGCTATTTACTCTTGAAAGTCTTATACCTTTTTTGTCCCTCACTTTTTCCATTAATGACTACTCTCATATTTATTTGAGTTTTTGTATTGTACTAAATGGAGTTACTTCTCCTTTCTATCTGGATATATTTTTCACATATTTTCCTTATGTTTGCCCTGGGGTTAAAATTTGACATCCTAAAAATTTGATTTGATATCAACTTGACTTCAATAGCATTCACATATACTGTTTCTACACTCTATGTTTCCCCACCTCTTTTTGTACTTGTTACAAATTATATATTTGTACATTGTATGTCAGAAACCATAGTTTTATCATTACTTTTTTTTTTTTTTTAAAGATTTTATTTATTTATTTATCCCCCCTTGCTGCTTGTGCTCGCTGTGTCCATTTGCTGTGCATTTTTCTGTGGTCTACTTGTCTCCCTTTGTTGCGTCATCTTGCTGCATCAGCTCACCACACCGCACGGGCTGGCTTGCCTTCACCAGGAGGCCCCGGGAATCGAACCCGGGGCCTCCCATATGGTAAAAGGGAGCCCTATCGATTGAGCCACATCCGTTTCCCTTTATCATACTTTTAATGAATTTGCATTTTTAGCACCACAGGAAGTCAGAAGTGGAGTTAAATACCAAAAAGTGCAATACAATAGTACGGGCATTTAAAATCATTTAAAATGATTACTTCTACTGGAAGCCTCTGTTACTTTATGCTCCTTTGACCATTGACTAGTGTTCTTTCCTTTCAGTCTGAAGAACTCCTTTATCATTACTTGTAGTGCAGGTTTAGTGGTAATAAACACTGTCAGGCTTTTGTTTATCTGGGAATGTCTTATTCTCTCCCTCATTTTTGAAATAAAGTCTCACTGGATATAATACAATTCTTGGTTTGCAGTTGTTTTCTTTCAGCACTTTAAATATATTTCAAGTCACTGCCTTCTTGCCTCCATGGCTTCTGATGAGAAATTGGCCCTTAATCTAATTGAGTCTCCCTATACAGAACATGTTATTTTTCTCTTGCAGCTTTCAGAACTCCCTCCTTGTCCTTTCCATTTGACTGATTGATCAGTATGTGATGGGGTGCATTTTCCTTCAAGTTTATCTTTTCTGGGGTTCTCTGGGCTTCTTGGATGTACATGTTCACATCTTTTGCTAAATTTAGGAATTTTTCTGTTATTTATTTGATTATTCCTTCTGCCCTTTTCTCTCTTTCTTCTCCTTTTGGGATGCCCATAATGTGTATATTGGTATACTTCATGGTGTCCTGGAGGTGTCTTTGGCTATTTTGCTTATTTTTTTTTGAGGTACCAGGGCCAGGGATTGAACCCAGGATCTTGTATATGGGAAGTCAGTGCTCAATCACTGAGCCACATCAACTCCCCTGAGTTGGTTTTTTCATTTGTTTGCTTGTTTTTTTTTTTTTTTAAAGGAGGCACTGGGGACAGAACCCAGGACTTTCTGTGTGGAAAGCAGGCACTCAACTGCTTGAGCCACATCTGCTCTCAATTTCCTTTTTTATAGTTATTTTTTTCTTTCTGCTCCTCAGCCTGACTCATTTAAATTTTCTTGACTTTGAGGTCACTAACTCTTTCTTCTGCCAGCTCCAATGTACTGTTGAAACCCTCCTAGGAATTTTTCACTTCAGTTATTGTGGTCTTCAATTCCAGTAGTTCTTTTTGGTTCCTTTTTAAAATTTATGTCTTTTTACCAAGATTCTCATATTACTTATTCCTTATTTTCCTGTTATCTTTTAGTCATTTCTCTTTATTTCCTTCTCCTTGAGCACATTGAAGATCATTTTTTAAAAGTTTTTTCTGGTATGTACATAGTTTGTTCTTCTTTATTCATATTTTCTGGATTTTATCCTCTCCCTTTGGATAGACCATCATTTCCTGTTTCTTTGTTTTGTAATCTTTCTCTGCACACTATACATTTTAATATTTAAAAATATTAACTCTTAGATTTATTCCCTGAGATGTTTGTTTCCTGAGTTTGTATTCAGCTAGTGATATGATGGATTTTCTTGAGTGTCAGGAGCTAACAAAACCAAGAGAGACAAAGGAAGGAACACCTTTCACCATCTTTACAAATTGGCTTTGTGATGGCTGGTGCTTTTCTATCCTGAGCCCTTCTATCAGGAAGATCAGCCCAAGGTGAATGCAAAGTACAGTATCCTTCCTATCTTTTCTGGGCTTGTGTCTTGTTTTGGTCTTGTGTTTGGTAGTGGCCTTATGGGTTTCCCTGCTGATAGGCATTTGAATGCCCCTTCTCTTTCCAAGAAACAAATCTTCTTCTCCTGAGTGTACCACTGCAGGACTTAAAGCAGGTAAGCCTTTGCCTCAGGCTGCCTACCTCAATTGTTTCTTGTACTGCTTTGTTTATCTCAAGCTGTTTTTGCCTGGATGGCAAATTCTGTGAGGAAGGGGGGCACACCAGAAGGGAACTTCCCAAGTCAGTCATTCCCAGCAGAACAAGGCCAGGGACACAAAAAGAGAGCACCGACTGGCTCCAAACTGCCCTAGGATGAAGGAGGGCCCAGGAACTTCTTCCAAGGTACTTTCTTGACTCAGCACCTGCACAGCAAATTCAGCCCTTCAACTGTTTGCTGCAGCTCTGAGGGAGGGTATCATCTTTAAGTCTCCTCCACTGTCTTTGTCCAGGGTAGGTTGGGGTAATGGCCATCCTCAGAGCTTGGACCCCAGCATTCTGAAGTAGCTAATCAAAACAGTGATCAATGACCAGACTGTGCCTCACCCTCCCCCACTCCAGCAAACTATGCCAGGGACAAAATCTCACTGTTGCTTGCCTTACAAGTGTGGAGGACGGCCAATGGTAACCTCCATTGAGGGCAATTTACTGGTATTTACTATAATTTATCAGCATCTACCTGCTGCTCTTTTCTGGATGCTGTATGGTCTCTACGGGACTCTAGGGTTTCAAAATAGTTGAGTCAGGCAGTTTTTGCCTGTTTAATATTTATTCTGATGGAGGGGCTGATTCCTGGAGCTTTCTACTCTGCTATCTTCCCACAATTCCAGATCACAATGCACGGATATTATATGTACAGTTTGTGAGTTTTGACAAATGCATATACCCAGGTAACCTACCCTTTATCAAGATATAGAACATTACTCCTTCTCAGACATTTCCACCACCCTCACCCCAACTAAACAATCAGTCTTCTGATTTTCTTTGCCATATATTAGTTTGGCCTGTATTAGAACTTTATATAAAGAGACTCACATTGTATAAACTCTTTTCTTTCTGGCTTCTTTTACTGAGCAGATATTTTTTGAGGTTCATCCATTGGTGTTGCATGTATCAGTAATTTGTTCCCTTTTGTTGTTGAGTAGTATTCCAATTGTATGGATATATCAGATTTTGTACTTTCTCCTGATGTTGGATATTATTTCCAGTTTTGGACTATTATAAATAAAGCTGCTGTGAACATCATTGTGCAGGATTTTTTTTTGTGCACATGTTTTTATTTTACTTGACTAAATATGTAGAAGTGAAATATCTAGACCATAGGGTAACTACATGCTTGACTTTATGAAAAATTGCCAGACCAATTTCCAAAGCAGTGAGTGGGAATATAAGACCGTACAACTGCTTTGGAAATTACTTTGGCACATTGGTTGGAAATCAGTTGATCATGTCTTCATGGGTCTATTTCAGGATTCTCTATTCTTTTTTGTTGTTGTTGTTGTTATTATACTTAGTTTTGTCTTTGTATTGATACCAAGTTTTTTAAAAAAAACTATTTATTGAAGTATATCATTCATACGTGAATAAACATAAACAGTAAGTGTTCAGTAAACATTGTGAACTTACAAAACAAACATGCATAACATCATACAGGGTTCCCATATATCACCCCACCACAAATACTTTGCATTGTTGTGAAACTTTTGTTAACAAATTATGAAAGAGCATCATCAAAGTATTACTACTAGCTATAGTCCATATCTTACTTCCCTATACTTTTTTTTTAAAAAAAGGATTTGTTTATTTATTTACTTTTATCCATTTTTAACCCCCCCCCCATTTTTGCTGTTTTTGTGTCCATTCTCTGGGCAACTCTCTGTGTCCATTTCCTGCCCTCTCTTCTCATCCTTCTCCTCATGTCTTCACTGGGATTCGATTCTCAAAATCTCTGATGTGGGAGAGAGGCATCCTACAGCCTGCACCACCTTAGTTCCTGGTTTTTGGGTGCGTCTCATCTTGGCTCTCCTTTGTGTCACTCTCCTGTTATGTCATCATCTTGCTGCATGGCTCGCGGGGCCTGACGGTGCACCTGCTCACGGGGCCTGGTGGCACACCTACATGCGGGGCCTGGAGGGCTCACCCACTTGCGGGGCCTGGTGGCACACCTGTGCACAGGGCCTGGCAGCCTGAATGCCTTCTATATTTTTCTTTTTTAAATTCTTACCGGGAGGTCCCAGGGATCCAACCCAGTTCCCTCCATATGGGAGATGGACGCCCAACCATTTGAGCCACATCCACCCCTCTGCTACATCTCTTAAGGTTGATCAAAGATACCTAGAGTTACAGTCATTTCCCATACAAGATGGTCATATAATAAATCAAGCTTAGTTTATCACCAACATTCTAAAAACCAGACCTAGGGAGAAAAACTAGGTCTGGGGACACATGCATGGTTTCTAATAGAGAAACCATGACTATCCTGACTATCATAAAATCAGAACAGCAAGAATATTCACATAGGATTCTCTATTCTGTTCCATTAATTTATTTCTTTATCTTTATGTCAATTACACACGTTTTTGATTTCTATAGTTTTATAACATGTCTTGAAATCAGGTAGTATAAGACCTCCAATTTTGTTCTTTTTCAAGATTGTTTGGCTATTTCTAGATTCTTTGCACTTCCGTGTAAATTTTAGAACCAACTTGTCAATTTCTATAGAAAATCCTGTTGTAAAGCTGAAGATCAGTAGAGATCAATGTGAGAGATCCAAGATGGTGGAGTAGGGAATGGCAGGTTGCACCCTTCCTCCAGAAACTGCACAAGGTAGGCAGGTTTACCTGGCAGAAGGGAAGTCACGGGACCGTGAGGGCAATCGGAGAGGGTAGCAAGGGAGGGGTATCCAGTTGGCCCAGGGGGAGAGGGAAGCTGTGGGAGTTAGGGCAGGCAAGCCATCACCCAGCTGACTCAGAGGTAGAGGGAAGCCAGGGAAATGATCTGGTTGGAAGACCAGTACTCAGCCAGCTCCGAGAGTGAGGAAAACCACCAGGAGTGTGTTCCAATGCCCAGCAGGCTCTGGAGGGGGGGGCGGGCTGTGGGGCAAGCAAGTGTGGCTACTGGTTCCCAGCCAGCTTAGGGGGACAGAAGTATAGGGGGAGGGGAGATAGGATGGGTGGACTGGATCTCAGCTGGTTCTGGGAAAAGGTGAGATGTCAGCCCTGCTGAAATGGCTCTAGAGAGAGGGGAGGGGGGAGCTGATCAATATGATTGTCACACCCACCTGTCCCGGGAGAGAGGAACTGGGTCAGTGAGGGGGTGGGCTGACAGGTGCCCAACCGGCCTGAAGGAAAGATTGGTGGGGAGAGGCAACCAGCAAGCTGTCAGGTGCCCAAATGGCCCAGAAGAGAAGGGAGCCAGAGAGCATTCCAGTGGGTTTTCAGGCAGCCAACCAGCTCCCTGGGGGGAGGAAAACCTGCGGGGCAAGCAGCCTTGTGACAGGGAACTTAGACTGAATTTTTTTAGTTTTTAAAATTTCTTCTTATTTGTTTTTAAAAATCTTTATCCTTTATATTTTTCTCTACATCTGAGTACCTTACCTGCCGAGGGTGGGCTGCAGGGTGGTTGACTAGTGAGTACTTGCAGCCTGAGATGGCTGCTAGTGGCCTGAAAGGGAAGCCTGTTTTTGCTTTTGTTTTTTTTTTTTCTTTCTTTCTTCCCTTATTTTCTTTATTTCTTTTCTTTCTTTCATTTTCCCCTCTTCCTTTGTTTTTCTTTCATTCCAACTTCTCTTGTTTGATCTTCATTTTCATTCACTTTTTTTCATCTTTTTTGGTATTTTATTTTATTTTATTTTTCCTATTTCTTTTTTTCTTCCACATTTTTAATTCTTTTTCCATTTTTATTTTTATAATTTTTCACTCTTATTATTTATTTATTTTTCCTGACTCTCTTATGGTTCTTTTTCAATCCTTTTTGTAAAAAAAAAAAAAAAATCTTTTTCTCTTCTTCTTTTTATCCTTTTTAATGGTCTTAATATTTTTTCAGGGGAAACAGACAACTACAAGGATATAGAATAAGTGGAACCAAATGCCAAAGAGAAAGTTAACACAAAACAAAACAAAATAAAGCCCTAGAGTAGAAAGAGAAGCTAACCAACTGAGTAAGTCTGTTAAGATAAACAGATGGCTAGACACAAGCAAAAAATTACAAGCCATACTAAGAAACAAGAAGACATGGCCCAGCCTAATGAACAAACTAAAAAGCAGAAGAAGATGCAGAACATGCAACAAATAACCAAGGATGTTCAAATAAATATCACGAATCAACTTAATGAAGTGAAGAAAAGATAAAGGATATTAAGAGGACACTGGGGAACCTACAGAAGAAATCATAAACATACATAAAAAGAAAACAGATCTGATGGTGATGGAAGGCACAATGCAAGAAATTAAAAATGTGCTGGAAGTACATAGTGCAGACTTGAACAGGCAGAAGGAAGAATTATTGATGTTGAAGATAGAACATCTGAAATTGCACAGAGAGTTGAACAGATAGATATAAAAATAGAAAAAATTCAGAAGGGACTCAGAGAATTGAATGACAACATGAAATACACAAACATACACATCATAGGCATTCCAAAGGGAGAAGAGAAGGGAAAGGGAAAAGGAGTGTTGGAGGAAATAATGGCTGAAGATTTCCCAACTCTGATGAGGGATATGGATGTACATCCAGGAAGCACAGCTCACTCCAAACAGTATAAACCCTAACAGGCCTGCCCTGAGATACATACTTACCAGATTGTCAAATGCTCAAGACAAAAAGGGAATTATAAAATCAGCAAGAGAAAAGAGATCCATCACGTATAAGGGATGCTCATTAAGATTAAGTGAAAATTTCTCAGCTAAAACCATGGAGGTGAGAAGGCAGTGGTATGACAAAGTGCTGAAAGAAAAAAACCTACCAGCCAAGAATTCTGTATCCAGCAAAGCTAGCATTCAAAAATGAGGGAGAGTTCAAAATATTCACAGATAAACAGAAATGGAGAGAATTTGTCAACACTAGTCCCCCCTTCAAGAAATACTAAAGGGAGTCCTGTAGGTTGAAAGGAAAAAATGAGAGAGAGAGAGAGAGTTGGAGGGGATTAAAGACAGGAAGATGATTAGTAAGAGTAACTAAAAGGATAAAAAGATAATTTTTTTTCTTTCTTTTTGTCATTAAACCTACTTAATAAAATTTACATATTAATAGATTTCAATCCTTATTGAATTCTGGAATGAATTCTTGTCATTTCAATTATCATTGCATTTCTGGAAGAAATCTTACCAGGTCATTGTATTCACTTTTTAATTTTTGACTGGATTATGTTTAATATTTTCCTTAAGCTTTTGCATAAATTTCATAAGTGATATTGATTTATGGTTTTCTTTTTGTGCATTCTTCGTCAGGCTTGGTATTGATGTAATTATTTTTTCATACAAATATATGAAGGCTTTCTTTTTCTATGCAGTTGGAGAGTTTAAATAGCATTTGGACCATTTTATTTTAAAGTTTGTTTACACTTTTCCTGGGAAACTATATAGATATTGTTCTTTTTGTGGGGGAGGAAGAGCAGGTTATCTAGAGCAATTTCCTTATTTCCTTCTATGGAAGTTAGTCTGTTAAGATTTTCTATGTATTCTGGGTTCAGTTTTGGTAAATTGTATTTCATCCAAGTTTTAAAATGTATTAGGAAAGATTTAAGCAAAATTGTCTAGAGCTTTTAATTTTCTGTTTCTGTGTTATTTAGCTCATATTTTTGTGTATGTTTTGCTGTCTTCTTTTTTCCTTGGTTGGTTAGTTATTGACTTATTTTTTTAAAAGAACCAATAATAAGATTTACTTATTGATTTTCTTTTTCTTATTATATTATTATCATTTTACTTTCCAGTATTTAGATTAATGATTCATTTTTTTCTTTACTTTGGTTTATTTTATTGTTCTTTTATGAAAGTTGCTGTTGAGTACTTGTTTTTTTTGTTTTAATTTCTTTTTTATTAATATAAATATTTAAGGCTCTGAATAATCCTGTTTTATATTTTAGCTATAGCCCAAGGATTTGGATACATAATGATTTTATTATTGTTGTTTTCTTAAGACATTTTGCTATTTTGGTCTTTGCCCTGACCTGACAGTTATTTTGCATATAGAGTTTTAAAATTTCCATTGGAGGGGTCTTTTTATTTTCTGATTTTATTCATTTCTAGTTTTACTGGATAGTTGTCAAAGACTGTTGTCTGTTTTCTTTCTTTCTTTTTTTTTTTTTTTTTGGAATTTATAGCCATTTGGTCAATTCTTATAAAAGTTCTACCATTCAGAAATTACCATCATTAACATTAGGTGAATATTATTTCTGCTATCTTTTTATGCATGCATACATATAGAAGGATAGAGCTATAGACATAAAAATTACTTAAGTATATAAAGAAATAGTTTTATAAAATTGGATTATATTGTAGATGCTATTTTAAATAAAATATTAAATTTAATTTTACATGAGTTTAATAGAAGTAAAAGAAACAAGTAAAGCAATGCTGAATTAAAAAAAAATGTCTCTTCACCACAGGATTTATTTCTTAGTAGGATTATTCTTATGGTTAAAAATAATTACTAAAAATTATTATAAAAAAACTAAGAAGTTGGAATCAAAATGTTTCATTAAATGAATGTTTTAATTTTATGCAGTATTGAATGGCAGTCTGCTTTGAAAAAAAGAGTATGTTTACATTCTTATACATCCTTCTGGTTTACCACCTTCCTCAACTTTTGTTGGTTATATTATTGTTACATTGTCTATGTTTATAACATCTGGTCTGTTTATTTACCATAATTCCTGTAGTTGTTCTGTTGTTGTTTATTAGTACTATATATAAAGAATTCATAGATTACCACCAGTCTCTTTTTTTTTTTCTTCAAAAAATTAAAAAAAAAGATACTTAAATTATGTAAATGTTACATAAAAAATATAGGGGATTCCCATATGCCCCGCTCCCTACCCCTCCCACATTTCCCCACATTAACAAAATCCTTCATTAGTGTGGTACATTTGTTACAATCGATGAACACATCTGCCACTAAGCATGGATAATAGTTTACATTGTAGTTTACACTCTCTCCCGCACAATTTTGTAGGTTATGACAAGATATAAAATGGCCTGTATCTGTCGTTGCAATGTCATTCAGGACAATCCCAAGTCCCGAAAAGCCCCCATATTTACACCTAATTTTTCCCTCTTCCTCCCCTCAGAATCTCCGGTGGCTACTGCCTCAGGCAGTGGCCATCAATCTTTTAAAATTCCTGAGTTCTTTAGTTTCATTATGGCTTAATTGGCTGATTTTATTTGCAAATAGGCGTTATGGCTTTTAAAGTCTCTGTGTTCGTTAATATTTGAAGATGTTTGCCTGTAGATTTTTTATTTGAATAACATCTAGGTTATTGTATTGGTCAAAGTTCTAAGTTACAGGCAGTGGATTCTACTCTAGTTAGTTTAACCAGACAAGACGTCTTAAGCTCACAAAATTAGTTGGAGACCGAAAGAAATAGACTTTAGACTGAGCTTTGTTGCAGATTGGGTTTTCTGGAAGTAGACACTGAGATAGAATCTGGGATAAAAAAGTTTATTAGGGATTATCATTTGTGAAAGGAAGGGGAGGAGGTGTGATCATGTAGAAGTCAATACAGACCAGCAGGTAGCTAGCCTGTGGGAATCTCGGAAGTGAGGATCGTGCCCATTGCCCCTGAGCTGTTCAGATGCATTTTCCCATATGTTTTTGTGGAGCAGTCCCACTAGGATTCTGATGATCCTCTCTTCCTAAGGTGAAGCTTAGAAGGGGGAGATGAGAAGGACTACAGTCTTTGTCCCTGCAGTTGGTCTCTGCGCTGCAAGTGATTCTCATTTTTTTCTTCCTTCACTATCCAGTTTAGCTTTCCCTCACCCTCATTGACTATTCTGCTGGCCTCAGGGGCTTATCTAGTGGCATGAGCCAAATCCCCAAGTGTCTGAGACCCTGGCACCATGCCCTTCTCAGGCTAGGGTTGTTGTAATTGTTCATTTGCATTCACAGTTTGTCAAGAGAGTACCAGGAGGTGCCCAAGTCAATCACCTGGGTTCCATACACATTCCTCCCTGTTCCATTATGCACCAGCAGCTTTATCTTCTCCTGATGCCAGAATGACAATTTCTCTTGTCTACCAGTCCATTGACGTAAAGATCCCAAAGTGCCCAGGTGCCACCCACAGCTTATAATTCAGTGGAACTTTTTCTCTGCCCCTGATGAAAGTGTACTTACTTTAGAGACTAGGACCTATAACTGCAGAGTGCAGAGCTGTGAGGATGGGAAACACAAAGTCCCCCAGTAGGTCCTTGTGAATACACCCCTGCTTTTACCTTTTAGATCACTGACTATATACTCTTTCTTTTGGGAACATAACACCATGTAAAGATCTTTGATTCAGTGAGCATTGTGCCTGGAGAATGACACACCCTTCCTGAAGAGCATTGTCTCTGAACCTGGTGCTTCAGGTAGACTACTCCAATGCTTTGTCAGGCTGGTAACTTCTGGGTAGTATGGAATGTGATACAATTTTGGATCCTGTGATCATAGGCACACTTCTGCACCTCTTTGCTGAAAAGTGGGCTCCCTGTCTGCTATGATATTACATGGAATCCCATGTCAGTGGAGGGTGATGGCTGAGGCCCTGCAAACAGGAAAGGCAAACCATACCTGGAATATGTGTTTATTTCTATGATACCAAGCCACTGAACCTTCAAAAGTGGAAGGGGCCCAATGTAGTTAACTTGCCACCAAGTGACTGGTTAGTCTCCTAGAGGAATGATGCCATAGCAGGGTCTCAGCATTGGTTTTTATTGTTGGCAGGTTGGATATTCAGTGGTAGCACTAGCTATATCAGACCTGAAATCAAGTCCTTGTTGTCACACTGGGGAGGTCAATGACAGATGCTGAATGGCAACAACTATCAGTCATTTTGTCTACTTGGTTGTTTTGTGTCTCTTCTGTGGTAGATACACTCTTATGGTGGTTAACATGTTATAGAAATATCTTCACACTTTGTATCTACTCCCATATATATATCCACTCACGTGTTTCTACCCCAGACTTCTTTGTTCCTGATATTCCAGTCTTTTTCCTTTCAGGCACCTGATCAGCCAGCCAGGCCATCACCACTCCCCATAAGTTTATATATATCTTAACCTTGGACCACTTTTTTCCCACACAAAACTGACGACCAGGTGTAACACCCAAAGCTTTGCTTATTGGGATGATTTTTCAACACTGCTATCTTTGTAGACAACCTCTGAGTGAAGCTGTAATGTAGATTTCCATCCATTTTTTTTCCCCAAAGATTTATTTATTTATTTATCACCCCCCCCCCCCCCGGTTGTTTTGCACTTGCTGTCTGCTCTCTGTGACCATTCGCTGTGTGTTCTGCATCTGCTTGTCTTCTCTTTAGGCAGTACTGGGAACCAATCCTGGGACCTTCTGGAGTGGGAGAGAGGTGCTCAATCTCTTGCACCACCTCAGCTCCCTGGTCTGCTGCATCTCTTATTGTCTCTCCTCTGCATCTCTTTTTGTTGTATCATCTTGCTGTGCCAGCACTCTGCACAGGCCAGCACTCCTGTGTGGGCCAGCACTCCTGTGTGGGCCAGCTAACCTTCACCAGGAGGCCCTGGGATCGAACCCTGGACCTCCTATATAGTAGATGGGAGCTCAATCTCTTGAGGCATATCTGTTTCCTCCATCCATTTTTGCATATTAAGCTGTTCCATGTATAAACAAAACTTAGGCTTTTCCTTCTTCTTTTAACTGGTTTTGTGAGATCCCACATATGGCCACACCTGTGAGCTAAGGGAAGAGTGCTGATACAACAGTGGTGAATGCCACAGACGTCCAGCCTACCTGTTTATGTTCTCTGGTCCTGCTTGTGCTTTATCCTGGATGAACCACTTCCATCTTATGATGGATTGTTGTTGGGCCTACCTGACATTATGGCTTTATGGGTCTGACCAGACCAGGTCATGATGGGCAGATTTAGTCACATGAACCCCTTGTGTCCCATGTTTAGGTGCTTTATCTCTACCAGAGCCCAGTAGCACACACTTATTATTTTTCAAACAGCATATATTTCTCTGTTGAGTGGATAAGGCCTTCCTCCAACACTGCAAGAGGCTACAATTTCTCTCACTTGGGGCTACCACAAACTCCATATGGCACCTTTTCCTACTAGGATACTCACAACACAACAGAATGTGCTGAATTGAATGGATCAAGCAGCCGAGCTGCTTGTGCTATAGGCAAAGCCCTTACTTGTTCTGGGCCTCACTCAAAGCTGGCAGCTTTTTATGTCATCCAGTATATCAGCTGGAGAAGTATTTCTAAGGTGTGGAATATGCTCTCAGGAACCTGAAGATGCCCACCAAGTGTTGTCTTGTAGGAGTTTCAAAATATACTAATTTGTCTTTTACTTTGGACATGTTCCTAAACATTATATACCTAAAAGATTACTGATATGGTAGGCTCCTAAATCTTAGGGTTTATATCTTAGTCTCTGGAGTGAATCTGTCTTACCAAGGCTTCCAGCATCTAGCCACCTTTTGCTTATGTGACCCAATTAATATAATATCATTTATGTAATGGACCAATGTGATCTTTTTTGGGATGTCCAAATGTTCCAGATCTCTTTGACTATGCTATAATAAACAGCACGAGTTAATATAGGTTGGAGCAAAACTGTAAATGTACCATGTTGTCTGGTTCATGTGAAAGCAAAATGTTTTTGGTCTTCTTTTATGATTGGGATGAAAAAGAACACATTCACCCTATCAGTGGCCTCATACCATTTATCTTAGGCCATGTTGCCTCTAGCAAAGATACCACATCTAGCACAGTGGTTGTAATTGAGGGTATTCCTTGATTGCATTTGTGGTACTTTAGATAACAAAGTACCTTATATTTGAGGTGTGTTGTTGCTTTTGATTTGCTAACTTTCCTGCAGAGGTGGGGATCAGCTTCAGGCTCCCATTTGGTCTATCTCACTATGCTAACCCTTACCCCAAGGACCAATGTGGGGGGTTGTAACAACTGTCAAATATCTCAGTTCTTAATTTTACATTTGGGCACTGAGGATTGCCTGTCATCCTTGTCCAACTTCAGATCAGAATGGCTGGGCCTTTAAATCCTTACGTTGCTTAGTCACTGGATGTGGATCACCCTAACAAACATGTGATTTCTTCAGTGGTATTTCTCATGGCTGAAGCAGACCTTGACTGTCCTCATAGCTGGGCAGCAAGTCCTCCCTAGAATGGGGATCTGGGTGGTACATCTCTATGTTTATCACAAGCTTCCAGGAATAGGGTTGGCAGATTTAGCAAAATAAAAATACCAAACACTCAGTTAAATTTGAATTTCATATAAAAAACAAATAATTTTTTAGTATAAGTGTGCCCTGAATATTGCATGGGACATAAAATTATTTGTTATCTAGCAATCCTACCCAAGAATGACTCCTAAAATTATACTCTACTGACTTCCAAGGAAAACACCTGTCTCTATTATGTTCAGAAAGCTGAAGAATCAGGAAACTTCCAACATAGCTGCTGGCTCCAAAACCATGCCACTTCTGCCATGATCTGCACTGACAAAATAAGGTTCTGTCTTATTCCCAATGAAAGTAGGTTCAGAATTGAAGTCTTAGGCAAGTATATCTGAATATCATAGTCTAAATCATATTTAACATCTTAGCTGCAAGTGAACCTTGGTAATATGACTTTTAGCTTTCTGGCCTTTGCTGTATAGGAAGGCATTCTAGAAGGGTGTTAGAACAGATATTGAGCAAGTCAATCTAAGGGATCTGTCACATCTGGATGTAATATTCTTGGTTAACACAGTTAACCTTTGCTTAGAACTTTTACACTGTTGTGGAGAGCCTGAAGTTGGCTTGATATTTTCCCTCCTTGTAGCTGATTTGCTTTTTCCTCTACTAAAGAATTCTTTCCTTATCCTTTATGTTCAGTAGCCTAAGTAGGATAAGTCTTGCTTTTGAGTAATCTGAATAAAAATTTCTGCAAACATGGTGTACTTTTTCAATCTCCACAATTAGTTTTTTTTTTTTTAATTTATTTTAGGAAAATATTTAAATTTTTTTTTCTTTGCATATAACATCTGTTACGTTTTCTGGATTCTCTCCATCAGGGACATCAATTAACTTCATGATGCCTGGTCTTTGCCTTTCACATCTAGTATCTTCTTTCTAATTTCTTTAATCTCTGTTTTTTACACCTGCATTCACGATGATTCTCTCTAGCATTTCTTGGCACATTATATTCAATAATGAACAAATTCATGGTTATGTTATCTGTCCAGATATTTTGTTTACTCTGATATGTGGGTGACTTTTTGACTCTCTTTCTACAGTTACTGAACTTATTTGTTTTTCTTTTAAGCTTCCAGTTTGAAGCCTGGATTTTTGCCCAAAGGGAATGGTGGGGGGTGTGAGAGAGTCCAGTTGAGATACAATGCAGCCTTTATTAGAATACCTGTACTCTGCTCCCTCTAATGAGGTTCTCTCAAATTCCTTATACTGTGCTTTGCCCATATAATTGGGTTGTGTATCTTATGGCCATGGGGCCCACTCTCTGGTTGGCTTATTTCCCGGTTTATTCTGTAGCCCTGGAGACTTTACTTTTGTCAGTGAAAGTAAGTCTGTTGTTCACTTTCCCTAGTTCCACCCATTTCTTCCCCATAGCTGTAACCATTTCTACTATTCCATGGTCAGAAGAAGAAACTATAAGAAAATCCATTAAGTTTGATTCTTTACAGATTTGGAGGTATCATTGAGAATGCTTAGAATTAGGAGTCTTCTGTGTTATAGTTTTCTTTTCTTCTATAGAATATTGTTTCTTTTTTTGGTTGCCAGTTTTCTCAATATTTTTTTTCCTAATATGATTATGCTCCTTTCCTTGTTGTTGTTCTTTTTACTTTCTTTTCTCTCATATTTTTAAGTCTTGGGAGAGAAAAGTTCTGTGATGCAATTTCAGTCGTTTTCTTTCTTTTTTCGTTATTTTTTTAGTTTTGTCTCTAATTGTTTCACCATATTTATCCTGTGTCCCACCTATCTTGAACTCCTTAGTGATTCTTAAACATATCATGATTTCTCTCATTGTTTTTCTTTTGCATGCAGAGGAAACATAATATATTAGAAAAATGATTCACTTTGTTGAGCAGATCTCCATTGAATTCCAAATCTGCCACTTATTTGGTATATGGTCAGGAACAAATTATCTCAGATTTAGTTTCTTTTTCTGTAAGACAGGATAATGATATACAGGTCCAATGCTCCTTCTCTCTTCTACTTTAGACATAATAGATTTGTACCCTAAACAAAATAATTTTAGAGCATTCTTCACCCTTTCTGCTTTTTTAGCACACTGGTACAAATCTGGTTTAAATTGTTCCTGTTTGGGACTAAAATACTAGGAGCCAGGTTAGGTCTCATAATTCCCAGTCCATTGGTGTGTGCACTAGGCTATGCTGTAGATCAACTCCATGGAACTAAATCTGTCTCATTACCTTAAATATAAGTATCTGTGGATAGGAACCTTATGCAAGTTAATTATGCTTATATAATTAATATTACACAACAATCATATGCATGCAATGTATTGTTCTGAGAACATGGAGTTGATACTACTGACTTAGTGTCAATAGGTCATGTCTGGGAATGAATTGCTTCAAATAATGGTGTCACCCTATTCAGTAATTTATACACTTTGGTTATCTCCTCTGATACTGATGAAATGATAGGGCTTTTACCCATTACTGAAGTATAGTGTATGATCTCAAAGCAGAGTTTTACCTTTTGTTTATCTAACTGATTAGTATAGCATTTGAACTCACTCCCTTGCTTAATTAGCATAATACTTCCCCATTGAGTTAAGTGGCTTAGATATTTGATTTATTGAAATGACATGGTAGAAGATAAAATTGCAGTGAAAGTATGAAAAAGTCTGAGTATGAGGACATTAGAATGTTGTATATGAGTTTAATATGTGGGAGTCATAGGAAAATATAATAATGATTTATTTGGTGGAGCAGAGGCACAGAGTTTATCAGTGTCATCCCACTGATGTCATGAGAAGAAAAGTCTTATGCAGTCAGCTGGCTGGTATTAAAGGCCACATCACCAGGTTGAGGAAAATTGCTGAAAATGATGGTGTGTGAGATGAAATGATCATTTCCTTTTTACAATTATGAAGTTAGGATAGATAGTGTAGGAGGTGTCAGGGTTACAGAGAGGACTAGGTGTAAGAATAACAAGGCAGAGTGGGAGGATAGCATTTAGTGCAGATGGTAATGTAATGTATTGTAGCTATATTGTAGGGCACACTAAAACTGGCTAAAGAGATGATTTTAAGGCTGGTGAAAATGAACATTTTCAAATAATCTTTATAAAGAACAGATATATTTCTAACAAAATAAGGAATGGTTGGCTCGTTTATAAAATAAAACATTTTGATCATCTTAACAAAATGAATGGGTGTAGTGGAGATTTCTGGATGCCTCAGTGAAGTGTTTGTACCTGTTCTGTGTAAATCTGTATGAATAGTATATGCCTAAGCATGGTATTCCTCTCTTTTAGTAAGTATTGCTTGGGACAACTGTGGCCTAAAAAAGAGCAGAACAGATTGTGGAGCAAGTTGTGTAGCGTGCAGAAGAAAATGCAACTTTCCTTGACTAAATTACAGTGATTCTTTAGGATACACTTGCACTGCCTATAGTGAGCCTGCAAACAAGTGCTTCATAGTAAAAATTTCTGAGTAATCCACACTGATTGCTGCTGAGAAAACATGTCTCAGCAATCTATTTATTCCCAGAAAAGCCTAATAACAAAATATCAGAAAGAATAACTTTCTGCTGAAATGAAATCCTATTTTTCTGTAGGCAACGTATTTGTCACTCAAGACCACTGGTGTCTTGCCAATAGTAGGCACTCAATAATGTTTATTGAATGAACGTGTGAATGAATGAAAGTTGCACATAATAGGGGTAATTTCATAAATAGGCACTATAATAGATACCTAAATGATGCCATTTTAGGGATTTTAGGAAGGCCATTCTGCTTCAATTCATTATCTCCATGATCACATGATATTGCTTAAAATAGAATATTAGAGGTTCTTGCTCTTGGGCTGAGGTATTGTTTCTTTAGTATTCCTTATTAAAATGGAAAAAAAAAAAAAAAAAACCTCAGAGAAAGGTGGCAAATTTCCTACAACTCACTATCGCACACGAATTCATACATTAAAAAATTTCCTCTAAAGAACTAAGGGTAAGTGATGAAGGTGGCATGAGGGGCTGGGTCAGAGGGAGAGCAAGATAGCATGTGTGTTTTGGTGGGTATAAGAAAGGAATTCCTTAGGAGGTCTGACGCTGCTGGGGAGAAAATAGCATGTGGAAATGCGAAGAGAAGGAATGAAGGAAATAAACGAAGGGAAGTTCTACTTTGCTACTTTTATATTAGAGAGGAACAAACTCAATCTGAGGAAAATGGCCACAGGTGATTCCCTGACTATAGGTCTTCATGTTTTATGCTATGTGACTCGGTATTTGGGCCATAAAAGACTGGACCAGGGATTAGAACTCCAGCCAAGGCACCCATCTGGCTGTCTTTTGGGTGACCTGACCTGAATAGACATTCACTATTGAATGGCGATAAACTCATGCAAGCAAAGTCTGTCTTTGAATTTAAGACAAACAGAAGCAGAGTCAGTAGAGAGAAAGGCAGAGAAAGAGAGACACCGAGTTATAAGAAGAAATTAGTTCATTAAACAAATATGGAATATCTATTATGTGCCAGCCACTGTTCTAGATGCTGACCTGGCCTTCATGGGCTTACATTCTGGTTGGGGAGACTGACAATAAATAATTAAAAATAATAATATAATATTATTTTAGGTAGTGATAAGTCCAGGAAGAAAAATAAATCAGAGAAGGGAATAGAGTCCTTTTTTAATTTGGGTGGTCAAGGAAGGCTGCTCTCAGAAGATTTTTTTTTCTTTATATCTGTTTATTGAAACTTTTCTTTTTGGTATTTATTGCGTGGATCACAGGAAAGGCTGTAGGGCTTGAATTTGCCTGGGTCCTTGGTAGTTGGTGGGTCCACTTTAATCCAGTGCCACAACCAGGGTTTCAAAAGCCTTCTTTGCTATCTGTTCTCTTTTACTCTGAGTCCCTCCAGCTATTGGCCCCCCTAGCCTCAGCCAATAAAGCTCTGTTCACTTAGTCCAGGCTGTTCCAGCTAATTGAAAGGAAGGCCTTGTTTGCCTTTTTATCCCACCCTCAGCCTTTACTGGCTCCATTTTTCCATTTTTATACAGCTGTCTTAGGAGATATTTTTATAGGGACATAGATGACATGAGAAAGGGAGCCATGATGATATCTGGGGAACAGAATTTTTAGGCAGAGAAAATAGCATGTGGAAAAGCATTGAGGCAGAGGTATGCCTGTCATTTTTTAGGAAGAGCAAGAAGAGCAGTGGGAGTCTTTTGTGGACCCCAGAAAATTATATTCTTAAGCTAACCCATTCCTGTGCCTGTAAACCTATTGTATGTGGTGGGAACTTTTAGATAGAGTCAGTTAAAGGATCTTTTGATTAGATAACTTTTGATCAGATGGCTTTAGTCAAGGGTCTTTAATTAGACTGCCAGGGTGGGTCTTAATCCTTTTACTGGAGTCCTTATAAATGGAGGAGACACAGAGAAAGTATCTTCCATGTGAGAGAAGACCCCAGGATTGTCCATAGCTGCAGAGAGACCGAGAAACTCCGAGAAGCTAAGAGAGAAGCTGGAGGCTGGAATCAGCGGAGCTGCCCTCAGCTGAAGAGATGTAGCCTGGGGAGAGATGAGCCATATGCTTGATGCTCACAGCTGAGCTTGGGGAGAAAGTGAGCCTGGAGGAGAAAGCTGAGTCCAGCCGCCATTATGGCTTGACATGAGGCAAGAGTCTAGGATCTGCCAGGAGCCAACTTTTGGTGAGACAGCATCTCTGATGGTGCCTGGATCTGGACATTTTCACAGCCTTGGAACTGTAAGTTTTTACACTAATAAATTCCCATTGTAAAAGCCAACCCATTTCTGCTATTTTTGCATTGGCAGCCCTTAGCAAACTAAGACACATGGTAAGGAACTTTTGTTTTATTTAAAATGTGATGGGAAACCATTGGAGTAAGGGATATAATATGAAATGCACTTTAACAAGATTACTTGGGCTGCTGTGTACTGACTAAGGGATAAAGAGAGGAAGCAGGAAGATGGGTTAGGAGATGATTACAATAGACCAGGAGAGAGATAATGGTGGCATAGATTAGCTATGGAGGTCATGAGAAGTAGTTGGATTCAGGATACATTTTGAAGTTAGAGCAGATAGGATTTGTTAATGGTTTTGTTGTGGCATGTGAGAGAAGAAGGGAACTAAGCATGACTCAAAGTGGCAGAGTTACTATAATAGGGGCAACAGATACTTGAAACAGAGGACACTACCTGGATTAAGCAGGTTATTAGGGCTACCTCTTGCATTACTAAAACTGCTATTTGGACTTTAAAACCTCTGTTGCATCCTGAACAAACAACGAGCTATTTTTACACTTCTTTATGTGGTCTGGTTTTATAGCAGTTGAATCACTTTCTTTATTCTCTGTGTATCCTTACAATAAATGTGTATTACCTTAGTGCATCTATATCTCTGCAACATGAAAGACCCTAACTAATATTGTTTTGCTGAGCTCTCCTCAGGTTCACATAAATATTATTGATGTTTATAATGCTTCATCTAAAATCTTGGCAGTATTGCCAAAAACAGGCTTTAATCTTAAAAAGCTCTTGTAGCTCATTTAATCTTAATGTTTCAGGTCTTAAAAATGTTTTACCAAGCAGATTTAAAAATGTTTGGAATTTAAAAAAAACTTAAAAGAGGAATGCCATGACCTTTAGTTATTTGAATAGTAATATATTCAATACCCTGAAAACAGGGTAACCTCCTGGAGAACAAGAACTATGTTTGTTCTCCTCTATATCATTAGTGCCTTGCCTGGTGCCTGCCAAGCAGTAGATGGGCAATAGATCTTATCTAAAGGAATGAATGAATTGATGTGTGCTAACTCTTCATTTATATATAGAGCCTATCAACTTTTTTCTTAGGTACCCTGACAGGTTGAGTTTTTGGCACAAAACTTATTTACATTCAATGTAGTTATTGAATTAAAAAGGAAGTACAACCACAGAGGGTAGATTTCAACTTGCAGGAGTTGAGCCAGAAAGTTATTTGGGTTTAAAAATGTAGATGTCATTTGTTTGTTTGAAAAAAGCCCAAATTTTGTGTATTACATAAAAATAAGCATAACTAGAATAAGAAGAGCTTTTTTTTTTTTTATAACATCTGTGTACAAATTATTATTAGCCCTGCTAATCCAAGAGCTAATCATTGGCATGATACCTGTATCACCACCAGATGCAAGCTTTCTGAACCTAACAGTAAATAAATGATTTTGAATTATTTTAGTATAATTTTAAAAAGAAACAAAATATAAACATTTTCTCCAAAGCTAGCTCATTGGTTTAAAGCTAGCCCATTTATAAATGAATTTTTAAAAATGTGCCATTGTGTTTCTAAATTACAGTTTTCCTTTCATATAAAATAAAAATAGATATCCATGAATAGTAGTTGTTATGAAAACAGAATTTTAGTGGCTGTACCAACATAGTTAGAAAAAATACAGAAAGATATTCAAGCAAACTCAATCCTCAGGATAAGAAACTAACTTTTGTTAAAAATGGAAACCTACCACCAGCCACATCTGTCAATGAAATGTTTTGTAGAAAGGTTTGGGATAAAGTAGGTTGCGAAGACTCATATTGAACTTGTAGAAGTATAGTGAGTTAAGAGTATAAAAACTGCTATGTGGAGTTGGTCCACAGTTTTGCTTTCCAACTATTTATATTCTACCAGTAGAACCAAGGGATATGTTGTTGGAGGGAAGAGTTTCTCACCTCATATCAGTCTCAAAAGGTTAAAAATATACTAGAACTTTCTAAATTTCCTTATTAGTCATTATGATTCTATCATAGTTTAACTGATTTTGAAGGTATTTATACCATCAGTTTGTACTTCCTTGGGAGTAATGAATTCCATGTATTTATTACCTTTTACTATTGAAATACTATTTTAAAAAATTATTCATTGTTGCCAAGAAAGAAAAGGTCCAGCATATTTTATACTCTGCCTGTTCTCTGAGTCTCGGCAGTAAGTTTAGTACCTTGTAACTTGAATTCTATTTTTCTTATTTCTGGAAATCTACTTAACTTAATAAGCAAATTTTGTATTAATTATGTACTATCAGTTGAATGTGGTCACTGAACTTTTTTTTCTTCCTATTTATTGCATTAGAATACACATAACATAGAATTCACTATTTTAACCATTTAAAAATGTTCAATTTAGTGACATTTAGTATATTCACAATATTGCGCAACCATCACCTTTCTCTAGTTCCAGAACATTTTCATTATCCCAAAAGGAAATCCTAAATCTATTAAGCAGTCACTCTCTAGTCCCCTCTCCTACCAACCCCTGGCAACCTCTAATCTGCTTTCTGTCTCTATGGATTTACCTACTCTGGATATTTCATATAAATGGAATCATAAAATTTGTGGCCTTTTGTGTCTGGCTTCTTTCACTTAACATAATATTTTGTTTTTTTTTTTAGAATTTATATTGTTAACATTTTTTTCTGCTGATGTAAAATTTACATACAATGAAATCCACAAATCTGAAGTGTACAGTCACCGAGTTTTGACAAATGCATACACCTGTGCAGTCCAAACCCTTATGAAGATAGAGAACAGTACTAAAATCCCAGAAAGTTCACTAAAGCCCCTTCCTAGTCAATCCCTGCCTCCATCAAATCTTCCAGAGGCAACCACTGTTGTGATTTTTTCCCACCATATATTAGTTTAGCCTGTTCTATAACTTCATATAAATGAAATCCTACTATGTACACTTTTGTGTGATGCTTTTTTCACTGGGCATAATGTGTTTGAGAATCAGCAGTGTTCTTGCATGTATCAGTTCTTTTCTTTGTACTGCTGCACAGTATTTTATACTATGTGAATATACCAGAGTTTTTCCATTCTTCTCTTGATGGACACCCAAGTTCTTTCAAGCTTTTGGTTTTTATGAACAAAGCTGTTGTACCATTTACTTTTTAGATATGTTTTTCATTTCTCCTGTGTAAATATTTAGGAGTGGAATTGTTGGGTCAAAAAGTAGGTATATGGTTGTTTTTTTTTCTTTTTTCTTTTTTTTTTAAACAAATCAATTTGTTATATATTAATAAAGCACACAATTCATCCAAAGTATACAATCAATGGTATTTGCTATAATCATGTAGTTGTGCATTCATCACTTCCATCATTATTAGAGCATTTCCAATATTTCAACAATAATAATAATAAAAATAATAAAAAAGAGACAAGTAAACAAGAAAATTCTTTACCTCTCAATCTCTATTTCCTCTGCTGTACAGAGCTGCTATTTCTGGCTATTCTTGCACAATTATATATTTATTTATTCTGCAGTTTTATTGACATATATTCACATACCATGTAATCTATCCAAAGTGTATAATCAATGGCTTTTAGTAAAATCACAATGTTGTGCATTCATCGCCACAAAAAATTTTAGAACCATTTTCTTACTCCAAAAAAAAAAACTCCATGCCTTAAACTTATGAGTAAGGAAAATAACGATTCGGGGTGACGCCCGAATCCTCACTGCGAATGTGAGACGAATTTTTGAGCTGGTAAAGGTTACCCCTAAGGTGACCCGCCTACTTTGCGGGATGCCTGGGAGTCGCAACCTGCCCGGCCGCCTCTATGCTGGAAAAATAGACTAGTTGAGGCTGCGTTTGTCTGTTGAGGGCTGATGAGTGAGGGTCGGAGGAAAAAAAAAAAAAAAAGAAAAACTCCACCCCTTAGCATGCCCAGCATAACCACTAATCTAATTTCATCATTATAAATTGATTTATATTTACATTTTATGTAAATGGACTCATACAATATGTTACACAATATATTTAGTTCATGGTAGTGCAGTCATATAGTATTTGTCCTTTTGTGTCTGGCTTGCTTCACTCAACATAATGTCCTCCAGGTTCATCCATGTTGTATATGATTCTTGACTTCATTTCTTCTTACAGCTGCATAATATTCTATCATGTGACTACACCGCAGTTTGTTTATCCATTTATTGGTTGATGGGCACCTGGGTTGTTTCCAATTTTGGCAATCGTGAATAATGCCACTATGAACATCGGTGTGCAGATGTCTGTTCATGTCACTGCTCTCAGTTCTCCCTGGTATATACCCAGTAGTGGTATTGCCCGGTCACGTGGCAAATCTATATTCACCTTCTTTAGGAACTGCCAAACAGTCCTCCACAGTGGCTGGACCATTCTACATTTCTACCAGCAGTGAATAGGTGTTCCTTTATCTCCATGTTCTCTCCAACACTTGTAGTTCTCTGTCTTTAATAGTGGCCATTCTGATAGGTGTGAAATGATATCTCATTGTAGTTTTGATTTGCATTTCTCTAATCATTAGTGATGTTGAACACCTTTTTAGGTTTTTTTTTTTTTTTTTTTTTTTTTTTTGCAATTTGTATTTCTTCTTTGGACAAATGTCTATTCAAGTCTTTTGCCCTTTTTAAAATCAGGTCATTTGTCTTTTTATTGTTGAGTTGTAACATCTCTTTATATATCATGGATATTAAACACTTATCATAAGTGATTTCCAAATATTTTCTCCCATTATGTTGACTGACTTTTCACCCTTTTGACAAAGTCCTGTGAGGTATAAATGTGTTTAATTTGAGGAGGTCCCATTTATCTATTTTTTCTTTTATTGGGAATGATTTGGGTGTAAGGTCCAAGAAACCACGACCTACCACAAGGTCTTTAAGAGGGTCTTTAAGATTTTCTTCTAGTAGTTTTATGGTCCTGTCTTTTATATTTAGGTCTTTGATCCATTTTAAGCTGATTTTTGTATAGCTTATTCTTTTATTCTTTTGGTTATAGATATCCAGTTTTGTTTTTTTTTTCTTCAGCAGTGTTTGTTGAAGAGACTGTTTTGTTCTGTTAATATGGACTTGGTAGGTTTGTCAAAAACTAATTGGTCTGGAGTAGATGTGGCTCAAGCAGTTGGGTGCCTGCCTCCCACATGGGAGGTCCCAGATTCAGTTCCCAGTGACTCCTGAAAAAACAAAAATAAAACAACAAGATGTGGCTCAGTGGTTGAGTGCTGGCTTCCCACATATGAGGTTCTGAGTTCATCCCCAGCCCTGGGTATCACACACACACACACATACACAAACAAAAACCAAAAAAACCCACTTGGCTGTAGAGGTGAGGGTTTATTTCTGAAATCTCAATTATGTTCCACTGATTGATGTGTCTATCTTTATGCCAGAACCATGCTGTTTTGACCACTGTAGCTCTGTAATACCTTTCAAGGTCAGGCAGTAAAATTCCTCCCATGTTGCTCTTCTTTTTCAGAATGCTTTTGGCTATTTGGGTGCACTTTCCCTTCCAAATGAATTTGGTAACTGCCTTTTCTATTTCTGTTGGAATTTTGATTGGTATTGCATTGAATCTATAAATCAGTTTGGGTAGGATTGACATCTTCACGATATTTAGTCTTCCAATCCATGAACACAGAATGTCTTTCCATTTATTTAGGTCTTCATTGATTTCTTTTTGCATTGTTTTGTAGTTTTCTGCATATAGGTCCTGTACTTCTTTGATTAAATTGATTCCTAGGTATCTGAGTCTTTTTATTGCTATTGTAAATGGAATCCCACCCTCCTCAGATTGTTCAATACTAGTGTATAAAAACATTGCTGAATTTTGCAGTAATGGAGAAATTGAGAAACACAAAAGAGAAGACATATAAAAATCAAACAGCAAACTGGCACAAGTCCTTCCTTAACAACAATTACTTTAAATGTAAATGGATTAAAATTAAAAGGCAGAGATTGGCAGAATAGATAAAAAAACAAAACAAAACATGTGATCCAACTATGTTTTCTATAAGAGACACACTTTAGATCCAAAGATACAACTAGGTTGAAAGTGAAATGATGGCAAAAGATATACCATCCAAATAATAACCAAAAGAAAACTGGAGTGGCTACGCTAAAAATAGTCCATATAGACTTTAAATTTAAAATTGTTAAAGGAGATGAAGAAGGACATTGTATAGTGATAAAAAGGACAATCCATAAAACATAAATAGATAGTTCTACAATACAATAATAGTTGGAGACATCAATACCCCACTTTCAATAATGAATAGAATAACCAGACAGAAGATTGATAAGGAAATAGAAAACTTGGGCAATACCATAAACAAATTGGACCTAATAGACACATACAGAACACTCCACCAAAAATAGAAGACTATACATTCTTCTCAAGTGCTCATGGAACTTTTTCCAGGATAGACCATATGGTAGGCCATAAAACAAGTCTGAAAAATTCTCAAAAGATTGAAATCACGCAAAGTACTATCTCTGACCACAAGGAAAT
Organism: Tolypeutes matacus; assembly: GCA_026826555.1. Lineage (NCBI taxonomy): Eukaryota > Metazoa > Chordata > Mammalia > Cingulata > Chlamyphoridae > Tolypeutes > Tolypeutes matacus. The sequence continues at coordinate 17,737,014 of JAKSZT010053928.1, read as the reverse complement.
GAAACTAAAAATCATTAAAAGAGGGAAGTGGATGTGGCTCACACAATTGAGCTCCTGCCACATGGGAGGTCCTGGGTTGGGTCACCAGTGCCTCCTGGAAAGATGAGCAAGACAGTGAGCTGTCTTAAATAAATATATATTTAAAATATAAAAGATGGGCCTACGGGCTTCACATGAAATTCATTGTAGAATTTGTCTCTGTTGATATTGGGGGGTGGGGTGGAATAGGGAAGAACATGAGGGTTAGTAGCAAAGAAAATTTCATTTTTTCCTTAATGTTTATTTATTTAATGTTTATTTTATATTTTAATAAAATCATAGACAAAATATGAAAAAAGAATGAACTCAAGTAGGAAATAACAAGCCTGAAAATAATTAAAGAAATGGAATCAATAGATACAAATCTCTCTACAAATAAAACAGCATGTCCAGATATGTTTATGGGTGAGTTCTATTAAACGTTCAAGGAACATATAATCCTTAATACCTACAAACTTTTCCAGAGGATGGAAAAAGAGCAAATGAAGAAATGCTGCCCCCATCATTCTAAGAGGCTAATGTAACCGTGATGCCAAAACTAAAGAAGGACAATATGAAAAAGGAACATTATTGATTGGCCAATATCAAATTATCAGCATATATGCAAAAATCCTAAAGAAAATATTATTTTGTGGAATCCTGAAGTATAGAAAAAATAATATATCATGAACAAGTAGAATTTTTTCCAGAAGTTCAAGGTTTACCTTAGAAATTAAAGGAATTACATTAAACAATAAAAATTAAAGGAAAATCTCTATACAAATTAAAAGGAAAATACTACAAGTTCTTTTCAAGAACTTTAGAAAAAAACCATAAACTTCAACAACCATTTGTGATAAAAACTCTAATTTAGCTGTGAATAGAAGAGAGATTTTTTAAAAAGCGTATAAACTGTCTACCACATATCTTTAGTAGCCCTCATTTTTAGTGATGACTCATTAGAAACAGTTCCCTTAAAATGAGGAATAAGACAAGGGGCCTATTATCACTACTATTATTCAGCATTGTACTGGTGGTCTTTCTTAGTCTAGCAAGGCAGTAAGGAAGGAACAAAGGTATACAAATTAGAAAGGAATAAACAACATTGTCAATCTTTGCATTTGATATGGTTGTCTTCAAAGAACATACAAAGAATAGACAAATTATTAGAATTAGTAAGACAGTTGACATGGTGGTTAGATAAATATGAAAATAGCAATTGCTTTTTTAGATAACAAACAACTAAGGTATATATTTACAATAGTAATACAAGTTTAAGTTATTTGGGAACTTAAATGAAATGAAAGGTGTGCAGTATCTTTATGCAAAATATGAATGTAATAAAAGTCATTAAAGAAGGTCTAATTAACTAGAATCATGTACCATTGTAGGAATATTTAATACCTTAAAGATATTAGTAGATGCAATGCAATTCCAATAAAACCTCAAGATTCTTCATAGAACTTGCCAAGCTGATACCAAAAGTTATATGGGACTTCCAGGTTCAATAGAATTGTGGTGGCAATATAGATCTAATCACTCCCTCCTCTCTCCCCCAAAACAAAACAAGGAGAGTGAATAAAACTCCCTACAACGTATAACTTTGAGTAATGTAAGATTCAAGGAAATACTACAAATTTGAAACTGGTATGGGAAGCCACAATAGTGTGGTAGTGGGTAGTGACAGTAGTGATACACTGGTAGTGCCTAGGGGTCTTAGCAGAGAGAGCCTAGGAAACACCTATTCATCCATCTATCTATCTATCGATCTATCTATCTATTCACAACCAAAAGGAGATAGCCCCACCAGCATGGGAATCGATGTGGATGGGATTGAGAATGGTAAAGTAGGCAGAAAGGAAAGATATGTAAAATACATGGAAAACAAAGATTAATGCTGCATATTTTAAAGAAACTATCTCTCACCGTAGCAATAGAAATTAAGAAAGCTAAACATCTCCTCCTTCCTTCCAAATGTCCTTTTGCTAATAGGTAGTCCAGGAAAATCCAACTCATTCAAATATAAGCATTGAAAATGTAAAACTGCTGTATCATTTCAAAGGGCTTATTTCCCTTGAGACTTCTACTTTGACCTTTGGGTTATTTAGAAGTGTGTTGTTCATTTCCAAGTGTTTGAATATTTTCCTGTTATCTTTTTGTTATTGATTTCCAGTTTGTTTCTATTGTAGTCAGAGAACACACTCTGTATGATTTCATTTTCTTTAAGTTTGCTGAGGGCTCTTTTTTTTGTGTGTGGCCTAGGATATGGCCTATCTTGTTGAATCTTCCATGGGCACATAAGAGAATGTGTATTCTGCTGGGTGAAATGTTTTATAAATGTCAATTAGATCCTGTTGATTGATGATATGTTTTTCTGTATTCCTACTGGTTTCTTGTCTAGTAGTTTTATCAATTTGAGAGAGGGTTATTGAAGTCTCCATATACAATTGTGGATTTAACTTTTTGTCCTTTCAGTTTTTACTTCATGTATTTTGAAGCTCTATTGTTAGATGCATAAACATTAGATATGTCTTTCTTTTTTTCTTTTTTTTTTTAGGTACCAGGGGCTGGGGCTTAAACCCGGAATCTTGTATGTGGGAAGCTGGCGCTCAACCACTTAACCACATCGGCTTCCCTCAGCTGGTTTTTTCATTTATTTTGCTTGTTGTTTGTCCTTGCTTTTTTTCAGGAGGTACCGGGAACCGAACCCGGGACCTCCCATGTGGGAACCAGGTGCTCAACTGCTTAGCCACATCTGCTCCCCAGGTATGCCTTCTTGGTAAGTTGACCCTTTTTTATGATGTTATGTCCCTGTTTGTCCCTGGTAACTTTCCTTGCTCTGAAGTCTACTTTATCTAGTATTAATATAGCTCTTCTTGTTTTCTTTTGATTAATAGCTATATGGTATATATTTTCCATCTTTTAACTTTCAACCTACATATATCATTAACTTTGAAGTGAATTTCTTTTTATACTTAATGTAATTATTGATATGTCTGCCATTTTATTGTTTGTTCCCACTGTTTTTCATTACTCTGGTTAACTTTTCTTGCTTTCCTGTAGGTTACCTGAAATATTTTAGAATTCTAATTTGACTTATCTGTAGAGTTTTTGAGAGTGTCTCTTTGTATAGATATTTTAAAAATGATTGTTCCAGGCATTAAACTATATATACTTAGCTTATCATAGTCTCTACTGGTGTCAGCATTTCACCAGTTTGAATAAAGTGTAGGTACCTTACTTCCATTTAGGTCCCTTAGGCTCCCCCCTTTATAATATTTTTTCTTAAATATTTTTTCTATATACATTGAGAACTACTTCAGACAATGTTATAATTTTTGCTTCAACTGTCTAACATAATTTATAACACTCAAGAAGAGAAATTGTCTACCAATATTTTAATTTTTCTGTTGTTCTTTCTTCATTCATGATGTTCCAAGTTTCCTTCTTTTATCATTTCTTTTCTGCTTGAAGAGGTTCTTTTAACCACTCTTTTAGAGTAGGTCTGCTGGTGACAAATTCTCTTAATTTCTTTCATCCTAGAATGTCTTGATTCACATTCATTTCTGGAAGATATTCTTGTTGGATAAAAGGCTTCTGGTTTGATAGTTCTTTTTTTTTTTAGCACCTGAAAAATGTGCCACTTTCTTTTGGCCTCCACGGTTTCTGATGAAAAATTCACTTTCATTTGAATCATTGTTCCTTTATAAGTAATGTGTCATTTCTCTCTTAACTGCCTTCAAAATTTTTTCTTTGTCTTTAGTTTTCTAAAGTTTGATAATGATAGGTTTCTTTGGGTTTATCTTGTTTGGGATTTTCTCAACTTCTTAAAACTGTAGATTTAAAATTTTTGGTCAAATTTGTGAATTTTCAGATGTTATTTCTTGGAATACTTTTTCAGCCCACATGTTTTCTCCTCTAATTCTGGGACATTGGTTAACACAAGTGTTAGGTTTTCTGTTACCATCCCCCATGTCCTGTAGACTCTGTTCCTTTTTTTTCAGTCTATTTTCTCTCTGCTCTTCAGATTGAGTAACTTCTATTGCTCTTTTTTCAAGTTCACTGGTTCTCTTCTCTATCACATTCTTTTTGCTATTGGGTCCATCTAGTGAAGTTTTTATTTTGATAATTGTATTTCTTCTAAAAATTCCATTTGGTTCTTTTTTATATCTTCTATTTCTTTGCTTACAAAATGCTTAGGTCTCTGCATTTTCATTTGTTTCAAGCATGTTTGTAACCACTCACTGAATCATTTTTATGATGGCTGCTTTAAAATCCTTGTCAGATAATTTTGACATCTGTATCTTCTCAGTGTTGGCATGTGTTAACTATCTTTTCTCATTCAAATTGAGATTTTCCTGTTCTTGGTATGGTGAATGAGTTTGGATTATATCCTAAACATTTTGGATATTATTTTGTGAGATGCAGACTCCTATTTAACAGTCATCCTGTTTAGAAGCAGAGCGTAGGTCCAGTGGTGTGGATGTTCAGCTTTCCACTGACCTCACTGGCAAAGCAGAATGCCAACTTGCACTGCTTTGCTTCACCTCATGGCTGATGGGTAGCTTTGAAAATTCAGGTCCCCACTTGGCCCTGCTGACACATCCACATTAAAAGTGAATCACTGACTTGTACTACTTCATTGTTGCTGATTGGAGTGGATGTTCAGCTCCTAGCTGGGCTCCACTGATACCGGTAAGGGGGAAGTAGGGTGCCAACCAGCACCACCTCATAGCTTCTCAGTACATTTGTTGCTGCTGGGTGAGGGTGGTGGTCAGTTTCCTGCTGGGTCCCACTGATATCATTGGGGAATAGGGTACCCAATAACACCGTCTTGTACCCCCTCATTCTATATCATTGCTTCAGGTGAGGGCAGAAGTTTAGCAACTCATTGCCTCATTCATCAAGTCCTGATGTTCCTAGGTAGTCTGCCTTCTTCTTTCCATCTTTCAGAGTCTTTTATTTTTTGTTGTGTTATATCCAAATACTTTTAGTTGTAAGGGAAAGGTCTAGCAAGAATTGGGGCTACTCAATTTTGGATGAATCTGGAAGTTGGTTAGTAATTTGTTTTATATTATTTATTTTATTTTAGGATATATTGTATTATATGATCTAGGAAATCTCTTTGTTTTTCTTATCCTGAAACTTCACCCTTCACAAGTTAGAAACATTAATGTAGACTAAGAAGGATTTATGCTTCTCTTGCCATAGCCTCAAACTCACAAAAGAATTATAGGGGGAAAAGCCTCAGAATACCAGGGATTCTCAGAAGCAAAAGAAAACTCACCAGGAAAATATTGTTATTAAAGAAAGGAAAATTGGAAGACAACGTTTCATGTAAATTTGAAAAATTCATGAAGCAAATTGCAACTATGAAAGTATATTATGGGGATTCCCATATACCCAACCGCTTCCCCCTCCCCCCCCCATTAAGAATATCATACGTGAATGTGGTACATTTGTTACGATTGATGTACAGTATGGAAACATTGCTACTAACCGTGGTCGATGGTTTACATTATGGTTTACATTTTGCACTGTACACTTTTATAGGTTTTGATAAAATGTGTAATGGCTTGTATTCATCCTTGCAAGATCATGCAGAATAATTGTAATGTCCTAAAAATACCCAATGTTCCATCTATTCTATTCTTCCTTCCCCCTCCCCTCAGAAACTATGCAAGCCACGCAGTTCCAATTTTGAAGAATAAGGTTTATAGTTACATGTGATAATTTTGAGGGCTTGACATATTGGTCTGTTTTAAAAATCTCAAGAGATTTTTCTTCCTCTATATGAGAACATAGAAGGACTTCCTGGGATGGGAGTTTAATATTCTGTTTATTGTGTGAGTCTCCACCCACTGAGATAACACACTATGACAAGATGAACACCTTTATATTCCACAGAAGCGTGCCGCAGCTGCCCCTTATCCTGCATATCTTCCCCATGCCCTGCACCAGTAACCCCCCTTGCAATATTTCCCAAAATAACATTCCCACCATTGTAGATTTAACCACAGACATACAAATCCCCAGACTTCACCTGTTCCTTCCTCCAGCGGCCCCCCGCCAGTTCCATGGATAGTCCAACCCAACACCCCCATTCTACACCCCATCACAGTCCAGTACTGTCGACCCCAATCACTACACCACTATCACTTTCATCTACTGCCCACCTTATCATGGGTTTTGTCAATATTGAGCATTGGCTCACCATATTCTACTCCCTTTCAGTCTCCTGATAACCTATCTTCTATACTCTAACTCTGTGAGTCTGCTCAATTTGTTTGAGGCATATCAGTGATATCACATAATATTTGTCCTTCAGTGACTGGCTTACTTCACTTAACATAAGGTCTTCAAGATTCATCCATGTTGTCCCATGTGTTAATACTGCATTCCTTCTTACAGCCGAGTAATATTCCATTGTATGTATAAACCACAATTTGCTTATCCATTCATCTGTTGATGGACACTTGGGTTGCTTCCAACTTTTGGCAATAGTGAATAATGCTGCTATGAACATTGGTGTTCATGTCCCTGCTTTCAATTCTTCCGGGTATATACCCAGAAGTGAGATTGCTGGATCATATGACAGTTCTATAGTTAGCTTCCTGAGGAACTGCCAAACTGTCCTCCACAATGGCTGCACCATTCTACATTCCCACCAGCAGTGGATGAGGGTTCCCTTTCCTCCACATCCTCTCCAACACTTGTAGTTCTCTGATTTTTTAATAGCCGTCAGACTAATAGTAGTGTTGATTTGCATATCCCTGATAGCTAGTGATGTTGAACATCTTTTCATGTGCTTTTTAGCCATTTGCATTTCTTCTTTGGAGAAGCGTCTATTCAAATCTCTTGCCCATTTTTTAAATGGGTTGTCTTTATTTTTGTGATGTAGGATATCTTTATATAAGCTGGATATTAGGTCCTTATAGGATAAATCATTCCTAAATATTTTCCCCCCACTGAGTAGGCTGCCTTTTCACTTTCTTGACAAACTCCTTTGAGGTGCAAAAGTTTTTAATTTTGAGGAGGTCCCATTTATCTATTTTTTCTTTCCTTGTTTGCACTTTGGGTGTAAAGTTTATGAAACCATTTCCTACTACAAGATCTCATAGATGCTTCCCTACATTATCTTCTAGGAGCTTTGTGGTCTTGGCTTTTATATTTAGGTCCATTGTTCTCTATGTTTATCCATGTGCCAATACCATACAGTTTTGATCACTGTAGCTTTATAGTATGCTTTAAAGTCAAGTAGCAGGGAAACGGATGTGGCTCAAGAGGTTCGGCGTCCGTCTACCATATGGAGAGACCAGGGTTCAATCCCCAGTACCTCCCGGTAAAAAAAAAAAAAAAAAAAAAAAAAAAGTCAAGTAGCATGATTCCTCCAATTTCGTTTTTCTTTTTCAATATGTTTTTGGCTATTTGGGGTCCCTTGTGATTCCAAATAAATTTCATAACTAGCCTTTCCAATTTAGTAAAAAATGCTGTTGTAATTTTTATTGGGATTGCATTAAATCTGTAAAACAATTTAGGTAGGACAGACATCTTAATGATGTTTAGTCTTTCAATTCACGAACATGGAATATTCTTCCATTTATTTAGGTCTTCTTTGATTTCCTTTAACAATGTTGTGTAGTTTTCTGTGTGCAAGTCCTTTACATCTTTAGTTAAGTTTATTCCTAGATATTTGATTCTTTTAGTTGTTATTGTAAAGAGAATTTTTTTCTTGATTTCCTCTCAGATTGTTCTTTGTTGGTATACAGAAATGTGACGCATTTTTGCATATTGATCTTATATCCTGCCATTTACTGAACTCATTCATCAGCTGTAGAAACTTTGTTTTAAAATTTTCAGGGCTTTCTATGTATAGGATCATATCATCTGCAAATAGTGAAATTTTTACTACTTCCTTTCCAATTTGGATGCCTTTTATATCTTTTTCTTGACTAAATGCTCAAGCAAGTACTTCAAACACAATGTTATATAAGAGTGGTGACACTGGGCATGCTTGTCTTGTTCCAGATCTTAGGGGGAAAGCCTTTAGCATTTCACCATTGAACATAATGTTAACTGTGGGTATTTCATAGATACCCTTTATCATGTGGAGGGTATTTCCTTTGATTCTTATCTTTTGAAGTGTTTTTATGCAGGAAGGATGCTGTATTTTGTCAAGTGCTTTTTCTGCATCAATAGAGATGATCACATGTTGTTTTCCCTCCGATCTGTTAATGTGGTGTATTACATTGATAGATTTCCTTATGTAAAAGTATCCTTGCATACAAGGGATGAAACCCACTTTGTCATGGTGTATAATTCATTTGATGTGTTGTTGGATATGATTAGCAAGTATTTTGTTGAGGATTTTAACATCTAGGTTAATTAGAGAGATTGATCTGTAGTTTTCTTGTGGCATTTTTATGTGACTTTGGTATTAGGGTGATGGTGGCATCATAGAATGAGTTAGGCAATGTTCCCTCCACTTCTAATTTTTGGAAGAGTTAAGCAGATTGGTGTTAGTTCTTTCTGGAATGATTGGTAGAATTCACCTGTGAAGCCATCTGGTTCTGAGCTCTTCCTACTTGGGAGGTTTTTGATGACAAATTCAATCTCATTATTTGCGATTGATCTGTTGAGTTCATCAATTTCTCAATTTCCTTTATTTTTTATGTGACTCATTACTTGTGATTGGTCTGTTGCGTTCATCAATCTTTCAATTCCCCTGTACTTTATATGTGACTTTCTGTAATCTAAAACTTCTATTAAAATAAAGCAAAAAAAAAAAAAAAAAAAAAGACATTTGGGGACCATATGGAAGAAATTTTCACTGTACATAAAAGATAACATCTTATGGTGATGAATGACACAATGAAAAAAATTTTAATTTTTAATTTTTGTGTGTTATTTAATTATTATTTTATTCTCTTATTTTTATCTATTGATTTTTTTTAGCCTTGTTTTTGGGGTGGTTTTGGATTGCAGAAGGGTCACAATTGTGGCAGGGGAGGATTACTGGTGTGGTGTGTTAGAGATGGGGGGATGTATGGGAAGGGTTGCACCTAGGGCATGCCTCTATGGCATATGAATATGTTTAAGTGGTCACAGGGTGTTGTCTCAGTGGGTGGAGACCCATACAGTAGCTGAAAGAATATTGCCTTCCCATCCTGAGAAGTCCTGCCACATCCTAATAAAGTGGCAAGAATTCCCTGAGTACATGTGCAGTACCTAGTGAAAGAGGACAGACTAATATGCCAGGTTCTTGATATTGATGGCTGTACTTATGAACATTGTTCTTATGAAATTGAAACTTAGCCCATTATTATATATTGCCTAACAGTTACCTCCTGAAAGCTGCCTTGTTGCTCAAATGTGGCCTCTCTCTAAGCCAAACTCACCAAATAAATGCACTGCCTTCCCCCTGATGTGGGGCATGACTCCCAGGGATAAGCCTCCCTGGTATTGAGGGATTATTACCAAGCACCAACTAGTGACGCATTTGGAAAAAGACCTTGACCAAAAGGGGGAAATATTAAATACAAGTGAGGCATCTCATCCTGTACCACACCTGCAATCCATGTCTTGGATTGTGTACTGTTTTTCTTTTCCTGTTTCTTAATAAACTCTTTACTCCCTTGCCTAACCTATGGCATGTCCTTAAATTCTTTTATGGGGGAAGCGGCTGTGGCTCAATCAGTAGGGCTCCTGTTTACCATATGGGAGGCCCCGGGTTCGGTTTCCGGGGCCTCCTGGTGAAGGCAAGCCCGCCCGCACGGCGTGGCTAGCTGACCCAGTGAGCACAAGCAGCAAGGGGGGGATAAATGAATAAATAAATTAAAAAAATCTTAAAAAAAAAAATAAATTCTTTTATGTCACATAGCCAAGAACCTAGAGGCCCAGAACCCAGAGTGTTCTGCTAACATATTTGGCAAGCCAAATCAGGAGACAAAGAGGCAAGTACCACTCCCTGACCCCCACTGAAGACCATCTGCTCATACCTAGGAACTTGTAAATCAGATTTGGGGTTCACCTGTTACAAACTGGATAACAAAGAAAAACCATATGCAGAAGGATATTGAACATGCTAAAAGTCATGAATTAATGCTATACAGAATATGATATTAGTTTTGTGGGGATTTCATCCACTTCCAACCATGATGCTGAACCCCTCTTCCCTCAACCTTAATAGACTAGCCAGAGGGTTTTCCATTCTGTCAGGCAGGGCCTATTCCCCTTAACCAGCAGGAAGTGGCTACAGAAGAATGACCATTGCTCTTCAGCTCTCCCTTAAGAATAAGGGTATAAACTCTCTGAGGGGGGAGTTGAGACAGGTTAGTGTAGGGAAAGAGGGAAAGTGACTGGGACTCAGCAGAGAACATGACTGGCACAGAACATAGCCATGAGACCCAGCCCAGAAACTCCCTGCTCCTAGAGAAAGCCAGAAAGACCCCATGAGAGTCTGGCAATGAGTTCCCATTTGGAATTCTTTCTGGGTCAAGGGGAAGCCCTGGAAAACTCCAAACTCTTTTCAGGTCAAGGGGAAGCCCTGGAAAACTCCAAACAGGCCTCCCATTGGTCCCCTGAGAGCTAACAGGAGGGGATTGTAAGGCAACCAATCAGAACAGCAAACAGCTGGGGCCCTGCCCCTATATTAGGAAAGGGGAGAAGGCAAGGTTATAAAAGGCCTACCTGGGGCTCCACATGCACAACTTATCCTCTACCACACCTGCAATCCATGTCTAGGATTGTGTACTGTTTTTCATTTCTTGTTTCTTAATAAATTCTTTACTTCCTTTCCTAGCGCCCCCCCCCCCCCCAAATACAAATGAATTTTTATGGCTAAGAGATTTCGAAGTGAGTCAGGAGGTCATCCAGAAGTTATGCTTATGCATGTCTCAGGAGGATCTCATTGACTTCCACAGTAAATAGCGCCTCAAACAACAGGGCTCCTGAGGGCTCTAGAGACATCTAGACACTGTAGTCAGGGCACATAATCTCAGGAATTCAGCATCCTGTCAGTGGGCCTTACCTTGGAATAAATGCTCCTCAATGTAACAGAGTTAGACTTATTTATAATTTCCCAACATATGGCTCTTCTACCCTTTTTTATTTAAACCTATATTTAGCACTACACTCATTAAATATATGTCCCAGAGACTTAAATCTTTGGTCTGTTCAAATGCTGGTTGAGCCCTGAATTTCAGCAGAGTCGTAACACCTACTGACCAGTTCATTGCACTTGTCCAGAGCAACTAACAAAAGACTGATGATGGACAATACCCATCCCAAAAAACAGAGAGTATCTACAATGGCAAACAAGACAGTTCCATTGATTTACCCCATGGGATCTATGCCTCCTCTCAATCTGAAACAGAGTAGGCATCACCAACCCAAAATCCTCAAGATTGAGGAATGAACAGATGTAAGGGTAAATGTAACTATGGGCTAAAGAAGACATTATTATTCTAGCAATGGAAGAACTTGTAACATTGATATAAAGGCAGTGGTCACCAGAGGTTCTGAGGGGAGGGGAAGGGAAGAATAGGTGCAACATGGGGCATTTTTGGGACATTGGAATTGTTCTGCATGACATAGCAATGATGGATCTAGGTCATTATATATTCTGTCAAAACCTATTAAATTGTGCAGTGCAAAGTATAAACTATAATGTAAACTATAGACCATGGTTAGTAGCAATGCTTCAATATGTGTTCATCAATTGTAACAAATGTACTATACTAATGAAAGATGCTGTTAATGGAAAAAAGTGGGGGAGGGGATGGGGAGAGGAATACAGTAATCCCCCTATATTTTTGATGTAACATTTATGTAATCTAAAGCTTCTTTCAAAATAAAATAAAAAAGTCTAATAAAAAAGTTAAAAAAAAGAGTATATTATGAAACAGAAAACAGAGAACTCAGAGAATGGAGTTCTCAAGAAGGAAAAGATAGGTGTATTAATTTTCTGTTGCTGCCATAACAAATTACCACGAACAGTGGGTTAAAATAACATGTATTTATTATCTTACAGCTCTGTGTGCCAAAAGTCTGATACATTTCTCACTGGACTAAAATCAAGATGCTGACAGGCTGTACTCCTTTCTGGAGGCTACAAGAGAGAATCTGCTGTTTCCTGCTCATTTTGATTATTGACAGAATTCAGCTTCATGAGACTGTAGGACTGAGGTTCCCATTTTCTTGCTGGCTATAAACTGAAGGCTGTTCCCTGCTTCTAGAGGTCACCACATTCCTTGGCTTGTGGCCCCCTTCCTCCATTTTCAAGTTAGGAACAGTGGGTCAAGTCCTTCTCATATTGCATCTTTCTGATCCACACTTCTTCAGTTTTCCACTTTTAAGGACTCATGTGAATAGATTGGACCCATCTAGATAATCCAGGAAAATCTCTTCATCTCATGGTTCTTACATTTAATCACATCTGCAAAGTCCCTTTTACCCTATAAGTTCACATATTCACAGGTTCTAGATATTAGGACTTGGACATCTTTGGAATACCATTACTTTGCCTACCACAAGAAGGCTAAATAAAGAGAGGTGTGGGGGTCTATATAAAGATATTACTTTAACAATAACATCTAGATTAAAATGCTAACTTTCCTAAATATCAGAAAAAGTACAAAAATGAAAAACAAAGACAATAGTGAAATGTTTAAAATATATATGTTAGCAAATCAAAGAATGTATAACTTGTAAAACATCCCAATTTTGGAGCTGTTAAAAAGTGAAAAAATGTCCAACAATGATTGTAAGACAATATGAATTGTAAAATACAAACCAATTTCAGAGATATCAAAATGTGAATAAATGTGTTTCTAAGAATAGGTATAATACAGTATATGTAAATGGTAATTATATCATAAAGTAACAGAACTAATTCCAGACAAGTTACATCAATAAATGTAAAACTGCTTACATTTTCCCTATGAAAAGAAAAAAATTTGCAGATCTCACAAATCAAAAACACCCCATGAAATATACGAGACACTTTGAATTGATCAAGAAAGGAGGAAAATATTAAGATGGATAGAGGCATACTAGGAAATTTAAAAAAAAGAAAAAGAAAGAAAGAAAGCAGGACCCACAATTTTGACACCAAGTAAGAACATTTAAGACCCCAAAAGCACTAAATACTGTTAAAGCCTACTGTATTAGTCAGCCAAAGGGGTGCTGATGCAAAGTACTAGAAATCTGTTGGCTTTTATAAAACGTATTTATTTGGGGTAAAAGCTTACAGTTACAAGGCGCTGAAGAATCCAGCTCAAGGTTGCTTTCTCACCAAAGTCAGTTGCCATGTGTGGAAGCGAGATGGTTGCCAATCTCTGCAAGGGTTTAGCCTTCCTCTCTCTCAGCTACAGGCTGACATAGGGCTTGTTTCTTTCTGTCATATCTCCCTGGGGCTCCAGGACCAAAGTTCTCTCCTCTGCCATGTCTGTGGAGCTCTCTCTCTTCCTGTATGTCTTCTTCAGTGAATATCTGTTTATATCAGCCCACCACAGGGGCAAGGACTCAACCCTGAGTCACGTCCTACTGACATGGTAAAATCAATACCTTAATCTTAAGAGGTAATTTAATCAAAGACATCTCAGGTGAATCTAATGCAATCAAAGGGAATCACACCCAGAGGAACAGACCAGTTTACAAACAATCTCTCTTTTTAGGATTCATAAATAATCTCAAACTGCCACACCTACAATTCACAATGAAGATATGTTTTCAACAGCTATGTACTAAAAAACCAGCAACAACTTTCATGAGACAGATATTACAGGAGATGCAAGTAGAAATAGGCAGAAGTATATTAAGAATAGGAGCTATTAATACACTTTTCGCAACCTAAAACTGATCTAACAGGTAAAAATTAAGTAAAAGTATAGAGCTCTAGTATCTTTCCCCTTAAAGAGAAACAAGAGCTACTTTTCCAGACGGTAAGAATGCTTTCAATGATTAAAGGAGTTGTTTCAAAACCACACAGGGGCTACCTTGATGGAACTCCCATTGACCAAACTTGTGACAATTTGAGCATCATAAAGATTTACTCAATAATTATTGGCACATATGAGTCTATGAAAATTCATGTGTCCTTAATCATAAATGCTAAAACCAGAAAAAACTCATTTGTCATTATTTGAGGTGGTTATTAAACCAAATAATTACTTTGAAAAATTGTTAATTGAAGGGAACGAATTAAGCTTTCATACCGTCTCTCCAGCAGAAAGTATATTTCAGGGTAGTCAAATTAAAAGGGAAGACTACTTTATAAAATAATACCCCAGTTAGAAAGAAAAGTGGCATTTTTTTTTTTTTTTACAAAATAATGGCATAAATGAAAAAAAACCCAACTAGAATCAGAAAATTACCATTTCATAACCCCTAATGAATGATTGTTTTGGATAATGAATATTATTTCACATGAAAACCAATAAATGAATGGCTGAAAGGGAGCTGGACATTTGAATAGTGGCAAATAATACAATTTAGATTCATTTCCCTTTGACAAAAGAAAAGGGTCAATGTAACTGTACAACGGAGTGGTTGCACTGTCACACCCTAATGCAGTGGTCAGTGTTGGGATATTAGACATCATGCATATGCAGCTGTGATGCAATATGAACCACATGACCTCACTTATGTATTTTAGCCAAAAATATTTGAGTCCAGGCATATCTTTAGATTTAACTTACTGTTGATTTTTCAGGAAATTCAAGGGATAGATGATAAACGAAATAATGTGATGAAGATGCAGTCAGATAAATCAAGTAGGTGAGACATTCTGCAGGGCAACTGTCCCGATAACTTTAACAAGTTGGTGTCATAAGAAAGTACAGTGCAAAAAGAGACTTAAGGGGCTGAACAGCCAAATGCAATATATGGTCCTGGATTGAATCCTGTTTCGGACAAACCAGTTCTATGACATTTTGACAGCAATTGGGAAAAATTTTATGAAACAGATGTCAGGTGATATTAAGGAATTTCTTCCTTTTTTCTTTTCTTTTTTTTGTTTTTTAAGGAAGTACTGGGGATTGAACCCAGAACCTCATACATGGGAAATAAGCGCTCAACCACTTGAGCTACATCCACTCGTGGGAATTTCTTTTATATTTGTGCAAATGATATCTTGGCTATATGGAAAAGACAAATTGCACTAAGATAGTGTGGTATTAGCATGGAGATAGACAAATTGACTGATAGAACAGACTGAGGCATGTATGAAAACTGAATATAGGGATAATATGGTATTGCAGATCATTGGGAAAGAGTGGTCTATTCAATAAATAGTTCTGAAAGAATTTATTAACTATATAGAAAAAATAAATTAAATCTCTACTTCACATCACATATAAAAATCAATCACAGATGCATAAAAAGACTTAAATGTGAAAGGCATAACTTTAAAACATTTAAAATAAAAGAGGGAAACAGATGTGGCTCAAGAGGTTGGGCATCCGCCATACCATATGGAGGGACCGGGGTTCGATCCCCAGGACCTCCTGGTAAAAGAAAAAAAATAAGAGAATATCTTTATGGCCTTGGGGTAGGGCAGGATTACTTAAACACAGCAAAAATGTTAACTGTAAATAAAGCAAAGATTAATAAATTTGATTACATAAAAAGAAACTGAAAAGACAAACCATATCCTGTGAGAAGATAATCACAAGACATAAAACTGGCATAGTGTTGTTAGCCAGAATATGTGAAGAATTTCTAAAATTCAATAAGAAACAAATAGATGTATAACACTTCAGAGGAGATAGACAAGAGAACCTATGGAAATGATAAATCTCATTAATAATATGCCATTGATTACAATGTCATTATTTTACACCCATTAGTTTGGTAAAATTAAATCTGACAGTTGAAAATGTTGGTAAGTATGTGGAGAAAGAATTTTATATACAGCTGGTAGGAATGTAAATAGGTACACTCCTTTTGAAAAAAAATTTTTAATTCAAATTGAAAACATATATATCCTGCAACCCAGCTTTCTATATAGGTATAAGTTTTAGATAAGTTGTGCACAAGTACACCAGGAGACATGAACAAATATATTGGTAGCAACATTGTTTGTAATGGCAAAAAAATGGAAACAAGCCAATTATCATTTCACAGGAGAATGAATTAAGAAACTGTCATAGCCATACAATGTAATGTTTTACACAGCAAGAATGTATGTAGTATAATATACCTTTACATAATAATAGGAATGGATCTTAGAAACATGATGTTGAATGAAGAAATCAAGTCATAGAAGACTACATACAGTATGAAACCATTTTTATAACACTTTTCAAAAAGGCAAAGCTAAAGAATACATTGTTTAGGGATCCACATACATGAGGGTAATACTATTTTTTTTTTTTTTAAGATTTTTAATTTATTTATTCATTTATGCCCCCCTTGCTGCTTGTGCTCGCTGGGTCAGCTAACCACGCCGTGCGGGCGGGCTTGCCTTCACCAGGAGGCCCCGGGAACCGAACCCGGGGCCTCCCATATGGTAAACGGGAGCCCCACTGATTGAGCCACAGCCGCTTCACTTTTTTTTTTTTTTTAAGGAAGAGAATGCTAACCTTCAGGATACTGGGTGCTCTGACAGAGGCAGACAAATAGGATCAGAAAGGAACACAGGTAGTTTGAAAGCCATCAGTAATATTCTCATTCTTTTTTTTTTTTTTTTTTTTTTTTAAATGATATATAAATATATATGCATATATGTGTATTTGCTTACAAAAATGTTATTTTTTATATATATATATATACATATATTTTAAGAGGTGCTTAGATTACCTAAAATATTATACGGAACCCACTCGGATTCCCATGTTGCCCACCTCCCACACCTCCCACCACATCCAACACAAACATCTCCCATAGTGTGGCCCACCAACCTCAATGAACTTACACCTCCTGGAGCCTTGCCACCAACCATAGACCACAGTTCACACTGTAGACCACACTCTCTCCCACTCAGTTCTGAGTGGTGTGTGCTGATTTAAAATGGCCTACATCCATTGCCACAACAGTACTCAGGACAACCTCCAACTCCCAAAGAAGCCCCTGTATTTCAACTGCTCATCCCCTCCCTACCCAAAAACTGTCAAGTGGCCACTGGCTCCACCTCATTGTTATAATTTCTTGCATTGCAAGAATCACCATATGTGAGCAAGAGAATACCATCAAGTCCACTCTAGTCCATAGTTCTTCCCCCAATCCAGCGGCGACTGGGATGGTGATGTCCACTCCAACTCCAAGTGAGAGAGGACTTATATCCCATGGATATGGTGGGTGGGATGATCCTGTATACTTCCAGAGACTGGAGCCTCCCACCTACCTATGTGCCAGGTGTGCATGAAATCTAGGTGGAGCTGCAACTCCTACCCTACAGCTCAATGGACTCATCCAAGTCACCTGGTGAGGAGACAACGATGGGAAATGGCCATCCCAGGGAATGGAGAGGGCCTGCATCTGCAAGCAGGATCATCCCACCCACCAATATTCTCATTCTTAAAATGGATGGTGGGTTCATATATTATTATTATTATTATTATTAAATTATATATATTTTAGGAGGTACTAAGGGATTGAACCCAGGACCTTGTACTGAGCTACACCTTCTCCCCTATATATTATTTTGTATGGGGCAAATATTTCACAATAAAAATTGAAATATAATCTTGAAAGTTTTCTAGTGAATTCTAGATTGCATTCTTCCGTATGAATATTCACAAATGAGAATGAAAAATTATACTCCTTGCTTTTCTTTTATATTGAAAGTAGTTTAATTAGCGAAATAACTGAGATGGTGCTGTTTTTTTAACAAATAAGTTTTATTGATACATATTAAAGCATAAATCCATCCAAAGTGAACAATCAATGGTATTCAGTGTAATCACATATTTGTGCATTCATCACTTCAGTCATTCTTAGAGCACTTTCATTATTCCAATAATAATAATAAACAAAAAACAACCAACCAACCAAAACTTATCACCTCTCAATCTCTTTGCCTTCCCTGCCGTACATAGCTGCTATCCTTTTTCCTTCTCTCTAGCATACTTATATTTATATTTTGTAAAAACAGTTTTATATATGAAATATCACCCATATTCATGTTTTACATGAGGTTTTACTATCTTATAGAGTCCCATGTTACAGTATTTAGCTTTCCTTCTAGTAATATACATGATCTTGGAATTTCCCTTTCAACCACTGTCATACCCATACAATAGTACTGCTGTTACACACACCATGATATGCTTTAACCATTTCTATTCATTTCCAAAGATTTACAATCTTTTTACCAATTCTGCACAGATTAACCCTTAGCTTTTCATTCCCTACTCTCCTATTTTCTGATGACTTATATTCTAATTATTAACTCCATGAGTTTACACAATATATTTAGTTCATAATACTGTAATTATACATATTTGTCCTTTTGTGTCTGGCTTGCTTCACTCAAAGTAACGTCCTCTAGGTTCATCCAAGTTGTCATATGCTTCACGACTTCATTTCTTCTTGCAGCTGCATAATATTCCATCATGTGTATACACCACAAATTGTGTGTTAATCAGTTGATGGACATTCTGGGTTGTTTCCAATTTTGTCAATCGTGAATAGTGCCGCTATGCACATGGTTGTGCAGATGGCTCTTTGTGCCTCTGTTCTCTGTTCTTCTAGATATATGCCTAGTGTGGCAGTTTGATATTGTTTATAAATTCCAAAAATAGATACTGGATTATGTTTGTAAACTGGCCTGTTTGCACATTAGGTTATATTGGATTCAGAGGTTTCACTTTTACTTGATTAAATAATGATTAACACTTTGATTGGGCCATGTCAGTGGAGAAAACTACACCACAGAGCAAAGGATTTAGTTGGAGTTTTGATGCTGGAGTTTTGGATGCTGGAACCCCGGGAAGTAAACACATAGGAGAAGAACACAGAGGACTAGAGACGGCTCCTTAGACACAGCAGAGGCCCCAGGAAGAGAGACAAACTGTTTGCCTGAGAGTTCATAGCTGGCCTTGTGGAGGGAGCAGAGCAGCTGAGCCCGGAGAAAATAGAGCCTGGGGAGAGAGGCAAAGCCTAGAAAGCCTCATAGTCTACAGCTGACCTTGTGGAGAAAACAGAGCAGTTGAGCCGAAGAGAAATGAGCCCTGGGAGACAGATGAGACTTATCCCAGCCTACAGCTGATATTGGAAGAAGCTGGGACCACAGAGCCTTAAGAAGAAAAGGAAGGCTGAACATTGGCAGCCTTCTTGCTCCAACATGTGGCAACAGACTTTGGTGAGGGAAGTATCTTATGCTTTGTGGCCTGGTAACTGTAGGCTTCTACCCCAAATAAATACTCTTAATAACCCTAACAGATTTCTGGTATTTTGCATCAGCACTCCTTTGGCTGATTAATACACCTAGTAATGGTATTGCCAGGTCACATGGCAAGTCTATATTCAACTTCCTTTGGAATTGCCACATAGTCCTCCACAGTGGCTGTACTATTCTACATTCCCACCAACCATGAATGAGCGTTGCTATCTCTCCACATCCTCTCCAACATTTAAGGTTTTAGACTTTTTAATAGCGGCCAGTCTAATAGGTGTGAAATGATATCTCATTGTAGTTTTGATTTGCATTTCCCTAATCATTAGTGATGTTGAACATTTTTTTCATGTGTTTCTTTGCTATTTGTGTTTCTTCTTTGGGCAATTGTCTTTTCAAGTCTTGTCCATTTTTTAATCAGGTAGTTTGTCTTTTTATTGTTGAGTTGTATGATCTCTTTGTACATCATGGATATTAAACCCTTATCAAATATGTGATTGCCAAATATTTTCTCCCATTAAGTCAGCTGCCTTTTCACCCTTTTGACAAAGTCCTTTGAGGTACAAAAATGTTTAATTTTAAGGAAGTCCCATTTATCTATTTTTTCTTTTCTTGCTCATGCTTTGGGTGTAAAGTTTAAGACACTACCACCTACCACAAGATCTTGAAGATGTTTTTCTACATTTTGTTCTAGGAGTTTTCATTTTTTATTAAAAAAAAAAATACTTAGATTACATCTAGGAGCTTTATGGTTGCCACTTTTATATTTAGGTGGGTCTCTTGTAGATAACATATAGGCAGCCCATATTTTTTTACCCATTCAGTCAGTCTATGTCTTTTGACTGGGGAGTTTAATGCATTAACATTCAATGTTATTACTTTAAAGGTATTACTTACTTCATCCATTTTGTCCTTTGGCTTTCTGTTGTCATATTGTTCTATTGTCTGTCTTCTTACCCTAACTAATAATCTTCATTTCTAAACTCTTCTCCAAATCTCTTACCCTTGTTTTTTCCTTCTGAGACTGCAGCACTCCCTTTAGTACCTCTTGTAATTCTGGTCTTTTGGTCACATATTCTATCAGTTTGTGTTTGTTGTGAAGACTTTGAACTCACCCTAATTTTTGAAGGACAGTTTTGCCAGATACAGAGTTCTTGGTTGGAAGTTTTTCTCTTTTAGTACCTTAAATACATCATACCACTTCTTGCCTCCATGGTTTCTGATGCGATGTCAGCACTTAATCTTATCAATTTTCCCTTGTATGTGATGCTTTGCTTTTCTCTTGCTGCTTTCAGAATCCTCTCTTTATCTCTGATATTTGTCATTCTGAATAGTAGGTGTCTTGGGATAGGTCTGTTCAGATTTGTTCTGTTTGGGGGTGTGCTGTCCTTCTTGGATATTGATATTTATGTCTTTCTTAAGGGCTGGGAAGTTTTCATTCATTATTTCCTCAAATATTCTTTCTGCCCTTTTTCCTTTCTGTTCTTCTGCTGGGATGAATGTTTGTGCATTTCATATTGTCATCCAATTCCTTGAGACTCTGTTCCATTTTTTCCATTCTCTTCTCTTTCTGTTCTCCTGTCTTTTCCAGTTCAGATGTTCTGTCTTTGAAATCACTAATTCTGTCTTCAAGCAAGTCAAATCTGCTTTTATGTGCCTCTAGTGTATTTTTTATTCTCATCCATTGTGTCTTTCATTCCCATAAGGTCTGTTACTTTCTTTTCAGACTTCCAAATTGTTCTTTAGAGATGCAGGATTTAAGACAACCAATGATAATCATACAACTCTCTAAATCAATTTAAAGAATTTTAAGAAAATATGACTAAAGGACATTAAGAAGACACTGGGTGAGCATAAAGAACAATTTGAAAGTCTGTAAAGAAAAGTAACAGATCTTATGGGAATGAAAGACATGATGGATGAGATTAAAAATACATTAGAGGCACATAATTTGTAGTCTTTTAAATTGTTCTGTATGCTCACCCAGTGTTTTCTTTTCTTTTAAAAAAAAACACAATTTATTGAAGTATATCATTCATACATGAACATATATAAACTGTAAGTGTTCAATAAATATCGTGAACTTACAAAACAAACATGCATAACATCATACAAGGCTCCCACACATCACCCACCCAGAAACACCCTGCGTTGTTGTGAAACATTTGTTAAATCATGAAAGAGCATCGTCAAAGTATTCCTACTAACTGTAGTCCGTATTGTCCTCCCCTATACATTTTTTTAAAAAGGATTTATTTATTTATTTACTTTTATCCATTTTTACCCCCCCCCTCCCCATTTTTGCTGTTTCTGTGTCCATTCGCTGGGCAACTCTCTGTTTCTGTTTCCTGCCCTCTCTTCTCCTCCTGTCTTCACTGGGATTTGAAACTCTGATGTGGGAAAGAGGCATCCTACCACCTGTATCACCTTAGTTCCTGGTTTTTTGGTGTGTCTCATCCTGGCTCTCCCTTGTGTCACTCTCCTGTTATATCATCATCTTGCTGCATGGCTCGTGGGGCCTGACAGCGCACCTGCACGCGGGGCCTGGTGGCCCATGTGCCTTCTATATATATATATTTTTTTTCTTCCTGGGAGGTCCTGGGGATCGAACCCAGATCCCTCCATATGGGAGATGGACGCCCAACCACCCAAGCCACATCAGTCCCCCTGCTATATCACTTAAGGTTGACCAAAGATACCCAAAGTTACAGTCTTTTCTCATACAGGATAGTCATATAATAAATCAGGCTTTGTTTATCACCAGCATTCTAAAAACCAGACCTAGGGAGAAAAGCTAGGTCTGGGGACACATGCATGGTTTCTAATATAGCGAATGTTTAGCCTACTCTGATTCTCACAAAACCAGGACAGCGAGAATATTCATAACCCAGTGTTTTTTTAACATCCTTTATTTCTTTAGTCATATTTTCTTTAAATTCTTTGAAGTGATTTAGGAGAGTTGTGTGATTATCATTGATTAATTGTCTTAAATCCTGTATCTCCTCAGGATATTTGGTTAGTTCCTTTGGCTGGGCCATCTTTTCCTGTTTCCTAGTATGACTTGTAATTTTTTGCTGATGTCTAGGCATCTGAATTGGTGAATTTAACTCTGATGGCCAATTTCTCTCTCTTGCCTATTGTTTTTTTTTTTTTTTTTTTCCCCACAGCTCTTCTTTGAGATTTGGTTCAACTTATTCTAAGTCTTTAAAATTGCCCAGCTTAAGTTATCATAATTGGGCCAGGGACTCACTAATGGTGTGCAGATTTTCTCCCAGGGTTAGGATACAGAGAGAACCATGAACAGTTTTTGTCCATGCAATTTCCAGACTGGCCAGCAGATGGTGCTTGTCAGAAGGCGATGCTATTTTAAGAAGTCTTTCACTGGGAAAAAAGGTGTTAGTTCTGTTTCTACAGCTGGATAGCCTAATGTGCATTTCCCAATTCCTCCTCCCCATGCCACCTAAAATGACATAGTCTCTGAGAGGCCATACTTGATTTAAATATATATATATATTTCCTTATTTTTTTGTTTGTTTGCTTGTTTAGGAGATACCAGGGATTGAACTGGGTTCTCATACATGGGAAGCAGGTGCTTAACCACACTTGAGCAATATCTGCTTCCCGTAAATATATTTTTTAATGGTCACTGAAATGAGCCTTAGTATAATTTTTATTTCATTTCAAATAGTACCTTAGAATTCATTAGGATAAAATTTATGTAGGTGGTAACAGTGATGGTAAATAGATTAGACTTTTTAGTCCTGCATTACTGTTTAATTAAGAAATTTTACAATTGACATTTTTTAGAAATTGGTAGTTCTACAAATCTATGAATATAATCCCCAGATAATAATGTAATGAATGTTTCTTTTTCTTTAATATATAGATGCAGCATCATCACAAAAATATTTTTCTTTTTTTCTACATGGAATGGACCTAAGCACAGTATAAAAACTGTGTAAATTCTATCTCTGTTCATTTAATATAAAGCACAATCCATAGACTCAGCCACCAGATTCTTACATGGTGCCAGTTCTTTCGTTCATAAGTAGATGTGAATAATGTGTTACCAAAAACTATGACCACGTTTGTTCCTATAGATCTCTAAAAGAGGTAGTTTACAGTGAATCTCAATTTCAAGTTGTGTAAGGGTCCTGCAGAATATTAGATTAGCCACACACATAAAAGAGATTCTTGTGTGTGTGTGCGTGTGTATGTGTGTGATGCCTCTGGCAAAATTGTGAAGTAGGCAAAATTTGTCTTTAGTGTTATATGATTCCAACCCCTTCTCCACATCTGCTTTTAGAGTTTTTTAAAAAACAATTTGTAGTTTCTAGTTTATCTTTCCAGGATTTCTTTTGCAAATACATAAGCACACACACACATTCTTGTGTCTCCTCCTTTCTTACACAAAGAGTAGCAGCATACTTTGTGTCTCACTTTTTACATATAATATATCTTGGAGATCACCCCATATTAGTACATAGACATTTTTCTCATTCTTTTCCATGGCTGGATGTTATCCATCCATTTTCTATCTGTATCCAGTTAACCTGTCTCCATCGAAGGATATTTGAGTTGTTTTCAATTTTGTTATGACAAATAATGCTGTGGTGAATAACCCTGTGCATATGTTGTTTCATATTTCTTAAAGATTATCTTCAGGGAAGATTGCTAAAAATGGGTTTGCTGAGTCCAAGGGTAAACACATCTGTAATTTTTGTTCGATATTACCAAATTCTTCTCAGTAGGGATCATACCATTTTGTACTCCAACCATAAATGTTTAAGAGTGTCTAATTCTTCACATCCTTGACTACAGAATGTTAATGGGGAAGTGACAGACACATGTTTATCTCCCAGCCATACCCTCCACCTCCTTTTCTATAGTGCACAGAAGTTTCAGTCTATTTCCATTCTCAACTTGGGGGGAGACATTAGATCTAATGTACAAGCTAGACCATACCTTAAACCCGGAAACCAGTAGCCCCAGATGCTTATCAGGCTGGAACTTTCAGTGCAGGGCCCCCTCCCCCCTGGGGTGCATAAATACTCAACACTGAAACAGCACAGGGTCTCCTCTCTGATGTGAAGTGGGGTGTGGGAGCTGCCAATCCCTGACCTTGGCCAAGCAGTTGGCCACCCTAGGAGACCAGCCAGGATTGGATCTCTTCCTTTGCTCTTTTGGACCCTTTGTGGTGTGTAAGTAATAAAGCCATCATATGCTGAAAATTTCTGTTTTCCTGAGCCTGTGCTCCCGTGATGAACCAAGTAGCAACTCACTCCACAAGTATGTTGTCAAACATTTGGATTTTTTTCAATGTGATAGGTAAAAAATGGACCTCAGTATAATTTAATTTGCATTTCTCTTATGAGAGAGATTGAATATAATTCAATTTGTTTAAGGATTATTAGCATTTCTTTTTGTGAACTATT
Organism: Tolypeutes matacus; assembly: GCA_026826555.1. Lineage (NCBI taxonomy): Eukaryota > Metazoa > Chordata > Mammalia > Cingulata > Chlamyphoridae > Tolypeutes > Tolypeutes matacus. The sequence continues at coordinate 17,712,225 of JAKSZT010053928.1, read as the reverse complement.
CATTAATTTATTTTCCTATATTTCTGTTAGAGTTTTGGTCATTTTCTTCTTGAGTTCTAAGATCTCTGTATATATCTATATCTATATGCATAGAAACTTACACATGTATATATTTTTGTCATGCTTATTTATTTATAAAGTCAAACATCAGATTTTTATTTTACTTTATGACTCTTTCGGATTTTGAGTCATAGTTACAAAGGCTTTCTCACACCCAGATTATAAAGGTAATCAACCATATTTTCTTCTCTGTTTTTGTATTTAGACCTCCGTTCCATTTGAACTTTATTGTGTATATGGTATGATGTATTGATCTAATTTTATATTTTTTCAAATGGTTATCCAATTGTCCCAGTATCATTTATTAAATTTTTTTCTTTTCCTCAATAATTTGAGATGCCATTTTATGATATATTAAGTATTGACATGAACTTGAGTCTATTTCTAGACTTTATATTCTGTTCCATTGTCTATTGATGTGCCAGTAAATTATATAGGCTCTATCGTATGTTTTAATATTTGATAAGATTAGCCAACCTCATCCTCATTACTCTTCCTTTTCTGTGCATTTCTGGCTAATATTGCTTGTTTCCTTTTACAAATCAACTTTAGAAACCAACCTATTTAGATCCAAAAACTTCCTGTTTTTTTTTTGACACTGTATTAAATTAAACTTTGGGAGAATTGATATCTCAAGAACATAATACATTTTTCCATTCTTCACATCTACTTTTATGTATATAATAAACATTTTATGGTTTTCCACAGATAGGTTTCATTTTTATTTTTAGTTTAGGGGTCTTCTAATTTATTTTCTAATTGGTTATCATTTGTATATGAAAGCTGTTGATTTTTGGGTTAAATTTTGATCCTGTTACTTTACTGAAGTATCTTATTGTTGTAATTTTTCAGTTAATTTTCTTGGATTTTCCAGGTATATCACCACATCATCTGAAAATAATTTTTCCTTTTCCTTTCTAATTTTTATTCCTTTAATAATTTTTTCTCATCTGATTAAGTCGGCTGATATTTCCAATTTTGATTGACAGCTCTAATAAATCCTGGTCATATAATCAGATAGTAGCCAAGTGTTTCAGGCCTGGGTTCCATTTGTCTTTTAAGGTGACTTTGCATCTCTAGTTTGGTCCATTAGTCATTTAGAGTTTTATATTCACAAATCTATCTTATTTCTCTAATTTCTGGGTTCTTTGGAAGCTTCAATAACCCATAAGTAATTAAAACACATCTTATTAAAGAATTGTGTTTAAGTTTATTTTTAGTGAGTAACCTGAAATCTATTTAGTTATATCAATTGTTTAAAATACAGATACCACAGAGCGAGGGAGGGGAGAGATGCATAAAGGTTATAAGTTGTATGCAACACAAAGAAAGTTTTTAATGGATGTTAATATTCAGGAAAATGTCTCAGAAGGGCACTGCTTTTCGCACGTTTTTTGCTGCATGCTCTAGCTTTAGCCCTCAGACCTCCCATGCAGACAGCACATATGTTCGGTGGGGCTCTGCTGTAAAAGTTAGTGTTTAATGATCTGTGCTATTAGTCTGTGGTAATGGTCTCAGGGAAGCTGCACTGGACTTGGGATGTTATCCAAATGGAACTCCAATGCTCACTACAAATGTATGTTTGTTTCTTTCTCCCATTTTATTGGAGGCTACATTTCCAAGGTTTTTCTTCCTATAAAGTGCCACATTTCTCAAGTTCTCTTTTACTCAACCCTGGGAAAGAAGAGCTGATACCATTACCACAGTTTTTTAGTAAATGCATATTATTAAGCTTCACAGCAACATTTGGTCTTCGGCAGAAATCTCTAGTTGAGAAGCTCTAAACATTTCATAAATCTTTTTGGGCTTTTATTTAATCAGGGTTGGGTAGAAGAAGGGATAAATGACAGGTTTTAAACTTACTTCAGATCTATGATGCCTAGATAGATTTTGGGCATGTCATAGAAGTCAAGTCATTTGATATAATTAGTTATAGTGACAACTTTTTCCAAAGGCAAATAATTCTTTTGTATGAATTTTTACCATTGGGCTGAGTTCACAAATATGGCTTTGGGATTTACTGTTTCTTCTATATAGGACTGAGGAGATTTGCAAGTAATTTTCATTTTAAATAGAAAGTTATCTTATGTGTATGTAGCAAGACAAAACAAAACAAAACAAAACAAAACCAAAAATGTTTATTTTTAAAAATGAGCTATTTCTGAGTTTTGGAGTGGGCAGTAACTAAAGACTAGTCTATTTAAGAAGAGTGTGTTGTACTTGGATCACATTTGTATATACCTAAAGACCCTTGGCAACTTGACATTGTTTTTTTTTTTTCTCCCTTGGCAATGTTTTAAGGAGGACATGAGAAAAGAGATCCCAGTGTTATTCCCTGTGATAAGTTAGGGATAACTTTTGGAGATGGGCAAGGGGTCTCTGACTGTGTCAGGCTATATAGGAAATAGGACTGGAAGACAGAGTCAGGTAGAAGTGCGAGTGTGGGCCAGTAAAGGCAGTAGTAGGAGTTCTGAATCTTTGAGGTAGTGGATGCCTGGAATTGATACCAACTCTTTTGGGATCAGTTTTTTTTTTTTTTTTAACTCATGATCACTATTTATATTTTGGTCTTTATTTGCATATATATCTAAATTTTTAGAATGAGGTTCTACTGTGGACAATATTTTAAAACTTGCTCTTTTCACTTGACCATATATCATAAACATCTTTCCATATGAATACATACACATTTAAATAAAAATTTTTAAAAGAAAATTTTATTTTATTTTTTTAAAGATACTTAGATTATAAAAATGTCACATAAAAAATATAGGGGATTCTCATATTCCCCGATCCCCACACCTCCCACATTTTCCCACATTAATAACATTCTTCATTAGTGAGGTACATTCATTGCAATTGATGAACACATTTTCGAGCATCGCCACTAAGTGTGGATTAAAGTTTACATTGTAGTTTACATTCTCTCCCACCCAATTCTGTAGGTTATGGCAAGATTTATAATGGCCTGTATCTGTCACTGCACTGTCATTCAGCATAATTCCAAAGTCCCAAAAATGCCCCCGTATTATACCTCTTTTTCCCTTTCCCTACCCTCAGAACCTCCAGTGGCCACTACCTCCACATCAATGATATACTTTCTTCTATTGCTAGAATTACAATACGTCTATAGTAGAACACCAGTAAATCTACTTTAGTCCATAGTTCATTCCTCAATCCTGAGGATTCTGGGATGGTGATGTCCACTGCACCTCTAACTGAGAGGGGGCTGTGATCCCTTAGGGCTGATGGATGGAACTCTCTTGCTTGCAGTTATAGACGCTCTTGGTTCCTTGGTATGGTAGTTGTACATCAACACCTCCATGTTAGTTGTCGTGGGTGACACCAATAAACTGGAGAGTAGGTGTTGCAACTCCATTGAGATTCAGGGCCCAACTGGCACATGGATAGCCCAAAGATTTAAGTCTCTTGGATGTACACTTACCAAGTCTAGTACTAATTATAGGTTTAAATAGAAGGACAGAAGAACCATGTGTAGGGAAACCATAAATGAATCCAACTCTGTCACTCTGGGGAGCATAAATTCTAAAGTAGGGTCCACTGGCAAGGTACCAAACTCCTGAGCTACCTGCCCAGATTATAGTGTCTCCAGAGCCCTCAGGAGCCCTGCTATTTGGTGTAGTATCTACTTTGGCAGTCAAAGATATCCTGCTGAGACGTGTGTAAGTGTTACCTCTGGAATGACCTCCTGACTCACTTTGAAGTCTCTTAGCCATATAAACTCATTTGTTTTTACCTTTCCCCCTTTTCAGTCAAGGTCTTTTTCCAGTTGCATTGCTAGTTGGTGCTTGGTAGTAATCCCTCAGTGCCAGGGAGGCTCATCCCTAGGAGTCATGTCCCACACCAGGGAGAACGTAATGTATTTACGTGCTGAGTTCAGCTTAGAGAGAGACCACATTTGAGCAACAAGGAGGCTCCCAGGAGGCAACTCTTAGGCACCCTATAATACTAGGCTAAGTTTCAATTTCAAGATACAACATCTTTTTTAACAGTGTTTGTGCTATAGGAAATTTCAAACATATATAAAAGTAGAGAGAATAGTATATATAATGAACCTGTATGTACCATCACTCAGCTCCAAAAATTATCAAGTCACAGCCATCATGATTCATCTGTAGCTCCCTCTTCCCCCATGACCTAGATTATTTTGAAGGGAATTCCAGATATAATTAAGTCTCTAAAAGAAACACATCCATAATACCATTATCTCTAAGACATTAACAGTACTTTGGGGGCCAGTTTTAATAATGGGAAGAACTGGTCCCTAAGAACTGAGACATTTGATGTTTGAACTTATTAAGAAATCAAGATTCCCCCTCTATTGAATATAACCAAGGGGGCACCATTCTAACACCCAGAAAAAGGACTTGTGCTCCAATTCTATGTTCCAGTCCTGTCCCTCAGGGATAGTTTTTCAAATTCATGTGGCATTTTGCTTTCTTCAAATCTGTGCTTTTCAGTTCAGAGACTTCTCATAGCTATTTTCTTGTACAGACATTGAGTTGAACTTTTCTTGTTGACCAAGACCCAAAGTTGGGGACAAGAAAGCATCAAGTAGCTAAGACAATGTGAAAGAGTTGGGGGATAGACCCCTCCCTACCTTGGGAATTATTACAAAGTAAACGGGCTTTACTACTCTTAATCATCACCTCAGCCCCAACCTCAACACTCTCCATTCTCCCCAGCTGTAAGCAGAAGACTAGAGTGAAAAAGTGTGGGGGATTGAATCATGTCCCTCTTAAAGACATGCTCAAGTCTTAATTCACATTCCTGTGGGTAAAAACCCGTTTGTAAATAGGTCCTTTGAAGATGTTATCAGTAATGTTGTCATTTGTGAGTAAGCTCTTCAAAGATTCTATTTAGACGAAGCCTAATTGTATCAGTGTAGGTCTTAATCTATATGACTGGAGTCCTTGAAAGACAGAGGAAATTCACACACAGTCAGTAGATAGAGGCCAAAAGTCAGAAGAATCCAGAAGTCAGCAGAAACCAAAGGAGTGGATACAAGGAGAGAGAGATTGCCATGTGACAGTGGATTGCTGGAACTCTACAGCTGTGGATGAAAAGCAAGCTCTGCCAATACCTTGATGTTGTAGTTCTAGCCTCCAAAACTTGAGACAATAAATTCCTGTTGTTTAAGCCAACAGAGTGAGTAGTATTTGTCAGAGCTGCCCTGGCAAAATAGACAAAGGAAAAGTATTAGAATTATGTGTACCGCTAAATAAAGTGAGGGGGGTTATCTGTAAAGACTTTTGAGTTCTTCTAGTTTGATGTGTGCTTATGCTGTAAACTTGCTTATCTGCAGGGTGCCTATTTGAGCAGGAGAGTGGAGAACTGGAGAGAGAACTCATGATGGGGTGCAAGGAGGTGTGGAACAGCTTGCATTCCTATATTAGGCCTAGAAAGGGTGTGTGAGATCCCAAGGGTCAGGGGGCAAGGTAGCTGAGTCTTAGCCATCTTGACAGAAGCCTAATGAAAAAAGCAAGTATATCCTGGCAGAAAGAGGATGTGAAGTGAAGGGCTTTCCAAGCGTACACAATGAAGGGACATTGGAAGAAGACAAACTAGAGACAGATTTTCCACCTCATGGGACTATATTTGCCTAATGAAAGAGCCAGCATTTGGATGCCTGTCACAGAACACATCAATACCCAGTCTAAGCCAAGAAAAGATAACAAGGATCAGATAAGAAAGAACCACTTGTCCTTTTCCATCTTTCAAGCTAAGTCCTGGACAGTAATGCAGCGGGGGTAAGGAGGGGGGGCTGGTGGAGGGAGGTATGCTTTAAGTTGGAGGTTTCATAGAAGACTGGACTTTTAAAATATTTTATATGTATATTATTAGAGAAGTTGTGAGCTTACAAAACAATCATGCATAATGTGCAGAATCCCCATAAATCACCCCTCCACCAGCATCTTATCTTGTGTGAAACATTTGTTACAGGTTATGAAAGAATATCATCAGATTATTACCACTAACTATGGTCCATAGCATATATTTGGTATATTTTTTCCATACATCCCCCATTATTAACACTAATGTTTCAGTATTGTACAATTGTTATGGTTCATGAGAGAACACTCTTATCTTTGCACTGTTAACCACAGTCCATCATCCACCACATGGTTCACTGTGTTACACAGTCCCATGTCTTGTATAATCAATGCAAAGTACACACTCAGTGATTCTCACTTTCATCACAGAGTTGTGCAGTCACCACTTCAGTCCATTTCAGAACATTTTCATTATTCCAGTCTCTACTGTCACTGTGATTTTCAATCAGTCTTGCTTCCCTGGTGGCTACCATGTATGTACATGTATAAATGATATACTTCAATAATTTTTTTTTTTTTAATTACTACTTGCCACCCACTTAAAAAAAAAAAAGGTGCTACCAGTTTCTTTCCGACTTGGACAGATTCAAACTCTAGCTGATCTTAGGAGTGGACTTTAGCCAGCTGTATTTACTAATCAGTAGCTGAAATCGGTTCCCGATCTGTTTCTTCCTCTCCCATTTTTGGGAAATGGAGGTTTCACCTCCAGTCAGGGAATAGCTTCCAAGGTGACTTGTGCTGCCACCGGAGGATGGCACTGGCCTCAGGACCTGGAGTGCTCTACTCATGAATCTTCACTGCAGGTGGGCAGTCTCCAACTCCCGTTCCTCCAAGAATGTTGCAGGATGCCCTTCTGGTCTACTGGGCCCCCTAAACAGGTAATTTAGATAGCTCTGGGTGATTACTAACTGCCTGTAGGACGAGTGACTCTTGGAGCTCCTCACTCTGCCTCCATCTTGCCTCTCCTCCTAGACCAGGCTTTTTAATACCTGAAAAAGATCCAGAAAGTTCTGCCATCTTTTTGAGATATTATTAAAGGATGGGAAAGGGAGACTGGACCTAGCACAGCTGTAGCAGTGATTGGAGAAATATGAAACCCTTTAAGCTTTGTATTCTAACAAGGTCTGAGTGTTCTGCATTCCTTAGCTGTCCCCTAGCCCTCTGTGTTCCTTGAAAGCTGCAATTCCACAAAAACAAAACCCCTCTTGATTCAGACTGTGAGTTGATGGTCGCCAGAACCTGTCCCAGCTTCACCTGTAGCACACGTGAAAGTGGTTGAGGGAGGGAATGAAAGAAAGTAGTCTAGTAGGCATTGCTCAAGTTGACTGAGCGCTCTCTTCCTTGAATAAAATAATGTAACTGAGACTCTAGAAGAATTACTGATACCAGTTCAACGTGATGCCCCATGGTTGTTACAGGAGCTGAAACTCTTCCTCTGTTTTTGGCTTCAGTCCCTACTGCCAAGGACAGCTTTTACCCAGCAGTAATATTCCTCTGTCACAGTCCGTGCAGCACAATGGGATGGACTCCCTCAACTCTTTTCCCAAAAGAGTTGGAGATCTCTAGGTATAGAAAGAAGGACTTTTTTTAGCCCGGGGCGGGGGTGGGGCGGAATGGGGCTGGTAGACTGTTTTCTCACATTCTTATTATTAGCTTGTAGTAGCTTAGGCAAATAAGCATTGCCCTCTGGGGACTGACAGGGATTTTTTTTTTTTTTTTTTTTTTGCACTCCAAATTGGGGTTTTGATATTCTATTTATGTATCATGACTTTTTCCTGTTTTTCTGTGTAATTTACATAGTATTCATAATTAGTAAACTACTACATAATAGTCTATCAAGAATATGTGTTACACTTTCCCCAATTTTGGACATTGAGATCTTATATTTTTTCGTACTAGAAATGTTGCTGTGAGGTTTTTTTTTTTTTGGTGTACCTATTATTGTGGATTATTTCTTCAGAAGAAATAACAGGGTGTAAATTTTAGATGTTTTTAAGAATCTTGAAATAAATCTGGAATACATTTTAAAATAATCCTGTACACCCCTCACAGAATAATTTTTGAATACACCATTTTTTTCCACATCATTCTTGTGCTAAAAAATTTAATGGTTCCCATTGTCTCCTAGTTTATAAAAAATTAAATTTATTGACCTTAGGTTTTTCATTTTGATTACGGTTCCAAAGTTTTTTTAAACCGGTGCTCAACCACTGAGCTACATCAGCTCCCCGCCACCCCCAGTTGGTTTTTTCATTTGTTTGCATATTTGTTTTGTAACCGGGACCTAGTATGTGGGAAGCAGGCATGCAACCACTTGAGCTACAACCTCTTTCTCCAAAGTTCTTTTTCTTTTTTTTTTTTTTAAAGGTTTATTTTATTTATTTCTCCCCCCACTTCCATTGTTTTTTGCGTTCGCTGTCTGCTCTCTGTGTGTTCTTCTGTGTCTGCTTATCTTTTCTTTAGGCGTCACTGGGAACCAATCCTGGGACCTTCCAGAGTGGGAGAGAGATGCTCAATCTCTTGCACCACCTCAGCTCCCTGGTCTGCTGCATCTCTTATTGTCTCTCCTCTGTGTCTCTTTTTGTTGTGTCACCTTGCTGTGCTAGCTCTCCTGCATGGGCTAGCACTCCACGTAGGCCAGCTTGCCTTTCACCAGGAGGCCCCGGGAATCAAACCCTGGACCTCCTATATGGTAGACGGGAGCCCAATTGCTTAAGCCACATCCGTTTCCCTCCAAAGTTCTTTTAATCCTTACCACTTACTACTTCATTATGTGAAATCCTTATTCCAGCCTAACTGCTCTACTCAAGGTCTCCTAAATACAATGCACCAGCATCTTTGATCAGACCATTCTGTCCTCTCCCTTATTTTATGTCTAAGGAAATTTTATCCATGTATCAATATGTACCTTTCAAGATCATTCTATTTTTATAAAGTTTACTTTTCCTGCACAAATTTATTTCTCTCGGCTCTGACCTTTCAAAGTAATTATTGTTTATATTATTTTTTAGCATCATTTACTTTCTGTCTTGTATTACAAACATAAAAGATTACCCAGCATGAAATGCTGCATTTTGAATAAACAAAACAAAAAACCTACCCAGCCACCCAATCAGCCAACCAACCAATCCCGCCTCCCCTCCCACCCCAAATCCATCTTGGTGAAACCAGTAGAAGTAGAAAAACTGTTATTTCAAAATGGAAGTAGTCTGTCTAGCAAGAAGAGCCAGTGATTTGAGTAACTGTTTGGGTGCAGACTCTTTTTTTATTTTGGGGAAAAACATTTCAAAGGTTCTTTAACTGCAATGGAACCCCAGGAACAACATCCACATTTATGCTTGAATGGTGCGGTGGCATACCCAGAAAAATATGCAGTAAATATTGTTATCTTGAGATAACAAAACTATTAGAGATGGTGAGTGGTGTGTCTGAAAATTCTGTTCTTCCAAACTTTATGTCTATAACTCTTGAATTATTTAGAAAGTACTTGCAAGAAGCAGAACATTATGCTCCTGTCTAAAATTTATGCATGTCTAGGAAACTTGTGAGCATTGGGGAAATTCTAACATTAACTTAAATCTTTGCATGCGGGGTAGAAGAAAGTCTGCCTTTAAATGTTCTTCCCTTTAAATGTTCAAGCCTGAAATGGAGCCTCCCTGGCAGTGGCTTTTCATACAGTATCAGCTCAGCTTGAAACAATGAAAGTACCATATCTGATCACAAGCAGTTGATCCCCAGACATGTTTATTGATGGCACCATCAAGGAAAACAGCATACTGACATACAATACAAAGGAACTTGGCAGACTTTATAGTGGCAATTCAATTTTGGCATTTATATTGATAAAAACAGATTACAAAGCGTAGTGTAGCTCAAACCTTATTTGAGCTTGCAAAATGTCTGATTTGATCAGTTGGCATTCTACTGAGAGCAACACCTCTATCTCTAGGAATTTTTCTTATGTTTTCTTATGTAGTTTACACTGGCATAGTGCCTGTGCTTTGCTTTGAGTGTGTGTTATTTAATATAATCTTTTTTTTTTTTTTTCCTGATTGACCCCATTCAAAAGATTGTACTGAGTCACCATGCCCCTTGGTGCAGTTTAAAAAATTTTAAATGAACAGTGACACTTAGTGGCTAGAAATATTAATTACAGTGTTCACTGTAGGACTCTCCATTAACACATCCCATGGTAATAAAGTAAATGATACCAAAATTTAGTCTTCTTGGCAAAGTAATATATGGTATTTGAAGTGTTGTTGGTTTTGCAGCAGCTGTCATTCCATACCATTCCATTTAGTTAAAAAGCAAACAGGTGGCTCACACATATTGTTTTTACTACATGAAAATTTTAATTTTCTTCAGTTCTACTGAAATAAATGGGGCATTTTTGTTGTTGATTTCAGTTTTACCAGAAGAATATATAACAATACATTGAAGATCTAATTAATTAAGTGCACTCTTCAAAGTGCTTGCTTTCTTCTAAGAAGATATCTCTTGACCTGAAATATGAACAAGTACCTTAAGCTAGACAAGTAATTTACACTTACACTTGTGAGACTGGGGGAAAAAATAGACACAAGATTACGGTGTCCTTAATTAACCTCTTTGTTTTGGTATTGTGGCACTTAAGAAGTTAAATCATCATAAGGTTTTTAAATGTTTACTCTAAGATCAAGAGTTTATTCCTTCAAGGTCTGGGTTACGTTTTCTCTCAATGTTATTGCGTTTATGGATTTATTTTTGACCTTTAAGGAAGGCTTTAGGACAGTAATTAGTGTTTTATTTTCTTGCAAAATGAAACCATGCTATCTTGCCTGAGGTTAATGTGTTTTTAAGTCTTTTGACTTAATGTGATTGGAAAGCAATTTAGAATATTGTCTTCTGCCAGCTTCACATACAACAGAGAGATGAGTGGAAAATATCTGATTAGTGGGTGTGATATGGCAAAGATAGTCATGGAAATAAATGTAAACCATGTTGTTTGACTTATATATTGGTATCTTAAGTACCAAAACAAATACAATGAAAAAAAATTTGACAGAACTTAATTAGGGAGTAGGAGGGAGGAGGTGATACAGTAGTCTTTTACAAGCTTAGTGAAAAGTCTCACTAAAGTAAAACCAGTATGTTAAAAGCTGAATTTATAAAACATAAATTATAACGTGATTATGAAATATGAGAATGTGGTAAAAGAAGCATTTACCAAGTAATCCTCAATGCAAACCATGTGTCTCCCAAACATCCCAGACAACTGTATTTTATTTAGACACTTTTCCCAGGTGAGTAATTGAATAATCGATTAACTTAATTTTCCTTTCTGTGGTTATATTGAACTCCTGCCCCTTTCTCTCTCCCCACTCCCATTTCTACCCTCTCTTTCTGCCCAGCATGGCTGGGTATCTCTCCTATGCTCTCACGGTACTATGGATGGACACTTAACTGTTAACATACAGTATTGTAATTGCCTGTAATTGTCTGTCTCTCATAGACAGTAAACTCCTTGAGGCTTAGGATTGTGTGTTTACTCACTGTCTCTAGCATTTAACTAGTGCCTGGCATATAGTAGTTGCTCATTAAATCTTTAGTGTTGGAACAGAGCTAGAGAGAAGAAGCAAAGTGAAATTCCTTCCTGCTCCCTAAGGGGCAGAGAGGGACTACTTGTGGAGCTTTCCTTTGTGCTTGTCCAGGAGGGCTGATGGGTTTCCAGGCTATAGATATTTCCTTTTGCTGTTGATGGCTTTGAGGTCTGGATTTGTAGATCAGCCATTCTATATAAAAGAGGCCATTCTGTTTCAGAGTCTGTAGTTGGAGTGGTGTCAGATGGTGAGTAGCAGATTCTTTAAATAATTTTACAAGACCATGAAGGAGACTATCTTTTCTCTTGGGAATGTGCAAATCAAAGTACTATGATGGAAAGAATGTTTCACTGATTCCTGAATGGGACCTTAGGACTGGTTCCACCACTTATTTTGTATTTAATCCCTTTGGTCCTTAATATCTTCTTTTACAAAATGAAAGAGTTGGATTAGATGATCTCCAAGGCTCCTTCCAACCTAGTATGCTAAGCTTGCATTGTTCATCATAGCAGAGAACAAACACTTTGAGTTTGGTTTTAATTACAAAGAAGGTCAAGACAGGCTTGTACAGCATATGAAGCACAGACCAATAGGAATTGCATAGTTACTCGGTCATTCTTTGATTGTGTATAATGTGCAGAATTCCCATACATCACCTCTCCACCAACACCTTGCATTGGTATGGAACATTTATTACAGATTATGAAATAATATCATAAAAATATTACTACTAGCTATGGTCCATAGCTTACATTTGGTATATTTTTTCATACACCTCCTTATTAGCACCATATATTAGTATTGTACATTTGTTATAGTTCATGGGAGAACACTCATATTTGTACTGTTAACCACAATCCATCATCCACCACCTGGTTCTCTATTATACAGTCCCATGCTTTGTACAATTCCTCCAAAGAATACATTCAGTGGCTCTCACTTTCACCACAGAGTTGTGCAGTCATTGCCTAAGTAAATTTTTGAATGTTTTCCTTAGTTCAAAAGAAAGATTCCCACAGCCCCTATTATTGACCCTTAGCATTGATATAGTACCTTCTTTGACATTGATGCAATACTATTACAATATTGCTATTAACTATAGTCATAAGTTACATTAATTGTATTTTCCCCATATATCACAATATTCTTATCACCTTGTAATAGTGACATACATTTGCTCTAGTTCATAGAAGAACATTATTGTATTTGTACTATTAACCACAATCCTCAGCCACCACTGGGTTCACTATGTTGTTCAGTCCCTAGATTATTCTCTAGCTTTCTTTCAATTGACATTTATGTCCCTAAACAACCCTTTCAGCCACAATCCCATTTATAAAACAGCCATGTTAGTTATACTCATTATAATGTGTTACCATCATCTCTATCCATTTCCACACTTTTACAGTCAAGCTAATTAAAAATTCTACATACATAATCATCAGTACCCCTCTTACCCCTTCTAAGCCCTCATCCTATCTCCTGTTAACCTATACTTTAGGTTTTTTTAAAAAAATTTTATTGAATTTTATCATTCATACATGAACATCCACAAACCATAAATGTGAGATGATATCTCATATTGTTTTGATTTACATTTCCTTAATAGCTAGTGATATTGAACATTTTTTCATGTGCTTTTTTTTTTTAAAGAAAGATTTTTTAAATTTATTTCTCCTCCCCCTTGTTGTTTGTGCTTGCTGTCTCCGGGAACTGAACCCAGGACCTCCCATGTGGGAGGGAGGTGCCCAATCAGTTGAGCCACATTTGCTCCCTGCTTGTTGTGTCTTCCATTGTGTAGCCTCGTTGTGTCTCCTTGTTGCATCTCCTCTTGCGTCATCTTGTTATATCAGCTCTCTGTCTTGCTTGTCTTCTTTAGGACACACTGGGAACTGAACGTGGGACCTCCTGTGCGGTAGGCAGGCACCCAACTGCTTGAGCCACACTCACTTCCCTTCATGTGCTTTTTCACCATTTATATTGCCTCTTTGGAGAAATGTCTATTTAAATCTTTTGTCCATTTTAAAATTGGATTTCTTGCCCTTTTATTGTTGAGTTGTATAATCTCTTTATATAATGTGGAAATCAAACCCTTATTGGATATGCGGTTTCCAAATATTTTTTCCAATTGAGTAAGCTGCCTTTTTACCTTCTTGGTAAAGTCCTTTGAAGTACAAAAGTGTTTAAGTTTGAGGAGGTCCCGTTTATCCAATTTTTCTTTTGTTGCTTGTGCTTTGGGTGTAAAGTTTAAGAAAACACTACCTGTCACCAGGTCTTGAAGATGTTTCCATACATTTTCTTCTAGAAGTTTTAATGTTCTAGCTTTCATGTTGAAGTCTTTGATCCATTTAATTTTTTATTTTGTTATTATTATTTTTTTGAGGTACCTGGGGCTGGGGATTGTACCTGAGACCTTGTATGTGGGTAGCCAGCACTCAACCACTGAGCCACATTGGCTTCCTTGACTTGGTTTTATCATTTGTTTTACTTGTTTCTTTTTGTTTTTTTCAGGTGGCACCTGTAACTGAACCCGGGACCTCCCATGTGGTAGACGGTGCTCAACTGCTTAAGCCACATTCGCTCCCCTCTTTGATCCATTTTGAGTTGTGAGATAGTGTTCCTTTATCTTTCTTTTAGCTATGGATATCCAATTCTCCCAGCACCATTTGTTGAAGAGACTGTTAGGACCCAACTGGGTGGGTGGGCTTGACAGCCTTGTCAAAAATCACTTGACCATAGATGTGAGGGTCTGTTTCTGAACCAACATTTCAGTTCCATTGGACTATGTGTCTATCTTTACGTCAGTACCACGCTGTTATTTTGTTGTTGTTTTTTCCACTGTAGCTAGGTAATATGATTTAAAATCTGGAAGTGAGAGTCCTCCAGTTTTGTTCTTTCTTTTTAAGATGTTTCTGGCTATTAATGGCCATGAACCCTTCCAAAATAAATTTGATTGGGTTTTCCATTTCTTCAAAAAAGGCTGTTGGAATTTTTATTGGGATTGCATTGAATCTGTATGTCAATTTGGGATGAATCGACATCTTAACAATATTCAGTGTTCAAATCAATGAACACAGAATGTTCTTCCATTTATTTAGTTTTTTTTTGATTTTATTTTAGCAATGCATTGTAGTTTTCTGAACACGGGTCCTTTAGTCCTTGGTTAAGTTTATTCCTAAATATTTGTTCTTTTAGTTGCTATTGTAAATGGAATTTCTTTTTCTGAATTCCTCCTCAGATTTCTCTTTACTAGTGTATAGAAACACCACTGATTTTTGCATATTAATCTTGTTTCCTGCCACTCTGCTGAACCCATTTATTAACTCTGGTAGCTTTGTTGTATATTTTTTGGTACTTTCTAGGTATACGGGCATATGATCTGCAAATAGTGAAAGTTTTACTTCTTCCTTTCCAATTTCAATACCTTTTATTTCTTGTTTTGCCTGATTGCTCTGTCTAGAACCTCTAACACTGTACTGAACAACGGTGGTGATAGTGGGCATCCTTGTCTTGTTCCTAATCTCAACAGGAAAGCTTTCAGTCTTTGACCACTGAGTACAATATTAGCTGTGGGTTTTTCATATATGCCCTTTATCATGTTGAGAAGGTTTCCTTCGATTTCTATCTTTTGGAGTGTTTTTATCAAGCAAGGATGCTGTATTTTGTCAAATGCCTTTTCTGCATTAACCAAGATGATCATGTGGTTTTTCTTCTTTGATTTATTAATTTGATGTATTATACTGATTGATTTTCTTGTGTTGAACCACACTTTTATGCCTGGGATAAAACCACTTGGTCATGCTGAACAATTCTTTTAATGTGTTTTTGGGTATGACTAGTGAGTATTTTGTTGAGAATTTTTGCATCTATATTCATTAGGGAAATGGATCTATAATTTTCTTTTTTTGTAATATCTTTATCTTTCTCCCATTGTGTAAATTGATTCTTTTACTTTCATGATAAAGTCCTTGAGGAACGAAAGTTTTTAATTTTGATGAGGTCCCATTTATGTATTTTTCTTTTGTTCCTTGTGCTTTGGGTATAAAGTCTAAGAAATCATTGCCTAACACAAGGTCCTAAGATGCTTCTTATATTCTCTTCTAGGAGTTTAATAGTGCTAGCTCTTATATTTAGGTTTTTGATCCATTTTGAACTGATTTTTCCCAAATTGGTTTGGAGGTAGGGGTAGAGGTCTTTCTTCTTTTTTTATTTTGCAAATGGAAATCCACATTTCCCAGCACATTTGCTCTTTCCCAGTTGTGTGGTCTTTGCCACCTTGTCAAAAATCAGTTGGCCATACATGTGAGTGTTAATTACTGAGGTCTCAATTCTATTCCATTAGTCTACATGTTTGTCCTTGTGCTAGTACTGTGATGTTTTGATTACTGTGGCATTGTAGTAAGTTTTAAGATTGGGGAGTGTGACTTCTCCAACTTATTTCTTTTTCAAGATGGCTTTAACTGTTCAGAGCCCCTTACCCTTCCATATAAATTTGGTGATTGGCTTTTCCCTTTCTGCAAAGAAGGTTGTTGGAAATTTGATTGGGATTTCATTGAATTTATAAATTGCTTTGGGTAGTATTGACATCCTAACAATATTTAGTCTCCCAATCCATAAACACAGACTATCTTTCCAGTTATTTACGTCTTATTTAATTCCAGCAATGTTTTGTAGTTTTCTGTATACAGGTCATTGACATCCTTGGTTAGATTTATTACTAGATATTTGATTGTTTTATTGCTATAGTGAATGTAATTTTTTTCTTGATTTCTTCTTCCAGTTGTTCATTGCTTGTGTATATTAACACTACTTTTTTTTGGGTGTTGATCTTGAACCCTGACACTTTGCTGAGCTCATTTATTAGCTCTAGGAGCTTTGTTGTGTATTTTTCAGGATTTTCTGTATATGGGTTCATATCATCTGCAAATAGGGAAAGTTTTACTCATTCCTTTCTAATACGGGTTCCTTTTATTTCTTTTTCTTGTTTAATTTCTCTGACAAGAACTTCCAGTACAGTGCTTAACAGCGGTGGTGACAGCAGGCATCTTTGTCTTATTCCTGATCTTAGAGAGAAATCTTTCCATCTTTCACCATTTAATAGTAACTGTGGTGGCTCAGTTGGAATTATTGACACCTGAATGGCAGGGCTCCTCATTACTTTTGGATGTAGGTGGGGGTTCTGGCTCCCCATGTGTTCTCTACACATACTTTGGTGTGGTTGGCTTCTTTACCACTAGGTGATGGTGAAAGTCCTTTGTCTCCACTTGGTCTTCTTTGACACCACTCCTTTGAGAGTATTGGCACACCCTTTTATTGTATTGGGACTGGGCAGGTCTTGGTTCCCCACTTGGCCTTTGTTGATGCAGATGGTGTTTGGTGGGAGTAGAATAGTTATTGTCTAAAAGTTTTTTTTGTCTTACTGGGTTTCCCCTTTCCTGGTCCTTTGGCTAGAAAGAGCAATTTTTTTTTTTGTCTGTACCTTTTAATGTTTCTTTGTTGCTGGCTTCTTCAGAGGCAAGTCTGGGATATATGAGGTAAAAAGAAAACTCAAAGAACTTGCCACTATGTTGTTGCTTGGGTTTCAGTGTCTCTAGTTGGTCTGTCTTCTTTCCACATTTCAGTCTTATGTTTATTTTATAATTTTAAGTTTTTAGTTGTATCTACTTGAGGGAATAGAGTAAAGTATGTTTATTCCATCTTTGTGGAGTAAGGTATCTTTTAATGCCACAAAATAAAGTTCTTTTATTTGCTGCAGAGGTTGGGAGTTATTGTAGACAAGAATGTGAAAGTTGTGGAGAGAGAGATAAAAGAGGAAAGAGAAATAGATTCTGCCCTCCTAAAAAAACTAGGAGGCTCGATTGAATATTTGTGTTCATTTATTCATTCACTTATTCAGCCAATGTTTATATTTTGACAATTGGATGCCCGACAATGTGATGGGGCTAGGAATGCAAAGATAAGTAAAATTATTTTTGCCCTTTAGGAGTTCAAAATAAGCAATTAGAACATCTTTTGGTAAGTAAACTGAATCCTGAAGAATGAGTAGCAGTTCTCTAGGTGAACTAGCATGATCTGGATGACCCATGCAGAAGAAATGGCTTGTTTAAAGGCAGAGAAGCATGAAAGTTATGTGGACTTAGGGAAATAGCAAGCATTGGTGTGAAAATAGTAAGGGGTTCATAGTAGTGAATGGTGGGAGTTTAGGCTGGAAATATAGGTTGGGGTCAGATTGTGGAGGACTTTAGTATATAATGTCATGCCAAAGCATCGTATACAGGCATGGAAAGTAATCCTTAAACTATTTGAGTGAGCATTTAAATTAATGATTTCTATTGTTTCTGTGTCCATATGTATCCATTAATATCCTTTACTTGTGCCGGGTATAAAGCTTACCAGTCTGTCTTCATCTCGCTTTTCCCTTCTACTTTTTCCTATATGATCTTCTGTCACTACAAATGGGGGAGAGAAATGTTCACTTAAACATCTACAGTTACTAGATAGAAATGTGTAAATGTAACAGATGTACAAGTACAGCTCAGGATGAAGTTATTGTTTCAAATCTGTTCTCACAGACAGTTCCATCTTCCCTAGTTGTGAGTGTATGTGTCTAATTATAGTAGCACCCAGTTAGTCCTAATAGTCACCTCACAATCCCTTCATTTCTTTACAGTCATTTCATCCTCCTTATCAATGGAAACTTCTCACAGAATCTAGTAGACTTGTACACTAACAGGGCTATATTAATTTTAGGAAAGAAAAAAATCCATATTTTCTACCAAGAAATGGGAATGTATGATTTGAGCTCGTTATGCTAAAATAGATAAAATGTTCGTTATCATGCAAAGTGTTACATTAATTTTTCATGGTTTCTTCTTCTTCGTCTACATCTATGGTCAATATCTTTCCTCGTCTTCAGGTATATTCCAGTAGTATTTGCACACTCTTCCCCTCTTCTTGTAATAGCATATATTCAAACCATATAGTATTCCCAATGTATTGGTATATTTTTAAAAAGCCCATATACAATAACACTTTATTTTTGTTCTGTCTAAATCTTTTATTTAAAGACATCTGGTATGTTTGGCTCAGCGGACAAAATATGACAGTGCTGAAAAGTAGTATTAGCAATTCTTATGACTTTCTACATATTTTAAGATGTTTATGGCAGAAATTACATACTGTGGTGGATAGAGTATCAGACTAAGAAAAAAAGTATCACTGATATGCTATTACTTACCTTGGGAAAATCAATAGACTTTTGTATGATTCTGATTTTTTTCCATAGTTCTATAGTTATAAAGGTGGAAAAATTGCCCCAAATATGTGCATAATAGGAATATTGAGATTTTAAACAGTTCTTTGGTCTTTTTATATAGCATAAAATATTGGTACTATTAATGTTTCTCAAGTGGCTCACTTGAATTAATTTTCTCATAATGATTATTAATATGTTCTCTATATATCTAGTGATAAATTTTGGTTTGAACTTCTATTTGAATTATAAATAAAAATATAATAGGGAACTGTACTTTCATTTGTTATAAAATTATTTGATACTAAAATGTTTAGGTATTAAAATGAACTAGTCTTAAAATTAAATTTGAAAAATTATTGTAAAATTTCACATTTTATTGCTTTTAGTTCTTATTTAGTGATATTAATCTACTAAATTCTATCTCTGTAATAAGGCCATGATAAAGAATGTTATTGTGTTACATATATATAAGAACCAGTTCACAGTGTGGTATTTCAGCTTGAGTGTACTGTCCTCTGCTGGATGGAAAACTTCATCCTGGTTCAAATGAGTACTATCTTGCCGCCTTAAAATTAATTTATTTTGCTTAAACTCTGAAAGTCTTTGTGCTACATTTGCTAAGAGTAGGGTGAAGAAACTTGGCACTCACCAGCCAGCTTCTCTCAGCTATGAATGATTCTGGCAAGTTCTTTGATTTGTGGGATAATTTCATTATTAATCTTTCACAATCATCTGGGAAACTTTTAAAAAAGAAGAAAATTTATTTTACTGTTGTGTGACTATATTTATGTATACTTATGTCCTATTATTTAAGCCAATGATCAAGAGCCAGACAAACCAGGGTAATTGATAGGCCATGGTCTTTGGAAATTTTGGGCATGATGACTGACATTGCAATTTTTGTTCTTTTCTCTTTCAAACACAAGTTATTTTTAAAAAGGTACATGCTTAGTAGAGGTGCATGAGAAGAGGAATGTTGGATTTGATCTTATTCATAATACACATGCCAGATATATTTTGCTTTCCTGAAAAAGTTGTACTATCTTTACTCCTTCTCTAAATCTGTTGCCTTTCTTAGCATGATACCAAAGGCAAAAATCCTGAAAAAAAGAGTGAGAGATTTTACTGCAAGAAATTTAAAGCTCCTGTCTGTCCAAATCCACTATAAACAATATTGAAAGACAAATGACAACTAGAACAATGGATGCAGCACATATGATGAAGAAAGGGTGAAAATCCTTCTTATAAAGAGTTCTTAAAATATAAAGGATAGTACACACTTGGCTGTCATGTCATCTGGAGAGCTAAGCACTATTAACTTTATTTTACCATAAATTAGGGCTTGGGGGGGTCTTACAGTTAATGATGGATTACGACTTCAAACCCAGGTGGTCTGACCCCAGAGCCTATATTCTTAACTACTATATTACACTGCCCTCCATTTCAGTAGATGACCAAAGACACGAAAGGCAATTCACAAAGGAAGACATACAATAGCCAGTAAATATATGGAATTTATTTACCCTCTCTAGCAACCAAATAAATATAAATTAAAATAATGAGAAAACATCTTTGTCTAACAAATTGACAAAAGATTTAAAAAAAATGGTCATTTTCAATTATTGGCAAGATACAGAAAACAGACAATTGAAAAACTCCTCCCCCCCTTTTGGGAAAATTATAAAATCCTTAAAACTCTGCATAGTTTTCAACATTACAATTCAATTTCTAGTTATTGATCCTGGAAAATAATTGTGTATATATGATATTTAATTACAAGGATGTTAGCTCAATATTTATTTATAGTAGTTAAAAACTGGAGAGAGCCAAAATGTCCAACCATAGGAGATTGGTTAAATAAGTTAGGGTACATCTATAAAATGAAATACCAGTAGTTATTTAAAATATTTTAAAGAACTATTTAATGATGTTTTAGTATATGTAATGTGTATTAAGAGAATAAATTGGGTCATAAAACCACTAAGATCCCATTTAAAACATGAATTTTTGCATTGAAGACTGGAAAGGTTTAAACCAAAATATTAATAGTGGTTATTTCTAACTAAGTGGAAATATGAGTAAGCTTTTAAAACAAATTTCTAATTTTTTTACAATAAAGACTTTTAATTTTAAAAAAAGTTACTATACAATTTCTTTTAAATTACCTGTTGTTGCATGTGAGGTTTTTAAAAGCATAATCAGAGATTGCAAGAAGGAAATTTTGATCCTTCCATCACTGCTTAATTTCTAATGATTACTATATGGCAGGTCATTATTTTGGTCTTAAAATTGGTACTTATGAGTAATGTTACTCCCAGGTATACTTGAGTGATTTTGGGTTATTCATAATTTCCATGTGAATTTTTCTTTGTGTCATTTGCTGGCCAGATTTTTATCTTTTTTTTCTTCCTTGTTCTGTGAACATTCATATTTGCCTTTCTATTCCTTATCTTTCTAACATATTTTCTATATGTTATTATTTTTAAAATGTCTTTCCTATTTTTATATTCATTCTTTTCAAAATATTCCTCCAGTATCCATCCTTCAAATATTTCTCTTTTCCATGCAGTGAAAAATTTGCAACATTGGCATGGAGTTTATTGTGAGAAATGGAAGATTCCTACTTGCTTATTCAACTTAATATTATTTAGCAGAATTAAGATTATGTAACATAATTCTCAATAATTGGTAGTTTAATTTCAACTTTTGTTTATAAACTTTCATCAATGCATTTATTTTCTACTAACGTGGGACTTACTAGTTTGGTCCTGTGCTTGAATGGTTTGACCTTTCTTCCCCATGAGCAAATGATCTCTCTCTCCTCTGCTTTTGTTGTCAATTTATATTTGGAGACATGGCACAGTACTAAATGATTTAAGCAGAGAAAGAACAAAAAATATCTCTGGTACTCATTCTCCACTTTACCTGGATTAAAGTAAAAACAGTATTTGCTGAGTTTTCCATCTTGCTCATACATATGAGGCAGAGCAAAGCAGGCAAGTACCAGAGACCTTGAATTAATGTTTTAAAATCTGGAGGGAGTAGTTGAAGGGCTCAATAGTCTAAACTGATCAATTTAGTGGTTTGATTTGCTGCAGTTCTATCATTTGAACACTGAGTGGCACTAAAGCCTAGGTCACAGATAAAATATTGCCAATTCAAATTCTGGGATTCAGGGGTCTATTGATGGGTAAAATGGTTTTGGACAAGTGCAAAAAGGATCACTAAAAAAATCCAAACAAACAAAAAGCTGAGATAGATGGAAAAGTTTGTTAGGCAATCGGTTATTTTTGGAAGCCAGAAGTTTAACCAAAATCTATTGCTTTTATTTGCAAATTATTTGAAAGCCAGAAGTAAACAACTATTAAGATGACTAACCTCACTGCATCCTATTTTTGAATTTGTTTCTCTGATAATGTTCCATTTGTATAAACATTATTTCCTGAGAAAAGATATATACTTATATCTTCCATTTTTTACTTAGGATGTTTCCTGTATGCACTGACTTCCACATTTATCTCAAATTTGGGTTTCATCCTTGAGACATAAATATAAGTACCTAATTGCCTAGTCATCTAAAAAATGAATTTATCTTCCCATCTTAACCTCTTCTTTTTCTGCATATCCTATCTTGGGCTAATAGCACCAAACTGATCTATTCACCCACACAAGAAGATTCAGAGTCATCTCTGATTTAACCTTCTATTTAAGTACCTTCCCCCACTATATCACACACAGTTGTAACTGGTTACTTAGTATTGTCAAGTCTGCTTTAAAAATATTTCTACCGCTGATCTCACGCCTCACTGATCATCCACTGAATGATGTCCAAATTATGCTTCTAAAAACAAAACCAAACACAAAAACCCACATACCGATAGATGATCAAATCATTATTTTAAAAATTACTTAAAAACTAAAAACATTTTACCCAACAATTTATTATAATTTTCAAACATACGGTAAAATTGAAAGCAATAGGTACTGAATACCCACGTACCCATCATCGAGTTTCTACCACTACATTTTACAGTACTTGTGTTATTACATATCTGTCCAACTAACCATTACCATATCCATTCACCAATCCATCTTATGTTTTTGTTGCATTTCAAATTAAATTGCATGTATCAGTACACTTGCCCCTAAATAATTCAGCATGCATATCATTAGCTATAGTTCAGTGTATCCTTGCCTTGATCCCAGTCTTTGGAGAAAAGCTTTCAATATCACACCATTAAGTATGATATCAATTATTGTTTTTTTAATAGTTGTCCTTTATCAGATTGAGAAATGTTCCTTCTATTCCTTGTTTGATGAGTGGTTATTATTATTATTTTTAATCATGAATACA
Source organism: Tolypeutes matacus (assembly GCA_026826555.1). Lineage (NCBI taxonomy): Eukaryota > Metazoa > Chordata > Mammalia > Cingulata > Chlamyphoridae > Tolypeutes > Tolypeutes matacus. Next base: position 17,689,122 of record JAKSZT010053928.1, on the reverse strand, counting down.
CATTGAATTTTGTTAAATGATTTTCCTGCATCTTTTGAAATGATCGCATATATTTTCTCCTTTATTTTGTTGAAATGGAGTATTGTATTGATTGATTTTCAAATTTTGAATTTGAATTTCTGGTTTAAAACACATTGGGTTATATTTTTCATATAATAATGTAACATTTGCTAATATTTTATCAAGTATTTGTGTGTTTTTCTTCATGAGGAATATTGGTTTGTAATTCTTCCTTCCTCCTTCCTCCCTCCCTCCCTTCCTCCTTCCTCTCTCCCTCTCTCCCTCCCTGCCTTCCTGCCTTCCTGCCTTCTCTCTCTTTCTTTTTCTTTCTCTTTTTGTAATGCGTTTTTCAGGTCTTGAAATTAGAATCGTTCTAGCATTACAAAATGAGTGTTAAGTGTTTCTACCTCCTTTAATTTCTAAGATTTTGTGTTGGAAGGATAATATTTCATTATTAATTTTTTGGGACAGAATTCACCTGTGAAACTGCCTGAGCCTGGGTATTTTTCATGGGAAAGTTTATGACAATGACTTCAAATTTCAAAATAGATATAGGGCCATTTAGATTTTCTGTTTCTCCTTGTGTAGTAAAATTTTATAGGAATTTTCTATTTCATCCATTTGTCAAATTTGTTGGCATGTAGTTGTTCACAATATTTTCTTATTTTCCTTTTAATGTCTGTAGGAACTTTAGTGATCTCCCCTCTTTCATTCCTGTTATTGGTAATTTGTGTTTTCTCTTTTTGACTTTAATCAGGTTTGCTAGAGGTTTTTATTAATTTTATTTTTTTCCAAGAACCAACCTTTGGCATTGATATGTTTCTCTATTGTTTATCCTTTTTCTATTTTGCCGATTCTGCTCTTTATTAATTCTTTCCTTTTACTTGCTTTGTGTTTAAGTTCTGTTTCTTTTCTAGCTTCTTAAGATGGAACTTTAGGTCATTGATTTTAGACCTTTCTTCTTTTCTAATATAGACATTTAAATCTATAATTTCAGCCTAAGTACTGCGTTAACTATACCCCACAAATCTTGCCATGTTGTTTCTTCATAATCATTCAGTGTGAAATATTTTATAATTTTTATTTTGAAATATTTTTGATCATGGATTATTGTTTAATCCATGAGTATTGCTTAAAGCCAAATAGGTGAGGTTTTCCGAGATAACTTATTATCCGAGATAACTTATTGTTATTGATTTCTAAATAAATTCCATTTTATTTAGAGAACATACTCTGTATGTATTAAATTTATTGAGATTTTATGACCCAGTACTCTTAATTAGGTCAGAGTGGTTGATAATGTTCCATGTGCTTACTTATTGTCTATTGTTCTATCAATTGCTGACAGAGTATTAAAATTCCCAATTATGATTGTAGAATTGTCTTATTTCTTTTATTAACTTTCATTTTTTGCTTCATGTATTTTAAAGCTGTTATAATATGCATATACACTTATGCCTTTTCCAACTTCTTGGTGAATTGATCCTTTTATCACTATGAAATGTCCCTATGTATCTCATAATATTCTTTGATGTGAAGTCCATTTTATCTGATTTGACTAAAGCTACTCCACCCTTCATATGCTTACTTTTTGCATGGTGACTTTTCTCTCTACATTTCTTTTTCCCTGTGTTTCTATAGTTTAAGTGCATATCTTCTTTACAACATATGGTTGGATCTTACTTTTTTGTCCAGTCTATCTCCGTTTTTCTTTAACTGGAGTGTTTAGTCCATTAACATTTTAAAATAATGATTGATACGGTTGGATTCAGGTCTGTCATTTTTTAATTTGTTTTCTGTTTGTCCCCTCTTTTATTTCCCTCCTTTCCTACTTTAGTTTTGATTATTTGGATATTTTTTGGAATTGAATTTTATCTATTGGATTTTTAGTTATTCATTTAACAACTCATATCACCAGAAAGTGGAGACTAATTTCCATCCCTTTTAGTTGATCCTGGACTTAGTGCCTTACTTCTAACAGATTATAGTAAGGGAAAAATAGTAACTTCACAATGGAGAAACCTGGCAGATATTATCTCAAACAAGCTATGAAGGTCAACATCACAATTGACAAGTCATGTTGACACCATGTACACCCTGATAGGATGAAAAGAGAAGGGCATGTCACCTTTGTGGTATTCTTCCCCCAAACACATAACCCCAAGATTAATCATGAGAAAATATCTGACAAATCCAAAATGAGGGATATTCTATAAAATATCTGAGCAGTACTCTTCAAAAGTATCAATGTCATGCAAAATAAGGAAAGGCTGAGAAACTTCACAGATTGGAGAAGACTTAGGATAAATGATGACTAAATACAATGTGGTAACCAGGATTCGATCTTGGAACAATAACTGGACACTAGTGGAAAAACTAGTAAAAGCCAATAAAGCTCATAGTTTAGTTAATAGTGCTCTACCGATGTTAATTTCCTAGTTTTGCTAACTGTACCATGACTATGTAAAATATTAACATTAAAGGAAAATTGGTTATAGGGTACACAGTAACTCTCTGCATCATCTTTACAACCTTTATGTAAGTCTAAAATTATTTTACAATAAAAATTAAAAAAAGAACCCAATAAGAATAAAATCTAAATGGAAAGGGAGACAAACTCTGGTATGATCAACTTTATTGCCAAATCTTTTCTCATTGTATAATCTAATTTTCACGGGATTTAAACTATAGAAAGAAATTTCAATCTGTGAGTTAATTGAGTTTAATAGTATTGAGTTTAATAGTATAAAAATCCTTAGGATTAGTCCTCAAGAGAATCAGAAATAGGAGTTTTATTTGGACTAATAAAGAACTAGTTTCTGCTTCTGGATTTAAATTTAATCAGTTGATTTATCAGGAAAATGTTTTTGGTAAGCAAAGGATAATAAATTTGTAATTCTGTACCTATTACTATGGATTTAATATCATTGACATAGGTAAAACTGCTATAACTCTTTTTTTTTTTAATAGGGAGGCTTCCGGGGGCGGAGGGGCTGGGGGAGGCAGGGTAAAGGGTGCTGAAGAAGCCAGCCTGGCAGATGCATCTTGCTGGAAAAGTTTCTTTAAAACTTGATTAGTTGCTGTTTGGCTGGATGGCACTAAAAACAAAAAGTGACATTGCAAAGCAGTAAACAGAGACTGGAATCAGAATAAGGCTTGACACTTGGGAAGGCCCTATGGAATGTATGAGTTGTACAGGGAAGGAAGAGTTTATTTTCCAGTAGACAAGAGGGGTTTAATTATTTCATTGAGAAAAGAGAAGTCAGTATTATTCCAATAAATCTTTGTTTTCTAACCATTCAGAATTTTCCTGAGGAAAGTTGAAAATTCCAAAACTAGTTTGATTTTCATACCCAAGGAGGGCTCCAGGCAACCACCTATAAGAATAGAGCATGGGGTGGGGGGGCCCAAAAGAAGTAAATTATACCTATAACTCTTTATATGAAAAGAACTATGTATTTTTCTTAAAATATATTTTTTCTATAAATCAAGGCCTATGGGATTTATATGATGGCCACATGTAAACTAAGCAACTATGCTAAAGCAAGCCCTGACATTTTGTAGTTGCATGAATTAATAGTCTCCATGGTGTTGAGACTGAAGGAAAAAAATTACTAATCTTAACCTGATAAATTGATAGCAAATCCTATTTTAATGCAAGTAAAAGAGTATTATTTATAAGAATTCAGATACCAGATAAATAAAAGTCTGGTTGAGTCCTTCTGCAGCTTCAAACACTGTAAAGGGTCCCCCGTGTTCATAGGATAAAATCTAAACTCCTTTGATTTAATCTAAAAAGTCCTGCATGATAGAGCCCATGCTTTTTTTTTTTTTTTACCAGTTTAATTTCTCACTCCACCACTCCCTGAACTCCACATTACAGCCATACTAAATTTCTTTGCAGTTCTACTGGAAAACAAGGTCTTACTCTAAGTTTGGTTTTATGCTCCTCATTTGTGTTTTCATAGCAACCTGCACCTCCTCTTCTATTGTAACACTCATTCCACAACAATCAATATTACTAATTTAATAAATGTATAACAGTAGAAAAAAATCTTATGAGTCCTAGAAATTACTGTGGGCAAGAGGAGAAAAAAATTGTGTTGCCTCCTGTTTTCTTTTGCTGCTTTCAGAATGCATGTCCTTATAGACTAAATCTGCTTACTGATATTATCAGTGGGAGAGCCCGGTCTAATAATTTGACTTCAGATGTGGTACAGAAAATAGCAGCAACAACTACAAGAAGAACAATAACAAACAAATATAATGGTAACGATTTTGCTGGTTCATTTTGCTGCTCAAACTTAAGAGTCAGGGTGGAGGGCTCTTTTATTAGAAAACTGCTTGACAAGTCTTTTTTTTTTTTTTTTTTTTTTTTAAAGATTTTATTTATTTATTCATTTATCCCCCCCTTGCTGCTTGTGCTCACTGGGTCAGCTAACCATGCCGTGTGGGCGGGCTTGCCTTCACCAGGAGGCCCCGGGAACTGAACCCGGGGCCTCCCATATGGTAAACGGGAGCCCTACTGATTGAGCCACAGCCGCTTCCCGCTTGACAAGTCTTTAAAATTTTTTTTTTACAAGCCTTTTGATCATTAAAGGCATAGGCCTTGAGCTTGGTCCCTAACGAAGACAGTAATGGTGGAAAAAAAAGGTAATTTGTAATTCTGGATATAAAAAGAGGAATTTACAAATTCACTGTGGGCAGCCAGTGAGACACTGGGTGCAGGACTCATTTGGGATTTGGATGAAGGGGGAGATGAAATAAGTGTCTTGGGCAAAGAGAGTGGATCTCATAAAGATGGCAGGACAGAATCCAAGGAAGAAGCGGGGTGAAAAATATGTGGTTGGACTTAGTAAGGGATTTCAAGAATAGTGATACCTAATATTCAAGTTCGTTATTTTCTGAATAAATGTCCTTTATTATACCCAAAACATCAATATAAATCTGTTACAATGGCTGGTAACAAAGGAATAATTGTTATATCTATCCTTAGGGTAATCAGGGTGAAAAGAGGATGGCAGCTGTAGGAGGTAAGGTGGTGAGAGGGGACAGAATACAGAAGTGGGAATTCAGAGTAAAATGTGATTAAAGGTAGAAGGTGGGCTTCTTTAGTTTCCACTGGAAATCTTTGATAATTTTGGGATGGGGAATAGGGAGCTGAACTTCCCATGGTTTTATGGAATGGGACCTTCAGCCATTTTATTTGGCTTTTAAAGGAAAGGCCACCAGGAGACTGGAGAATTTAGGGACATCCAAATTATAAATAAATGAGAGTTCCCTATTGGAAGTAAGTCAGGGAAGACTTGGTTGCATGCTTATGGAGAGTTGTGAAGAAAGAACCTATAACAATTCAAAATAATGGTAAATTTTAACTGATTAATCTGTGGTTTCAAGTTGGAGACTAGAGATGAAGGGAAGAGGTTCTTGGCTTTATATTATCTTCTTAGGAAACTCTTGCAGGGAGGTCAGAGTAAAACCCGGGAAACTTAATGTGATGAACACTGATTCTTTTTATCAGGCAGATGCTTTTTTCCCCCATATAATATTTTAATATTTTTATGTATCAGTCTTTTCCTTTGTAGTTTTTTTGAGGTGTGTTGATATGAAAGGGATTTTTAAAAAACTTTTTTAAAATTGAAGTTTATCATTCATATATGAACATTTAGAAACAACAGGTGTATAATAAAAGTTGTGAACTTAGAAAACCAACATGCATATCATCATGCAGGGCTCTCATACATTGCCCCACCTCCAACACCTTACATTGTTGTGAAACAATATAAGATTTCCTTTGTAGTTTTGTTTTGTGTTTGACCTAGAAATATCTTTTCCACCTCAGGATTATAAAGAAATTGACTTCTCATTTTTCCTCTACTACAGATAGGACTTTATTATTATTACTTTCAATGCTTAAAACTTTGTTTCATTTGAAATATGTATTGTTGTATGAAGGGAGATAAGAATTCGACTTATTCATTTATTATTTAAAAGATGGCTAGCCAGCCGACATCACCATTTAGTGAATGTTCCCCTCTTCCATATCAAGTGATCACCTCTTTTTCCTATAGTTAATCCTTGTATGTTCCAGTAGTTCTTGAACTTTAGTGTGCATCAGGATCACTTAGATGGTTTATTAAAGTACAGATTGCTGGGTTCCACCTTTTTATATCAAATTTCTAGATGATGAAAAATCTACTGGTCCAGGGACCACACTTTGAGAACAGTTGCTATGTTCTAATATTCCAGCATGGTGATTAAAGCTCAGGCTTGGGTTTAAATGCTGACTCAATCTGTTGTTGCCTTGGACAAATCTGTCATCCTCTTTAAACTTCAGTTTCCTCATTTTAAAATGGGCATAGTAATTTTACCTATCTCATATAGTTGTTGTGAGAATTAAATGAGATAATATATATAAAAACCCTTAGAGGCATTTTCAGGACATGGAATTGTCCTGAATGACATTGCAATGACAGATACAGGACAGTATATATCCTGCCATAACCTACAGAATTCAGTGGAAGAGAGTGTAAACTACAATGTAAACTATAATCCATGCTTAGTGGCAATGCTCCAAAATGTGTTCATCAATTGCAATGAGTGTACCACACTAATGAAAGAAGTTGTTAATGTGGGGAAAAGTGGGAGGTCTGGGGAGTGGAGTATATGGGAATCCCTTATTTTTTTTTTTTTTAATGTAGCATTTTATATAATCTAAGTATCTTTTAAAAATAAATAAAAAAAATATAAAAATAAAAGCCCTTAGAGTATTGCTTAGTAAATAATAATTTTGGTATCACTGTGATGTTATTCTTTTTCTTAGTATTACTATTTCAGTGCCATTATCATTATTCTATCTATTTGTTTATTCTTCTGTCAATAGACCTAAGGGTTATTTCTAGTTTTTGTTTTTATGAATTTTGCTGCCATGAGCATTATTATATATTTCTTTTGGTTTATTTGTGCAAGTTTCTCTAAAATGTATTATAGGATTGTAAGGTATTCACAAGTTCAATTTTACTAGGTGTGGTAGGTTGAATTATGTGCTCCCCCCAAACACATGTTCTTAATCTTAACCCACATTCCTGGGTATGTGACCCCATTATAAATAGGACCTATTGAAGATGCTTTTTAAGTTAAGGTGTGGATAACTGAATCAGGATGGATCTTAATCCCCTTACTGGAGGCCTTAAAATGAGAACAACATGGGGAGGAGCCAGAGGTTGGAGTCAACAGAACCCATAAGAGAAAGGAGAAGACATCACCAAGTGATAGGAAAGTCAGGAAATCCAAGGCTTGCTGGTCAGCCAGAATGCTGACCCCGGGAGGAAGCAAGTCTTCTAGCTCTGAACCCATGATACAATAAATTCCTTTTGTTAAGCTGACCCAATGTGTGGCATTTGTCATTGCAGCTGGGAAACTAAGACACTAGGCAATGCTAAACTGTTGTCCATAAAGATTGTATCATTTTCCATGGCAACAAAGGATGAGATTTCCTGTTGCTCTATATCCTTGCCAACCCTTGGTAATTTCAATTAAAATTTTTCTTGCCAATCTTGTGGGTGTAAAATTGTATTTTGTAGTTTTAATTTGCATTCCACTGACTACTAACAAGGTTGAGCAGCTTTTCTTATATTTATAAGCCATTTTGTTTCATCTTCTGAGAAATTCCTGTTTGGGTATTTTTCCTATTTTAAAAAAATGTGTTATTTTTGTCTTTCAAGAGTTCTTTATATCCTCTGGTTACTAATTCTCAGTAATATGTGTTGCGAACATCAGGATTAATTTCATTCAGGCTTCCTTGTGAGTGTGGATAGAGAGTAAGCAAAAACTGTTGGTAAAGGAAGTCTTTCTCTGGAACTGGAGCATTTTCAGGTCTTGTTTTTCTGGGTTGAATGCCTCCTCCCAAACCCCTGTGTTGATTTGGAATCATCATTTTCAGTTTTGCTTTGCTTCTCTCTTCAGCTCTTATATGCAGGTTAGGACCTGTGTCATTCCTACTTCTCATCCCCCACCAGTCAGGTGGATCCCTACTTTGTTAAAAGAACTATCCTGGCTTTATCACAATGAAAATGGCCCAGATAGCTGTCCTGTGTTCACAAGAAGGGAGGGGAGGAGGGCAAATTTTACTCAGCATATTTCAGGGACTCTTAATTTGTCCAGTGGTTTCCAAATTTTGCTGCATTTTGGAATCACCTGGGGTCTTAAAAAAAATACTTAAGTCTTGTTTCCACTCTTATATATTTTGATTGAAATGGTAAGGGGTGTGACCTGAACGGAGGGAATTTTAAAATCTCTTCAGATGATTTTTTTAAAAGTTTATTTTATTTATTTCTCCTTTTGTACTCCCAGTCTGCTCGTCTTCTTTTTTTAGGAGGCACCGGGAACTGAACTTGGGACCTCCCATGTGGGAGGGAGGCACCCAATGGCTTGAGACACCTCCACTTTGCTTGTGTCTCTCATTGTGTTTCCTTGTTGTGTCTTTTCGTCAAGTCATCTTGCTGCATCAGTTCGCTGAGCCAGCCCATCGCATCACCTCGCTGCTTTGCTCATATTCTTTAGGAGGCACAGGGAACCTAACCCAGGACCTCAGATGTGGTAGGCAAGTGCCCAACCGCTTGAGCGACATCTGCTTCCTCTTCAGGTGATTTTAATGTGCACTGGATTAGTCCTTGAGATTCAGTGTTGTGCATGGACTAGTAGCATTGACATCACATGGGAGAGTTTGTTAGTGATGCAGGATCTCATGTCACATCCCAGAATATGCATATTATTAAGAACCTCAGGTGATTTGTGTGAATATTAAGGTTTGGGCTGCACTGGCTTATCAGTCAGCTTTTGCTCCCTATTAACACCATGGTTGGAAATTCTTTAAGGATGTTGCCTCCTCAGTAATCTCAGATGTACCTGCTTTAGTTGTGGTTTCTTTGCTCTGATTTCTCCCTTTCTCTGATCTCACTTGCTGTTTAACTTCCAGAAAATCCTCAAAATTCCCTATCCAGTGATGATAGCTTTTCTGTTTTCTCATATAGTTATGGATTTATTATTTTTCTTATGTATTCTCTCTCATTTTAATGGGATTTTTTTGGAGAAAGATGAGGTAAATACATACATTTTAGTTAGCCAACTTATTCCAGAAGTTCAAATTTACTTTTCAAGATGAACAAGATGTTTAAAGTTCAATGTGAGAAATATAGGGAAGAATTCAAGGGACTTATCTGAAATTCCTTACCTTCCAAAGTTTGGGTCAGAAGGTGAGATAGTTAATAAATCTATGTACTTACATGTACTAAAGTAAATGTTTCATATACAAAATGACAAATAGTAAATAATTTTAAAAATATGTAATTTAGTTTCTTACAAAAACACATTTACATATACATGTAGAATTTTGCTCACTATTTTAAGTTGTTTACAGACTCCTTGAAACTAACCTATGAACTGTAATAGGATACAGTTATGAATTTAGGAACAGTTTTAAAATAAAGTAATACATATTTATTACAGAAACTTTAGAAAAAATTAAAATCACCTTTTATTCTAGTACTTATAAATAGTAACTGTTAACATTATTTCCATATTTCCCCATTCTTTTATTTTTGCACTTTTAACAAAGGATGGTGCAATGATAAGTAAAAATTTTAAATGCAGATTTTTCCCCCTAAATATTTCCAGGAATTAAGTTGTATCCAGCCCATTTGGGTAGTCTTTGTTAGTAGGTTGAGTATAAGAGTAAAATAAATAAATGCTCATTTTTGAAAATGTGGGAAATGAAAGTAGATGAAGAAAATAAAAAAAAAAAGGATGATTCCACCAAAGATACCCATTAATAGTACTTGAAAATATTTTCTTCTAGTCTTTTCTTCTCCTGTGTGTTTAATTTGCTTTCTTTACATAGCATGCCATTAGCTATCATGATCACAAAGGAGGAACATCATACTTTGTATTAAATTTGTCTTCCTGACTTTAGAAATGTTTTCAAAAGCCATGAATAGCATTAACTTTTTTAAAAAATTGTGAAATGACTTCAAACTTTTACAAGACAGTTGCAAAAATTATACAAACACCATATAGAGAGCTCCAACATACCCCCATGCCTCCAGATACCCAGACCAATTTTAACATTTTGCCACCTTTGCCATATCCCCTCTCCTCTCAATCTCTCTCTCTCATTTCTGAACATTTGAGGGCATACCATAATATTTGAATTGGCTTTTTTTCCCCCCAGAAATGGAAAAGCTGGTCTTAAAATTTATATGGAATTGCAAGGGACCCCAATTGCCCAACACAATCTTGAAAAGGAAGAAAAAACTTGGAGAAATCACACTTCCCAATTTCAAAATTATTACCAAGTTACAGTAATCAAAACAGTGTGGTACTGGCATAAGGATAGAAATATAGATTAATGGGATAGAATTGATATATCTAGAAATAAAACCACAGATCTATGGTCAAATGGAACCAAGTGATCCTCAGAGAGTTATGTGTAGGCATAGCTTTTAATTTTACAAAAGTCAGTTGACTTTCCCCCTTAACTTTTGTTAGTGAACATATTACAATTTCAAGAGACATTAGTATTTATATGGGGTATGTATGGTAATGCGGAAATAAGTACTCTTCTCTGCCCACATAGGGGCATATTTCTTTGAGATCTAGCTAACAAAACTAGGATGGGTACTAAGAAACTCTGGGTTATTTAAATCTTCTATGAGGGTAAAATTTTTCAGACTATGTTTGACAGCTGTCTCTCCTAGCTTTCTATACTTGGATTCTTGTTTCTAGCCTTAAAACAAATGTATAAATGTAATTTGTATACATGGGCAATGCTACAGCACTTAATTTCTCTTCTGAATATTTGGATAGAAGTTGCAGAGCATTCAGTTCAGCCTGAGTAAGCAGAGAGCAGAATAGAATTCAAACTGGGGTAGGTCAGAGTTTGAGAGTACTTGGTAATGTATCTGAAGGCAGATAATTGGGAGTTTAGAGTCAGACAGGAATTGAGAGTTCAGGAGAAGAAGCAAATCCAAAACCAAGCTAGCAAGATAATTCAGATAAACATATCTGTTTATGAAACACAGAACTGAACACTAAGTGTCAGGTGATACTAAAGCCATGGGATAGATGGACTCATTTATTGGAAGTCCTGGGAAGCAAGTGTTATGTCCTGGAAGTTAAGCTCCTTCAGAATAATAGGAATCAGTGCTATTGTATGGATATAGCAGTGGTCATGTACATTACTTGAAGGAAAGCTAAAAACTGTAATACCTCATTACTAAACATTACTGATCTTCATAATTAAGTTTCCTACATTCAAAGATAGGATAAAATACATGCTGCACCTAATTTTTGAATAGTATAAAGATTTTATTTTAGGACATAACGTAAAGTGTCTTCTTTTAAAAATGTCATTGTGATGGTTCATGCTGGATGGACCCCAGAAAATCATGTCCTTAGAGCTAATCCATATCTATGGGTGTGAGCCTATTGTAAGTGAGAACTTTTGATTAGGTAGTTTCAGTTAAGGGCCTTTTGACTAGATTACTTTAGAAGGGCATGACCCAGGTTTGGTCTTAATCCTCTTACTGGAGTCCATTATAAAAAAGATATAGAGAGTGAAACAGAGAGAAAACCCCAGAGGATGAAAGAGAAAGCCCTGGAAGCCAGAAGCTGAAATCAACAGATCACAGAAGCAGAAAGAAAGCCATGAAACAGGAAGCTGAAGGCAAGGAAGCCCAGAGGAGGAGGGAGAGACCCAGGAGATACCACCACATGCCTTGCTATGTAAGAGAGTTGTCCAGGATTGCCACCAGCTGGTCTTCAGGGAGAAAAGCATTGCTTGATGAAGCCTTGATTTGTACATTTTTACAGCCCAGAACCATAAGCTTGCAAGCCATAAATCCTCACTGTAAAAGTCAACCTATTTCTGGTATATTGCTTTCAGCAGCTTTTAGCAGACTGAAACAGTAATTTACCAATATTTTACATTATAGAGTAAAAGCTCCTCAAGGTTGGGTAACTTGCATTAATTATTTTATCTCCCAGAGTATCTACACTTTGCTGCTCAAAATGTGGGTTCACAGACCAGCAACCTCAGCCTCACCTGGGAGCTTGTGGGAAGTACAGAATCTTGGGCCCCCCACTCCAGATCTACTGAGCTAGAATCTACGTGTTCAGTAAATGCCCGAGAGATTCATATACACAAAGCACTGGCTTAGTGTTTTTTGTCTTTGAACAGAGTTGATACACTGAATAAGTATTTGTTGAGTGAATAAAAACTTTCAGGTTGGTCATTCCTGGTGCTGCTTGTGTGCTCATATGGTGTGGACCTTGTACCTCTTTTAAGAAGCAGCAGCTGAGGAGACTCCAGCTCTTGTCACAGCCAACAAAAAACCCAAGGAATGAATCAATAATGAGAACAGCAATCAAATTAATTTGAAGGTGGTGGGACAGGATGGTTCTGTGGTGCAGTTTAGGATTAAGGGCATACACCACTTCATAAATTAATGAAAGTCTATTGTGAACAACAGGTTCTCCCCCAGGCATTTTTCTTATGGTGAGAGACATGGACTCCACCAGCATTAGAGCCTCTAATTTCCTAGAGAGGCATGGAGACTAGGTCTGGCTCATATCAAGTTTAAGAATCCAGGGGAAGGATACTGATGCTGATGGGCTCATGTGGTAAGTTGAATTAACATACCCCTCCCAAAACACATATTCTTAATCTTAACCCAGGACCCTGTGGGTGTGAACCCATTATTTTATTTTACTTTTTAAATATATATTTTTATTTTTTAAAAGATACTTAGATTACATAAATGTTACACAAAAAATATAGGGATTTCTATATGTCTTGCTCCCCACACCTCCCATACCCTCCCACATAAACATCATTCATTAGTGTGGCACATTCATTGCAATTGATAAATGCATCCTGGAGCATTGCCAGTGAGCATGAACCATAGTTCACATTGTAGTCTATACTCTCTCCCACACAATTCTGCAGGTTATGGTAAGATATATAATGGTCTGTATCTGTCATTGCAATGGCATTCAAGATGATTCCATAGTCCTGAAAAAGCCCCCGAATTACTCCTTTTTTTCCCTCTCCTTCTCCCAGAGCTTCCAGTGGCCACTGTCTCCACATCAATTTTGTAATTTCTTAATAGGACCTTTTTAAAGATGTTATTTTTAGTTAAGTTATGGCCAACTGAATCAGGATGGGTCTTAATTCTGTTACTGGAGGCTTTATAGAGAAGGCCATAGGGAGAAGGCCATAAGGAGGAGAAGAAGCTGAAAGTCAACAGAACCTGGAAGAGAAAGGAGAAAACACCTTCATGTGCATTGCCATGTGACAGAAAAGTCAAGGACACAAGGCTTGCAGGAAGCAAGCCCCAGAATGCGACAGTCTTCAGGGAGAAAGCATTATTTTGCTAACGTCTTGATTTTGGGCTTCTCCTAGCCTCAAAACTGTGAGGCAATACATTTTTGTGGGTTAAGTCAACCCATCGTGTGATATTTGGATAGCAACCAGGAAAAGAAGACAGGTCATATTTTATCAGATTCCAATTCCTGGACCAAAAAACCCCAGCCAAAAGTTTAGGTGTGTCATTTTCCAGGAGAAGAAGAGTAGTACTCTTCACAATAGACAAGACAATTGATTCTTAATGTCTAAAACACACTGACTGTAAACTTCCATTCCATACATAGAGTAATTACACTTTTTATACTAGTTTCCTTTACTTAATGTGTGGGACTACTAAAATAATTTTTATATGCTACACTAATCTGTCTTGGTAGCTCTTTAAACCCTCTACCAGTTGTCCACACTTTGAACTATTTTATTTCAGAGATGTACTGATGACTAAAGATAGTCTTGTAATTCTCCAAGCTGTTTTTCCCCATATTGATTTTCTCCCATGTGGCATCATGTGGCAAGGCAAAATCAATTCCCACCAAACAGAAATCTATAAAAATCCTGGACACAATCCTAAATCCTCAACTTTTGGTTCAGAGAAGCTCCTTTTCATGCCCAGTCTATGGCCTGCCCCAGGATGATTGACAGGAGGAATAATCTATTTCTTTTAGGGTAATTTTCACCCCCGCCCACAAGTGTGGCCTAGTCTTTATTACCCAGACAAGAAGATTAAAATATTGAGCAGTATATTTCTAAAAGTTCATTTACTTGGTCTTAACACCATGATATAGACATTAATATATATGTAGGAAATCTTTCTCTTGTTCTAAAAGGGCACAGCCAGGCTAAATATTAATCCGATTTACATTGTTTAAACAGCACACATCTGGATCTTTAGCACCAGCATTCATATTTATGATGACTTCACAGTTTTCTTCATGGTTTATCTTGGTGATTCTCTCAAAATAAAGGTAGTCTTAGCCTTGAAAACAGAAATTGCTAGTAACCCCCTAGTAGTAGTTTGGCTGAAAGAAATAAAGCTCGATTGTTTTTCTTCACCAAGCACCCCGGTGAGGTCTTAGTAATAATACCTTGTTTGGATAATCAAAACAGATAACATATGTGTAGGCACCTTACAGCTTTAAAGTGTTATATATTACTTTATAATGATAAACTAATATATTTTTTATATATTTATCTAATAAACTAATAAAATATTATTATTAGTTAAAATAATTAACTAATTCTTGCATATTTTCATTCACTCAAATAAAAATATTTATTGTGTTCCTATTATGTATTTAACACATTGATAGACTCTGGGAAGAACAATAGGGAACAAGACAGATTTAGTCCATACTGTCATAGAACATAGGCTTTAGTGGAAACTTTTAAATGAAGACCCAAATCAATATCTTTTTTCTCTCTTGGTGATGAAAACAAAAACAAAAACCTTCCATGCCCTTATGAAGAGAGCTGCATTGTTGCTATCCCTGATGTCCTGACCTGACTCTAGAAATTATATTTAGTTTATCTTAATGATTCATTCATTCATTCAGCTGGTGGCATTCTCTGTTTCCTGTCTCCAGCAGATCTATGTCTACCAGATTGCAGGAATTAAAATTTCATGGGGAGAGAAATGATACCATGATACAGTTTAAAAATATTTTTGTACTTTTTATGTAATCAGGGATTTTAATAAAGGAAATAACTCTTATTTATTGCTGATCAACCACTAAGCTCTTTTCCCAGTGAATGTTATATCCTAACTCTTTGATAAAAAGATTTGCTGCTTATTTGATACATGTACCTTCAATTATTTTGTTGGAGAAATTATTGTTAAACTGTTGTAATTTGATTTGAATGAGTCCAATTACTTCATTATTTTACTTAAGAGGTAAAAAGAAACACAAATGGGATATGGTGAAATAGTTTGAAAAGACATGAGAAGGGATTCATTTTCATTCACTTTTCTGGTCTAGTTTGCAAAGTAAACAATAATAGATTTTTTTGAACATTCTTCTCCCCCTAGGTACTTTCCTAAATACTCCTCTTTTTCAGCCTTCTGGAGTATAGTTGTTTATACTCCATTTCCTCTCCCCCTACAGTTTCTTAAACTGCCTCCTACCACTCCATTGAACTGCTCTTGTGAAAGTCCCCAATAACTTCATTGTTGCTAAATCTAAGTGCATTTCTCATTTGCTTCACGTAAGGAAAATTCATCTGTCCAGATGCTCAGGCAAAAAAGCCTTGGTGTCATTCTTGACTCCTGTCTTTCTCTTACACCCCACACTCCATCCATCAGCAAATACTGTTGACTCTACCTTCAGGAACACACCCGGAATCTCACCATTTCTCATCTGGCCCAAGCTACCATCATCTCTTGCTTCGCTTATTGTAATGCCTTCTTATCTGGTTTCTCTGCTTCCTCCTTTTCTCATCCTTAGTCTGTTACTTGCAATTGTTCTCTATGTCTGGAAAACTGATTCACCCAAATAGCTTAATGGTCCACTATTTCATTCCCTCAAGTTTTCACTCAAATGTCACTTTCTCATTGAGGTCTTCTCTGGCCACCTTCTTTAACACTGGAAATCCGAACCACTACTTATTCTCCTTTCCTGCTTTGTATTTCTTTATTGCGCGTATCATCTCACTACATATTTTATTGACAAACCTATTTATTATTTACCTTCCTTGTTCTTCTTCCACCAACTAGTATATTAAGTTCCATGAGAATGGGGATTTTTAAAAATGTTTTATTTCCCTGCTATATCCCCTAACTTCTAGAACAGTGAATAGTATGTATCTAACACATAAAAGATGCTCAAATCATAATCTGTTGAAAAGGAATACATTTTATCTGTAATAGGATAATTTTCAATTGGGTCAGTGATATGGGTTCATGGTTTAAATAGGCTTGTTTTATATAGGTGTGTTTAACTGAAAAGGAGAATATCATGCTTTTATATTTAACCTGTGCTTGTAAAATAAAAACTACACATTAAAACAAAGTATTAATCTTAGAAGCACTCTTTCTTACTCTGTGTAATTTTAATTTACTTGGATTTGGAATAGAACAAGTTTCTTTTCGATTTTTAAATCTTTCTTATATTATTGCGAGAATGTGAGAATTGTTCTAGAGTGACACAGAACAGCCCAAGTTCCTGATCCTACAAATACTTCAGCAGGCACCAGAGTTGAGTAGAGCAATGATATCTTACTACTCATTTATTAAACCCTGCTGTTCCTCAGTCTTTCCTTATTATTTTCATTGTCTCACTTGTTGAATCTTGCAATTTTTTTTTTTTTTTTTTTTGAGGGTGATCATTCCTCTCTTTGTGATTGCCCTTGCTTCAGACCTGGAAGTATCACTGTCTTTCCTGAGGAAGCTTGGTATCCACTCTTATTCTCTTATACTAATAAGAAAAGGTTTGGACAATTTAAGGTAATGAGGATCTTGCCAAAGTAGATTATTAGATTAGCACATAGGATAATTCTGAGCAAAATTATGGCAAACAGACATAGAGACGCTAAAGGACAAGGACTTTTTCAAAACCATTTTTCTGGTCACAGACTTCTCTGGGACTAACACTTTCCATGGATCCCAAAAGCTCCTAAACAGGAGTCAAACTAGTACAGGGACATAGAAATGGGAAAACAAAAAACAAAAAACAAAAAAACCTTTTCTATTATTTGTGAATTGTATTTGTATGTCAGTGAAGAAATCTTTTAGTTTCTAAGGGACATTACAGTTTTCCAGGGAGGTGAAAAAGACAAATAGACCATCAATATAAATTTAAGTAAATACACTAATTTTAAAAATGAATGGAATATAATATTTCTGAAGAGTGGGAAATGGTTTGATTTATTAGAAAAGAAACCAACAAACTTTCTAGAGTGTAAATTGGGACTCAGAAATGATTGAAAGAAATATTTAGGGTAAAGAATGGATCAGAGAAAAGTCTGGGAGATTTTAAATGTTGGTGTTTCCTCAGAGAGCCATGTATTGATTTCTTCTAACTCTTTATAGTGTCTTAAAGAAACATCATCCATGCTTAGACACTCTCCCGATCCTAAACCCATATTTCCAACTGTTTTCTGATGATCTGCATTTAGACATCCCCCAGCCATATCAAACTCAATAGAATAATTGTCATAGCCACTATTCATTGAGAAATTACCATTTACCAGTCAATATTCTAAGTGCTCTATTTGCATTAGCTGATTTAATCCTCAGAACAATTCTGAGTTGTTACTTTAAGTAGTTTAGTTTTTTAATGAATTTTTAAAGAAGCTTTAGAGTACATAAGTCTTAATGAAAAATATAGGGGATTCCCATATGCCCCACTCTCTCCCCCTCCCACATTTTCCCACATTAACAACATCATTAGGAAGGGTATGTTTCTTACAATTGATGAACACATATTGAAGCATTGCTATTAACTGTGGATTATAGTTTATATTATAATTTACACTCTGTCCTGGACAATTTTGTAAGTTATGACAAAATGTATAATGGCCTATATCCATCATTGCAATGTCATGCAGGACAATTCCATGTCCTGAAAATGCCCCCATATTATACCTATTTTTCCCTCTCCCTCCCCTCAGAACCTCTGGTGACCACTGTCTTTATATGAACTATAAAAGTTCTTCCATTGCTTAGAATAATAATAATTCTACTTTAGTCCATTGTCCATTCCCCAATCTTGAGGGTTTTGGGATGGTGATGCCCACTCTGTTTCTAATTGAAAGGGGGCTTCGATCCCATGGGGCAGATGGATGGAACTACCTTGCTTGCAGTTGCATACATTCTCTGTTCCTTGGGATGGGTGTTGTCCATCATCATCACCTTGTTAGTTGTCCCGGGTGAGTCCAATGAACTGATGAGTAGGTGCTGCAACTCTGCTGAGATTCAGGGCTCAAATGGCAGGTGGATGGACCAAAGATTTAAGTCTTTGGGACATATATTTAACACATATAGTGCTAATTATAGGTTCAATTAAAAGGGGCGGAAGAGCCATGTGTAGGGAAACCATAAATGAGTCTCTGTTACACTGGGGAGCATAAATTCCAAAGTAAGGCCCACTGACAGGGTGCCGAATTCCTGAGCTTTTCTGCCCTGCTTATGGTATCTGGATGTCTCGAGAACCTTCAGGAGCCTTATAGGCATGCCCCAGGTGAACCCCTCCCTGTGCATCCCCCAATTACCCACACCCCTCACCGGTGATCCTCATCTGCCACAGTTGTGACCCTTCTGTGATCTAAAACCTCTCCAAAAATGAAGCCAACAAAATAACCAAATACAATTAAGAAAATGAAATAATAATAATAGTTTTAAAAATATGTTCCCTCGAGAACATAGGCAGTGCCTAATAAAAGAAAACAGACCAATATGTCAAGCCCTCAATATTATTGCAAGTAACTATGAATCTTATTCTTCAAAGATTGAAACTCAGTGGTTACCATAGGTCCTGAGGGAGAGGGAGGGAAGAACAGAATAGATGGAACATCAGGCATTTTTAGGGCATTAGAATTGTTCTGCGTGATCTTGCAGTAACAGATACAGGCCATTTTAAATTTCGTCAAAACCTATAAAAGTATACAGGCCAAAATGTAAACCATACTGTAAACCATTGATCATGGTTAGTAGCAATGCTTTGATATTTGTACATCAATTGTAACAAATGTACCATCCATATGTAAAATGTTATTAATAGGGGAGAGGGGAAAAGGGGGAGGGTGTTGGGTATATGGGAATCCCCTATATTCTGTACGTGACTTTTCTGTAACCTAAAGCTGTGAATTACCACATACATAAGAAGGGACAGAGTAGAAAATGTGGGGAAAGCATGCTAATGTGTTATTTGGCCAGAGAAAGACTTAAACCACCTGGCTGAGGGCATCACCACTGCAGGATTTCTCACCCTGACACAGTAGTTATCACCCCAATTACTTTCTGTCAAGAAATAGGATCACATGCTTCCTACTTAGTCTTTTTTGAATGAACTTGAAGAAGCCTAAATAAGAAGCAGCATTTGCATGCATTATTGGTGATAGAAATACTTCATTTTTTGGCTTGATCATTCTTTAAAAATTTTTTGACCATAGTCTCTGAGTTTGGATCTGGGTTCTTGTTCATCTTTATGTTAAACATTTTATCTGGCAACCTGAACAAATTAGAGATCAGTCATGGCATAATGCTTAAAATTGTTTTGGAGGCTAATATACCCTGGGTAGGAATTTTAACTGCTGCTTAGTAGCAGTGTGAACTTCAGCAAGTTATTTAACCTTTCTGGGCTTTAGTTTTCTCATATATTAAAGAGGTGAAATACATACAGGTTGATGTGAGTAGTAAATTAAATGATTATATAAAACACTTGGCACAGTACCTGCCATATAATATGCACTAAACAAATGGAACCTTTTTTTAAAAACAATGGATGACATGCTAGTTCATTTAAGATATATCCTAATCCTAGTGCTATATGTTATCTGAAAAATAATTATAGATATTTAAGCCAAGTGGTTTTCTTTTGAGAAAGATAAAAGCTGTGACTAGAGTAACAGAAAATATGGAAGTCAAATTTGGAGTAGTTGATGCACAAACCAACTGCATCAGTATCTCTTGTTAAAAATACAGATTCTTTATCCTCACCACCACTTTACTGGATTAGAATTTTTAAAGATGGGACCTAGGAAACTAAAATTTTCCCATGCACCTGAGCTAATTCTGATGTAACTTGCCCAAAGATAAACTTTATGAAATACTTATCTGGAAGGCATGTGCTTTCTTGAGAATTGTTAATTTATTTAAATATTTTATTCTTGTATGAAGTTATTTCTACTGAATTTTTTTAGCCTCTATAGTTGATGATGTATTAAATGGAAAACTTCATACTTAATTTGTGAGTATCTGAAAGTATAGCATCTGTATTTTCTAGCTAGGGTCTCAAGGTCATAGAACTGCATTAATTATTCTATCATCAATCTTATTTAAAAACAACATGGTTCTGATTGTAGTTCAATGTCCAATTTAAAATAACATTTGCAAGAAACTCAAATCAAGTATTTAGTTTCTTTGACTGCTAATTATTTAATCTTGGTTGAGAGAGTATCCACTTTGACCACCAAAACAAAAACAAAAGCAAAACAAATAAACAAAAAACTGGAAACAAACCCCAACTCAACCTTCCTCCTGATTTTCCATTGAGCAACAGTTAGTATTTACATCGATGGAATGTGAACATAGTACTTTCTATGCTTTTGTACATGATGCTCCATCTGCTACATAGTAATATTCTCCTTACTCGTTTTTATGTGGCAAAACCCTTTAGTTTCATTCAGAATTCTCTGATCTCCCATGCCCCCACACCAATTTGGATTAGGTGCCCTTTTTATTTCTTTTATACCCCTGTCACACTGTCCTTGCAAATGTCTGATTGATTGTCTGTCTCCTATCCAGGATATGAGCTCCTTGGGGGCAGGGACTTTGCATTTCCAAATGTATAACACAGTATCAGACATATAGGAGGCATTCAGTAAATGCCTATTAAATGAACAAATCAATTTTTATGTCTCTCTTGACTTATGAGATGATTGTGTTCCTGAGAAATGGTGTTAAACTCAAACTTATATCAAAATGAATTTTCTCACCAGAAATAAAAGAGCAATTTTCAGTTGTTCGGGTTTGCCCTATTTTATTAATATGGAAGTAAGATAATGTTTTTCTGTAATAACCAGGTTTTCTCTCCACAATTACTTAAGTGCCTTGCATTTGTTCATTTAGTCATTGTTGTTTAATGTCTCAGGAATGGATGATGGAGTGGAAAAGTAGGCATTAAGTTTCAGAAGCCAAACTGTTGACACTGGTTCCAAGTAATAGCATTGTAAGAAAAGACGAAGGGCCAGGCTATCCACAGCAGAAGATTCTCCAGTATGGAGGAGGTAGGGAAGAGCTGGGGGGCGGGGGGAAGCAAGTGCTTTCATTGTCAGTGTACATCTTTGAGAAAGGGCCAAATGCTCTTCCTCCATTAGATGAGTCCTGGTTTGGGGTTGGGGAGAGAAAGAAAATGATAGATAAATCAGATAGGTTTGTAAAACTTGAAAGTTGAGAGAAGTGGTTGGTGTTCCATACCCAACTAGAGGCATAGAAAGTGGCAAGACTGCAAATTTCCCCTTATTCCTGGTGCCGCATGGGAGAAGCAGGATAGATATATTTTTATAATGATAAAGGATCATACTTAAAAGCTTATTTGGATATTATGTTTTCCTAATCAGCACTTCCATTTGATATTTATAACTGATAGTTTTACTTAAAACTATCACAATTACGTGTGATATTTATATTTTCCATAAAGAGAAAGTAATTGTGACTCCCCTCTCCTCCATTTTTAAAAGAGACTAAATAAAACATGCTGAAATATTAACAGTGGTTATCTCTAGGTGGTGGGATTATGAATGACTGTCATTTTCTTCTTTATACTACTCTGAATTTAAAAATTTTCCATAACGGAATGGCTTTTTCACCTTGGTTTGCTTGCCTAAATATTACTTACCCTGGCTTATCCATTGCACTCCGGATGTGCTGACCCCTGCGATTTCCCCAAATGTGGGAAACTCGACTGCATAATTTGTGGTAGTGGGGGACTGCGTTCGCGCTCTCCCCTGGGGGAAAAAAAATATATTACTCACTCTTTCGGTCAGGTCTCATTTCCCCTTTTCCGGCTCCTCAGTTGGGCCTTACTCTATGCAATTTTAATATTTTGGACATCTAGCTCTTATTACTTACCTTAGTATATTGAAATAATCATCTGTTTCCTTTTCTAGAGAACTAGCAATCATGTCTTATTTATCTTTGTACCCAAACATAGCACAAAATAGATGCTTAATAAATCTTTGTGGAATTGAACTAATAAAAAGTTAACATAAAATTATTTTATGGCTTTCTCAAAGTTTCAAATAAGGTGTTATTTCCATTAGAAAAAAATCTATTTATAAATGTTATATGGAAAGACAGACGAATTGTTGAACCCTCTGAGAATTAAAGTAAAACTATAACAAAGATTCAAGTTCTTAGGTAATATAAGACCCTGACAGTGCTATTCAATCATGTATAAAATGTATTTGAACACTCTTTGTTCACTAATAGTTTTCTTGCTTGTGTTGAAGCTGAGAAATTGCTGTAAGAAAGAACTGTAATTTTTTTCTTCCTTTTTTTCCTATATGACATTTGTCATCTTTTTTTTTTGTGACAGAGTGTAAACTCTATAGTAAACACTGACAGGTTTTTCTTGTTTGTCATATTAGAATGTATAGCAAAATTCACACATAGGACACTGTGAATAATGATTATTTTAAGATAATTCTGCCTAACTTGGTATAGAAAAAGGACAAGTTAAGGTTTATTAAGCTAAAAGATTAGCTCACTATAATAAGTGTGATATTGATTATTTTCAAGTTAGGAATAGAAATGATACATTCAGAACCATTTAACAATGACAGTGATAATTAGGCTTAAAAGCTGATAATTGGAGAAGTAATAAGTTGAGAAATGCATATACTTTTTGTTTACATAACATTTAGAGGGAAATTAGATTTTTTCCCCACAAAAAGAAATACCCTAAGGATTCTAAATCTCCCCAGTAAGAGTGAGAAAAATGCTATTTAAAGTTGATCATTTTTTCTTCTGGTCTACCTCTGCTTTTTGCACATATTTTTATTTTAAGAATTTGTCAGATGATATTATATTTCTTCCATATGTATCCCTTTCTAAATTATGATCTCTTTGAGTGCAGGATTCATGTCTTCTTTGTTTCTATATGGTGGTTAGCACATGGTAAGTAGTCAAATGTTTGCTGAATTGAGTTGAATTGGGTTAAGATGGTTCCCTCTAGTCAATATAGAGAGTAGGCCCTGTATGGGTTTCCCTATATGGCTAAATTGGGGCAGAGAGAGAAAAATCAAATCTTTGTCCCAATTTTCAGGATTGGAAAAACCAGTCGTAAACCTGAGAAAAGTGGGACTTGGTGGCTCCTTTTCTGATCGCCGATGGCTAGAATCACTGCCTGGAACATCTGTAAAAAGAAGTGAGATTTGGCCCCTTTAAACTCCAGTATTCTACACTGAAGATTCCTTATTGTATGCCAGGTTTTAGAATGGTCATTCTTCCCTTTTTCCTTAGCAGTCTAAATGTTATTATTTTTAAAAATTGGACAAGAAAGCACATTTTTGGTATCTTTTGAGGTGGCTAAATTCAACTAAGAATTTTTGGCTTTATACAACATAAAGCATATTAAATGTGCTTTAATTTGTTTAGAATGTCTGAATAAGTTCCAAAGCATAGAAGTACAAAGGGATAAAAGAAAAGCTATGTGCTATGATACATTTTCATGTGTTAAAAAAATAGCAACTTTTTGTGGAGCAGGTATAACTCAGTAGTTGAGCACCTGCTTCACATATACAAGGTCCTGCGTGCAATCCCTGGTATCTCCAAAAAAAAAAAAGAAACATAGTAATATTTTGAATTATATCTTGAATTGATAATGTTACTAACAGAGGACTAATATTCAGAAGCTATTTCTGAACTCGTTGCCTGAAATCCAACTATTTTATACTAAAAAGGATCAAGAATAAGGACTTTGAGGTCTAAGCTAGAAACCCAATGCTACCAAGACTGAAAGGTGTTTTCTTGAAATATCAATGCTGGCAATAACCTTTAAAGTTCAGTGTCTTCTTCAAATACAACCAATATCAAATGGCGTCTTCTCTAAGATAAACCTTGTATTAATGTGCATATATTAACCCCCAGGGCTTCAAATAGCAAAATGAGGTAGGAACTGAAGGTACATTGGATCCATGCTGACTTGCATACTTGGGGGATTAGTAAAAATTGAGGTCAGCAGGAGTCCCAGGATGCAGGCTGGTCAAGAAAGGAAGCACACCATGGTGGCTGTGTTCCTCTCCTACTGGCCACGGCATGGGCAGCTGGAGAGGAAGGTGGCTCTTCTGTTTATTTGTGTTTTCTGTAAAAATCTCTCTGTATGGTTGGCTTGTGACCGACCCCTACTTATTTCATTCTTCAGAGAGGAAAATTCCACTTTCATACTGCTGGGTATGACAGCAAATAGCATCAGTAGCACAGTGCCATGCATAGTAACGCACATAGTAGGACTGACTGAAAGGAAATCAGACTATTGTCTCATTCCAGTAGGTTTCTGAATTCAGTCTTGCAAAACTTAATGTGATATTGAAATTGTGGCTGTCAAATTCTATTAATGGAATTTCAATGGAATTCTAGAAAAGAGCAGACTAAACAGGAACCTATTTTTAATCATCTAGGAGCCAAGGAAACTTCACTGTAGTGGAAAGAACTCTGGACTGGGATGAATATAACAATTACCTGGGAATTTTTTTTTTTTATTTTAAATATATCTCTATCTATCTCCTGTCCTAAGCTACCACCCAGAACATATAAGAATATCCAAAGTAGATAATATGTAGTTTGAAAAAATGCTGCTCATGTAATTTGGATTTTCCTTTTCCCTGGCCTCTGTTCTCTTCACCTCCTGAATTTGAAAATCACTGGAGAAGCTGATCTCCCAAGGCATAGCTGTAAAATTCTATGGTTTTGTTAGTAAAAATTTCACTACCTAGTGATGAAGATCTTTTCCCAAGATATTATCAATTTTATACTGATCTTCATTGGGACTTGTTTTATATGTGGGTGTATTCTCTCAGGTTATAGGCCTTAAATTCTGAAGGGTTTAAAGCTGTATGATGGCGGTAGTGGATTAAATGAGGATCACTCTCTCTTTTTCCACTTTCTTTTTGCTAGGTTAGCATTCAACATCTTGGATCAGAGAACTTTAGAGATATAGGCTTTCTTGACCTTTAAAAGTAGAACTGCTGTTTGAACTCTGGCTCAGTCCTATTATACTGGTAGAAATATTAGCTCTGGCTTATAGTAAGCACTCAATAAATGGTGTTCTAACAAAGTACCTGCATAATTTATTTAATACACATTGTAGGGAAATATTGATTAAAAGTAATTCAAATAAAACATAATTTTTATTTTGACTCTTTTAAGACTTTTTCTTAGTTATATTTAAATTCACTTTGAGTAAACAAAAACTGGATATTTAGGATTTCTAATGGGATAGAAATAATCTTTCTAAAGAGAAATAACTATCATTTTAATTTTAATATGCTGTGATTACCAGTTGCTATCCCTTGAATGAGAAAGGAGCTTTCATTCATCAGTCTGTAATAGAAAATAAAGTTGAGCCTAAAATTTGTAAATTTTTATCAGGCATCTTGTTTTTTAAGTCCCTGGTATTTTCTTAATGTGTTGTACACAAAGTTGTCACTCAAATGTATTAATCATTATGGTTTAAAAACAAATGCTTTCTTCTTATTATAAACATAAACAAAAGTTTGTTTGTAGAGAATTGTACTGAGAAGGAAAACGGATAAAAGTTATCTATAATTCCACCTGTGATGAGCATTATGGAAAATTTTGGTGTATTGTTGAAATGATTTAATATTCACTTTTGATAATAAAATGTTTAAAATCTTAAATAAGAAAGTTTTCTTATTTAAGATAAGCTATTTTAATAATTGCCAGTGATCTTTTTTTTTGAAAAATTTTTTTCAAAGATTTATTTTATTTATTTATTTATCCCCCCCTTGCTGCTTGTGCTCGCTGTATCCGTTTGCTGTGTGTTTTTCTGTGTCTGCTTGTCTCCCTTTGTTGTGTCATCTTGTTGCACCTATGTGGGCCGTCAGCTCACCTCATGGGCCAGCTTGCCTTCACCAGGAGGCTCTGGGAATTGAACCCAGGGCCTCCCATATGGTAAACGGGAGCCCAACCAGTTGAGCCACAGCCACTTCCCAGTGATCTTCTTTTAACCCCTGACAGTGTTTCCCTCTGCTTGCTTGTTTGTAACTGCCATATTCATTTTTAACCTATATATCTCTAAGAATATATATATATATAGTGATATATGGGCTTTGTTATTTAAATTACTCTAGATCCACAGTCAGTTTTAGGAAAAATGTGTAGTTATGCAGTGACCGTCATCAATCAAATCTCTACAAAAGAGCTCTCCAACTGGTTCCCTTTCTTCTATGTTATTTAGAGAATCACTACCCCTCTTTTGTTGAGACTTTTAAGGCAAAGGGGTTTACACTTGGTCTACTTTTGTAAAGTTCGTTGTCTTTTCCAAGTGCTTTAGTCTCTTGATCATTGCCACTATCAAAATATTTTCTTTATAGACCAATGGAATGGAATTGAGAGTCCAGAAATAAACCCATACATCTATGGTTTTAAAAAATTTATTTTTGAATTTTTAAATTAGAGCAGTTATAAAAAATCATGCAGAAAGTATAGAGTTCCCATATAACACTCCTTCATAGTTTTCTCTATTATAAACATTTTGCATTAGTATGGTACCTTTATTATAATTGTTAAAACAATATAATAATAATTATATTATTAACAATAGCCCATAGTTTACATTAGGGTTCATTCTGTGTTATACACTTCTGTGTTTTTTTCAATTTATTTTTCTTCTGATAACATATATATAACCTAGAATTAATCATTTAACCACTTTCAGGTATACAATTCAGTGGTGTTAATTTTATTTACAGTGTTGTGCTACCATCACCACAATCCATTACCAAAATTTTTCCACCATGCCAACCAGAAACTCTGTATCAGTTAAGTATAAATGCCCCATTCTTCACACCCACCCCTACCTCTCATGTTCACTTTCAACTGGTTAATTTTATGTTATGTGAATTTCACCTCACTAAAAGAAAATTTTAAAAAAGTTCCTTTCCCTTTCATTTTTAAAAGAAATTGTAGAAAACATACTATTTTTAAGTGTGTGACATCTAAATTTTTCAAAATTCAAATATTGAAATTTTTATTGAGCCAACAATGACTTGGAAGTCTCATATTTTTGTTAGTGAATAGTTTAACTTCACTAAGACAACAATTTTGAAGTCGCCTTATCTGTGTTTAAAGATCCCAGGTACTCACAGCAGGACACTTTGTAATCCTTCTTATTAACATCATCTTGTTTGAACTATGGTTTCTATGGGGTTCTGGGAATGGAATGAGTTGCTTCAAAGTGCCAGAATCCAGGATGAACTGGTTGGAGGCCAGTTTGGACTAGTGTATATAAGAAGTTAGCATCTTAGGTTAGAGGCTTAATGCCCATCAGACTTGTAGCATTACAGGCTATATTTTACACCAGTAGCCAGGTGTGGGCAGTGATACAGGGCTTGGGGGTTCTCTCTTACTCGCCCAGGGATCCAAGGCATTCAGTGCAAAACCTGGCCAGCAGCCCGAGTGAGTAGGAGCCATGTGACTCTGGTGAGTTGGAGTGTGCAATTGCCTCCTGCTTCAGAGCTACCTGATCCGAATACTAAGCAGAGCGAGTGCTGGGCTGAGTGTTAAGACACTGAAGACACTGCAGAGAAAGGTGCTTATTCCAGAGGCGTTACAAAACATGGAGATTAAAGACCAGGGAGCCCAAATGGAGCCGCTGCTGCCTACGGTAAGAGATAACCTGCTGTCACAGGAGATTAACCGTGTTTGCTGCAAAACCCGCCAGGCAAGCGGTCTGCTAGCTAGGTGCTGCCAGTGTACTTTTGGGGTGGTGGATAGCTCCCACGACATATGGACAGGGGTCTCCTCCCATCTCGGGTGACTGAAAAGCATAAAGCAAAGCACATGATTTCCCCACTTCTCAATATGGATGCACTACAGTGATGAAATGTCTCATGTTTGCTGCTGTTATAAGAAATGGCTAGGTTTTAGCAGCAGGGGCAGCTGTGTGTCTCTCTTCCTTTCTGTTACTACCTATCCCTCTGTTTCTCAGGCGGTGCAGTGGTGGCTTAAGCCCCTGCAAAAAAGCCCCCCTTTTATCATATTCCATTCCTAATAAATTTCCTCCCCATCCCTCATCCCCGCCCCCACCCCCCGCCCCCGGTAGTGAGGTGAGGGAATCTGCTGCTGTTGCTGCTTTAGAGATTTAGTCTCCGCAGAAACCGGGGGGTGGGGGTGGTGGGTGGTGGGGGGGTGGTGGTGGTGAACAGAAGGATCGTGTGTGCGTGTATGTTCTGTCAGTCTCTTTCTTTCTCGGAGGGAAATGTGTCGTGGTTCATGTACAAAGAAGACGTCCTTTTTTTTTTTTCTTGGCGATCAGTCACAAAATTCACATGAGAATATCTGAAAGGTTCCTGAATTGTCATTTGGAAAAAGACCATCGTTTATCTCTGGGTCCTTAAACTGCCTGCCTATAATTAATTCTTAGATAAGCCTGTCCTGTCCACAGTCTCTCCGGCTGGTTCACAGACTTTGGAGATGTTCAGGCAACATCATCTTTATCTCAGTCAGGAGCAGCTGATGTTGCTGTGTTCAAGAAACACACACACACACACACACACGCGCGCGCGCGCGCGCACACACACACACACTAGTATTTCCTTGTCGCAACAGAGATGCCAAACGCTAGCTAGCTTCCAGCCATCTATCAGCGCTATCACAGCTCAGACAGCAGAAATATCCTCCCCGCACCAAACCAGATGGAGCGGCTGTTTCTCAGTTTTCCGTTACTCAGGTTGGTGATTCATTCACCTTGCAGACTAGGGACTGGCGGCAAGCTGTCCATTTTTTAGTTCATTCCTAGGCTTTAAGCACACCTTTACGCTAAATAATAACTCAGGAGAAACTGGCAAATTCTGGGCCACTGTATTTTTAAGGCCTTACCTCTCCTGCTCTGCCCAAAAGCTGCAAAAGATTCCAGTTCGCATCCCGGAATCGGCTGGGGCTACTGAGCATGCCCAGTTCTCCTCAGGACCCCAGGTTTGGGCAGGGAGGGAGCAAGGAGATGGGAAGAATGCAGGAGTCACCACCAGGAATGGAGACGAAATAACAGGCAGGGACACTGTTAAAGAGGAAAAAGGAAGCATGCTAATTGCCTGCTTAACGGTAGAGACATTTCTTTGTGGAATCAAAGTGGAGTTATTTTACGCAAATGAGAGTATTAGGTTTGTCTACCTTTGCAAACTTGATAGATACAGAAATTAGGATTCAATGTCACTCGGAATAAATAAATTGAGTGTCGAGTGCTAGGAAAGCATTATCCTACACAGGAGTTGGGGATGGAGATTTAGGACTACTAAGGGGGAAAAACACCTTTTTTGAGGGGATAGGAGGGTTGGAACCTGTCTTCAAGAAGCAGGCTGATGTGTTACATGAGTTGTCACTTGTGGGGAACAGTTACAGGGTTTAAGACTAAATGGGAATTGTCTGGAGTAATTTAGAAGACGCTGATATTTCTGGGCTAGATGGGCAACCAGTTCGTGGCTTAAAAGAGAAGGGAAAATAGAAGCTTGGGTAGAAAAGGTGTACAATAAGTGCAATGGAAATGTTTGAAGGCTAGAGTCAATAGTTACGTAGTTTAACAGCCAGGGAGGATCATGTTAGCAGTTCCTTACAAGAAAAACAAGCTCACGAGGCTAGAAGATTTACCCTTGTATAGTATTTTCAATTT
This sequence comes from Tolypeutes matacus, assembly GCA_026826555.1. NCBI lineage: Eukaryota > Metazoa > Chordata > Mammalia > Cingulata > Chlamyphoridae > Tolypeutes > Tolypeutes matacus. The sequence goes on along the minus strand of JAKSZT010053928.1, from coordinate 17,659,140 downwards.
CCCAAATTGCTTTTATGCTAAATTATTTTTTTTTTTGTTCTCATCATAAGCAAGTTATGTAAGGCAGCTTTTATTATCTTTGGTTTAAAGATGAGAAATTGAGGCACAGAGTTTGAAAAACATGTCTAAGTTTACATAGTGACAAAGCCTGAACCAGAATATAGGTCTTCTAAAAACCAGCTTAGAACTTAAAAAAATAGGTTTTATTTTATTTTTCTGAGAAAACACCAGGGATTGAACCCGGGACCTCAGTACATGGGAAGCAGGCACCCAACCAACTGAGCTCCCTTAAATATTTTTTACATTACATTATTAAGCAGCCTTAACATGATTAGATCCTGGACTAGAGTTTTTATGTTTAGAAGAGAAAGGGTGCATAGATTTATTTGTTCTGCTCTAGAAAATTAATCAGATGGCTTCACGAATAATTATGTGGGAGGCAACAAAGCATAGTATTTAAGAACACAGTCTGTAGGGCCCAACACTGCTATTTACTTGCTGTGTGAGCTTAGGAACATTAAAACCTTAGTTTCTTCAACTAATATCACTTGGGTTGTTGTGACAAGTAAATGAATAGTCTATGTGAACTATGTGGCATTTAGTAAGTGTTCAATGAAAGTTAGCTGCTATTATCATTATTCATGGAAATACAGACATTAAGATGACTTCTAGGTCTCAGGTTTTTATGAAAGGTGACTTGGTGGTACTGTCTAATAGGAAAGTGGGGAAATGGAGCACTGGAAAAGAGCAAGTACAGAGGAGGTAGGGTTATTAGACATGGCTTTGAAAAGTTTACAGTATGGTTGGAAAGCCAATTATAATGGCATTGAAAGCCAAGACCAGTTAGAGAACAGAAGCAGTCAGAGGTAGTAAGATGGAGAGAGAAGTAAGGGAGAAAGAAGAATCCTAAGAATGGATAAGTATGCCAAATGAGTGAATGCATCAGTAATTCTGATTGGAGTGAAATGAGGAAGAGATTCTCATTAAGTCTCATAAGTTTTACCTCTATTTAGTATATTTAATGTATATTTCAAGAGTATGGGTGGAGGAGGTCATGCTATATTTTCCTTTTTTCCCAGTTTGTCTTAGGAAGCTTCTCAGATAATTTGCTTTTTCTGGAGACAAGGCATCATTGCATTTTGTAGGCCCAAATCACACTAAGGGTTGGACATTCAATTCTTCTTGTCTAGAGTACATACAATCTGGCTTTGGTAGCACCTGGCTGTTATGTTCAAAAGTCTCATTCACTTATTAAATGTCTCCTATTGGCCAAACATGTTCTTGGTACTGGGGATACAGTAATGAACAAGACAGACAAAAACCCCGTCTTTGTGGAAGTCATTGTCTAGCTAGTCTCGAGCTAAGGCTCGATTTGACTTTATAAAAGACTGGTGCTTTCTCCTCAAATTTTTCATCATTCTTATAAATTCTGAGATGTATATATATGGAGAATATATATAACAATAATGATAGTTATATCATTTTAGTAAGGGTGAAAATACTTTTTAAAGAATACAGACAGAAATTTAGGATATCACCTTATGACTTCAAATTTTCTATTGACATTTAGCTTTGAATTCGCTTCTAGGAGTAACCTGATAATTTTTAAATTACCAGGTCATGGAAGAGGCTCCTAGGAGAATTCCATATAACAAATATTTCTCTCCTGTGCCATTTAATCTTGGGTGATATATAGTTGGTCTACTTTGGATCCTTTCCAAGATTCTGATGTCCTAAAGGAACTTGTTTTAAGTTGAGCTTACCCATAAAACTGTCCTGAGGCATGACAGTAGAGTAAAGGTAACTTTTTAAAAAAATTTTATTTTTCAGTACTGGGGTCATGGATTGAACTCCGGACCTCGTATGTGGAAAGCCAGCACTAAACCACTGAGCTACATCAGCTCCCTTAAGTTGTTTTTTTTCATTTGTTTGCTTGTTTGTTTTGTTTTTGTTTTTAGGAGGTACCAGGGATTGAACCCAGGACCTCGTATGTGGGAAGCAGGTGCTCAACCACTTGAGCTACATCTGCTCCCTAAAGGTTACTTTTTAAAAGTAATTTGATGGTATAGGGAAGATGATGGACTTTAGCAACTATTTTCATGCTCATTCTCTATTTCCAAATGACCCAGTTTATTGAGTTGTTTTTGTTCATGTAAAAAAAAGCTTAAGAAAAATCTTCTATACTGTTAAATTAGGAAAAGGAAAATGGGACTAAAATGTCAAAGTAACAAAAAGAGCACAAAAGTTGGCTAAGTAATATTGATATTTCTGTTTTATATTAATTGTAATTTAAATTATAATCTGAATATATTTAACTAAAATGTACTTGCTACACCTGATAGTACATAGGAAACAAAATGCAGTGTAAGAAGTTAATCCTCATTTCCACTTCCAAGACTTGAGCTGTTATCTAGAATGCTAAGTGATGACATAAATAAATATCTGTACAGAATGCTAAAGTTGGGAATGGGTGGTAGTATCTAAAGGCTACAAGTATAAATTGAAGTTCTAATATATTCTTCTTTTACCCTAAAATATTGTTTTGGATATGTTCCGGGATGGTGTTACTCTTCTATAGAAAAAGGGAATAGCCAATATACATTATATCTATTTTATGGAATTTTATAAATTTTGATTAGAAAAGTACTGTAGAAATCAACCACAGACTAGAATCTAGAATAACTCCTTCATTTACAGATGATGAAACTTAACACCAAATATATAAGGGAAAATATATATAATATACTATATCCTATATAATATATATATTTAAAGGCATGCTGCTTACACTAGTTTATGGCAGAGCTTGACCTAGAGTCAAATCTCATGGTTCCTAGTTCATCATTCTTTCCAATATTGTTTAGCCCCTTTTCTATAATATAGTGAACAGCTGAGTGCTATATTGAAATGAAAATGTTAATTGGATGATCTTTGTGAAGTAATAATAGATATTGTCTCAAGCTCATGCTAGGCACAAACATCTCTAATCCTCATGATTATGCTGAAAGATTGCTATTGTTCTCCAGTTTACAGATGAGAAACTGAGGCTCAGAGGGTTGAATGAATAACCCAAGTTCACATAGCTGATAATTACTGGAGCCAGAATGTGAAGATATTGCATCTAATTCAAAAGTAGCTCCACTCCTTTAAAGCCAATTAAAAAATAAAAAGGGATCTTGTGATAAAATGGGTTTTCACATCCACTCCTTGAAATATGAAAGAATCATGATACAAGGTACTATATAAAGTATTTTAGGCCCTTATTGTATGATTCCAATTATGTGAAATATCCAAAATAGGCAAATCCATTGAAACATCAAGTAGATTAATGGTTGCCAGGGGATGGGGGTAGTATTTGTGGGACTGACTGCTAACAGGTATAGAGTTTCTTTTTGGGGTGATGGAAATGTTCTGGGATCAGAAAGGGTTGATGGTTGCACAACATTGTGAGTTTACTAAAAACCACTGAATTGTTACATGAATTTTATCTCAATTTTTAAAAATGATAAAAAAGTAAGTTATTGTTTTCCACGATCACTGATAGGGAGAAAAGGTGAGAATGTGAATAATGTTTATATCAGTAACATTCATATAAATAAAAAAGAGGGCAAATAAAATATTCATAAAATTAAAAATAACTTCACACATATATTTACACAAACATACCGCAGATATTCTCTATCACAAAATCTATTCTGTTTGTGAAGATGATGCTGAGGTTGGTCAGGGATTCAGCAAAACTATTAGCAGACTTAGAGGTCTTTTGGAATATATCTTCAAAGCTGACTTAAGAGGATATATGTAAAACAGAGGAAGATAACTATTTTATTTGGGTCAAATTGTTATTTATCTCCAAATGGACTTTTTGAAAATTCTCTTTGATATGCTTTAAACTGTGACACAAGGCGCATCACAAGGTGCATCAAAGCAACTAGATAAAAAAAAAAAATTTATTGAAGTTTATCATTCATACAAGAACATACATAAACAATAAGTATATAGTAAAAGTTGTGAACTTACAAAATAAACATGCATAACATCATACAGGAGTCCCATACATCACCCCACCACCAACACCTTGCATTGTTGTGAAACATTTCTTACAAACTATGCAAGAGCACCGTCAAAATATTACTACTAACTATAGTCCGTATCTTACATTTGGTGTATTTTTCCCTAACCCACCCTATTATTTTTTAAAAATCTAATTTTATTACAGAGGTTGTGAACTTACAAAACAATCATGCACATGAGTAGAATTCCCATACAACACCTCTTCACCAACACACCACACCATAGTGGAATATTTCTTACAGATTATGAGATAATGTCATCAGACTATTACCACCAGCCATGGTCTGTAGCATACATTTAGCACACTTTTTCCAACCCTCCATTACCAACTCAGTACATCTTTGACATTGATGCAAAAATATTACAGTATTGCTGTTAACCACAGTCCATAGGTCACTAATTGTTTTTTTCCCATGCAAAGCAACTAAATTTTAAAGAAGCTTTTTTTTCATTAAAATTCATTTTTATCAACATTTAAAGAAAGTCATTGTTGGTCTAGCCTCATAAAGCATTATCTTATTGTATGGAATCATAAATCAATCTCCAAAGACACCAATTAATTATTAACTATTTTATATTGATTTTTATAGTATGTTTCTTTCAAGATCTTAAGATTCTTAAACGGAACCATTACTTTGTAAAATATTGTAACTCCTTCAAAAACTTGAAGGGATAGAAAAAAGGAAACCACACAACTCAACAGTGAGCTGATTATTGGTTGCCAGGGGCCAGAGGTGGGTGCTAACTGCCAAAAGGCATTAGGTAACTTTTTGGGCTGATGGAAATGTTCTAAACTCTATATTGAAGCTAAGATAGTATTATTGATAATATTTGCTATCAGCTTGTTAGAAAACATGTTATGAATATTTTGAATTGTGTAGCAAGCTTTTAAAATGATTTGATCCACGGAAAAATTGTTGAAAATTTATCAATTAATTCATTAATTCAGAAAATATTTTATTGAGAACCCACTAAATAGAAGTCACTAAAGAAAGTGAAAATGAAAAGTGTACAGAAAACTTCACTTGATTTGGTTTAATAAATATATGAAAATACGGCCCCCCACCACCACCACCAAAAAAAAAAAAAAGAATTTAAAACTACAGGGAATACTATTTTAGATAGTTGAGGTAATCAGCAGTCATTTAATTCTGGGATCAGTTACTAAACCTTTAATAGTATTCAGTGAAGGGTTTTAATAAGTTGTTTGGTCATTATAAATGAATTGATTTCTCATTGTATATTGGAATTGGGATACTTATATATCATTTTCTCTTTTTAAATGTTGAAGATGGGGAGTATAATGGTTTACATAGAATTTCTTATTTTTATAATCATATTTCATTGGGAACAGAGACTTTTATACTGTTTACATCAAAATATTATAACTTTACTATCTAAATATCATAACTTCTAATATTATTAAAACTTCTGAAGAGGAAACCATCAGCTGCATATAGACTGTTTGCCAATTATTCTAAGGTATATCAGCCCATGCACATATAGCAAGTCCTATTCATCCATGTGACATGTCCATAATCATCCAGTAACTGGGGAACCCTTGCTTTTAATTCATTAAAAATTTTTTTTCTCATTAACAAAGCAGTCAATTCCCTTTATTTTTAAATTTTTATGTACACATATGAATGATCTGTATAATGTACATTCAATATAGAAAGCTTTGTCTATTTGATAATGTATATAACATTTCACAATTACACTAATCTCTTACATAACATTTTGACATCTGTTTTTAAATTTTTTTGCACAAGCTCCTTCCATTCAATTTGGTAAAGCCAGTTGTACATACCAATGTGTACTGTGAGCTCTCAGGAGGTTAGTGATTGGGATACCAGTGGGCGGGTGCAGGGACAAAACCTAATAGTGTCTGATGATGGGAGAACGATGACCATGTAGATGCGATGCAGGAGAGGGAAATAACCTTTTCTGGGGACAATTTCTGTAGATTGTGGCTCAACCACACAGGCACGCTAATTCAAAAAAAACATTATAAAAAACTAGGAAGAAAGTTTCGTCTTTTTGATTCACAGTCTTGTAAACAGATAAAAAGGAACAAAATGTGCTTACATACATCAAGAAAAAAAATTCTTGTGTACCCACATGGGTTGATCCAGAGTGCTTTCTTATAATGTGATACAGTTAGAATCACTGACATTTTTTCTAAATAAAAATATATTTATAGAAAAAGGAATAACACTGTCGTGAATTTGGGAGAAAGGCAGTAAGAGTTTGCGTCAACATATCAGCTAGAGGAATGTGGACTCGGCATGGGCCTGTCGGCTCTGTCATCTTTCAGGAGAAGCTCAAGTCTGGTAGCCAAGGTCGCCCGCCTCATGGTCGACGGGAGGTGGAAGGTTAGACATGACTGACGAAGATGTCCCTGTGGTTAGGTAGCCTGCAACTCCAGGTCCTGTGAGGTATGCGGCTGTTTGTGACTCGGAAATGAACAAGTCATGCTTCTGATCTTTGAAGGCACTCTTTAACAGATTTATTGAGGCATGATTTACATCTTATAAAATTCACCCATTTTAAGTGTCCAATTCAATGATTTTTTATTAAATTTGTAAAGTTGTGCAGGCATCACCACAATCCCGTTTTAGAACATTTTCATTGCTCCCCAAAGTTTAGACATGCTCACTGGCAATTAATACCCTCTCTGGGATCTCTGTGACTAATGATCTACTTTCTGCTGATTTGCATGTTGTTGCTATAAATTTGTCTTTTCTGAACATTTCATATAAATGGAATTATATAATATGTAGTCTTTTGCCTCTGGCTTCTTTCACTTAAGTGAAATATTTTTGAGGTCCATCCATGTTGTAATATGTATCAGAAGTTTGTTCCTTTTTCTTGCTAGAAAGTATTACATCATGTGGATGTAAGGCATTTTGTTTATCCAATTTGCTACTTGATGGACATTTAGATTTTTTCCAAATTTTAGATATTATAATAATGCTTCTATGAATTTTCATGTATATGTATTCATATGGATATATATTTACATTTCTCTTGGGTATCATCCTCTGTGTGGAATTGCTGGATCATATGGAAAGTTTATATTTAAATTTCAAAGAAATTGTCAAACTCTTCTCGAGTGAGTGTGAAGCGGTATGCTGTTGTGGCTTTGAATTACATTTTCCTAATGATTAATGACATTGAATATCTTCGTGTGCTTATTGGCCATTCATATACTTTCTTTGATCATGTCTATCCAAAAATTTTCCCCATTTTTCAAATTGGTTATTTGTCTTATTATTGATTTGTAAGAGTTCTCTATATATTTTGGATATGAATTCCTTATTAGGTAAATGATGTACAAATATTTTTTCCCTGTCTGGGCCTTGTCTTTTCACTTTCTTGATGGTGCCTTTGAATCATAAAAGTTTTAGATTTTGATGAAGTCTTGTGAATCATTTTTTTCTTTTATGGATTGTGCTTTTGGTATAGAGTCTAAAAAACTGCCAATACCAAGGTGACAAAGATTTTGGTTTATATCTATGATCCATTTTCAGTTAATTTTTGTATATGGTGTGAGTTAAGAGTTTAAAGTAAAATTTTTTTTTTTGCGTGTAGATATCCATTTATCCTGGCATTATTTGTTGAAATGACTACCTTTCCCCACTGAATTTTCTTGATAGCTTTATTGAAAACCAACTGACAGTAAATATAAAGGTTTCTTTCTGGACTCTTAATTTTGTTCTGCTGATATATATACCTATCCTTGCCCTAATACCATTACTGTGGCTTTATAATAAAATTTGGAATCAGATAGTGTCAGTTCTTCAACTTTGTTCTTCTTTTTCAAAAAATTTTTGGCTATTCTAGGTCTTTGGCATTTACATATAAATTTTAGCATCAACTTATCAGTTTGTAGAAAATGTCTGTAGGGATTTTGATAGGGATTGCTTTGAATTTATAGATCAGTTTGGGGGAGAATTGCCATTTTGACAATATTGAGTCTTCTTAAACATGAACTTGGAATGTCTCTCCATTTATTTAGATATTTAATTTCTCTTGGCAATGTTTTATAGATTTATTTGTTTGAGCAAGGACTTCTATACAATATTCAAGGAGGACAGAAACATTTCTGAAAATGGAGATTAATCTACAGAGTCAGTGAGTTAGAATGAGAATGTTTTGTAATCAAGGACTTTATTGTATGGTTTTGAATCAGTGATAAAATCCTTGTACCAGTATCAGCAGGGCCTGCTCATTCATCTTAGAAATTATGCTCTAAGTATCTAATATGGAAGTTTTTAAAGAAAAATTTTCCCATTGCCTATTGAATGTGTTATGTTGCTAGACTGCCTCTAACATTTATTTGTAACTCTGCTTGCTCTTGCTAATTTTGAGAAATCAAAGTTATTTAGAGAAAGCTATTTCTTTCTCAATGGCTTTTTTTCTCGACTAATGAGGATTTGATATCAAAGATGATGACCTTATTCAAATTCCAGAAAGCAAGCGTCTAACAACTTCTGGATGGTATCAAAATATAGCACTACTTATAAAGCACATTTTATTATTTTGGTAGATCTATACTTCTTCTCTCCTGAATGAAGTGTTGAATTTTTGTTGCTATTTAAGCTGCTGTGGTAATAAACCTATTCAAACTTTTATGATTTGCTCAGAAACAAGAATATGATTAAAACTGGAGAAAAACAAGTACTAGGCACCAAGGGATAGCCCTAATGTATAATATAATTTATTTGAGTGTATATCATGTTCTTTTTCTATTATTAACAGATAATTTTATAATAGAATTGTCTGTTAAAAACATTTGACATATAATTGACAGAGCAGAGCACTCTAGTAGATACAAAAATTTAGTATTTTTTCCCTAAACAAATGGATTACTGAAAACTTTAAACCCAATTACCATTTGCATCAGAGTCATCAGTAGGACTCATTGAAAATACAATTTCCAGGACTGACTCTACCTATAGGCATAGACTTTCTAGGGATGGTGCCAGAAAAAAAAAAGCACTTTAGAGAGCTTTCTAGGTTATTCCTATATACATTAAGGCTTGAGAATTGTTGCCCTAAAGAGTTAACAAAATAAAAATTATAGTATTCTTAAAAATTATATTAACTGTGGGATTCTAGACCAAGTTCTGTTATAAAATACAGAGCAGTTTTTATAGTAAATCATAACACACTAGAAAATTAAGCACTTACTGCTCATTTTACTCATTTAGCATTTATTACATATCACTTTGCAATGTTTATATATGTAAAACTATTTTTACTTATATATAAATATACATATGTATAACTTGTTTCCTCAATTAGAGTGCTAGATTCTTGAAAGCAGTGTCTATTTTAGGCAATTTTGTGCTGCTCTCACAAGCAAAGTGCATGCAAGTCCTTAATAAACATATCATGAGTGATATATTAGACAGCAATACTAGTAAAGATTATCGACAGCTTGGACTTTGGAGCCACAGTCTTAACTGTTCTAATTAGTGGCTATGCCAACTTTGGCAAATTACCTAGCTGTTCAAAGCCTTACTTTTCTGATCTATAAAATAGGAATGATAATAGTAATAGTATCTACTGCACAGATTTGTGGGAATCAATAAATTATGTAAATATATATGAATATATATAAAGTATACTGCTCAAACTGACTCAATAAATATCTTTTTTATCGTCATTAATATTATTGGCTTAATATTTTTCCTTTCGATTGAAAATCATGACACCAATGACTTTTATACCTGATATGCATAATAATTTCAATCATTCATTAAGTAATACTTATTTACTTGACTTACTCATTTGACAATAATATAGAAGTATGCCAATAATATAATCTGGTGAATAAAATGTATTTTTCTAATTATAAAATTAATACTTTTAAAAGTAGCTTAGAAAACATAGAAATGCAAATATAAAAGAAACACTTGTGTTATTTTCAAGCCTTTTATTTTGAGATAATTTTAGACTTACAGAATAACTGCAAAAATAGCACAGTGTTTTGTATACCTTTCACTCGCTTTACTCTCATGTTATCATCGTACATAACCATAGTATACATATCAAAACTAGTAAATTAACATTGACACAAGACTGTTGACTAAACTACGGAATTTATTTGGTTATCACCAGTCTTTCCACTAATGTCCTATTTCTATTCCTAGATCCAATCCAGGATCCCCTATGTATCATGCTTCCCTAATCTCCAGTTTGTGACAGTTACTCAGTCTTCTCTTATCTTTCATAACCTTGACACTCTTGAAGTGTACAGTCAGTTTTTTTTTTTTTTTCCAGAATATCTTTCAATTCGTGTTTGTCTGGGGCCCTCAAGATCAGGTTGAGGTTATGCATTGTTTGTTGATAATACCACAAAAGTGGTGTTCTCTTTCAGTGCATTGTATCATATCAGGGAATTCATGGTGTCTTCTTTTCTGGTGATGTGAACTTTGAGGGAATGAGGTGTTTGCCAGGTTCTTCCACAGAAAGTTAAAAATTTTCCCTTTGTAATAATAAATATCTTGGGGGAGATACTTGGAGACTCTGTAGATATCTTGTTTTTCCTCAAACATTTGTCCACTAATTTTAGCATCTATCAATTGATCTTCCCTGCAACAGTTATTACTGTGTTGTTTGTCTAAATCCAATAATCTCAGTAGTTAGATTTTTCAAATTGTTTCATCTTTGGACATTGGCTGCTCGCCAGTTGGCTCCCATGGCCTTTCCATATCATTTTGAGCCCTTCCTTATCATCTGGCATCATGAGATTTTCCAAGCTCATCTTATATTTTCCCTGCTTTAGCCCCAGAACTAATTACTTCTTCAAAGCACTATTAGGCTAATTTTTGAGGCATTTTTATAAATGTTGCCAAAATTCCTTCCAGAAAAATTTTATACCAGTTTTCACTACCACTAGAAGCTTTACCTGTATTTTAAAAACTTTGCCCATTGGCCTGGTAAACATTTTATTGACCTTTTCTTCTGTATTCCATTTCTGTTAGTTTGCTATCAGCTAGTGTTTATGAAATAGTTGTTTTTTTTTTTTTAATCACAGTTCAGAAGAAACACTGAACCATAGCACCGCTCTGAAAAAAACTTTTCAGTTTAGTTCACCTTACTAAAGGTATTACTTAAGTGTTGCATAAGACGATTATGTGTATGTGGCTCCCTTGAACCGCGATGGTGTGACCCTCCAGCCCTATCATTACAGGCACTCACTAGTTATCATTTTGGTCATGAAAATTGTCAGTCTTCTTTGAATGATGAATGGAGCAGCTCCCCTACTTCTTCAAAAGCCACATTCTTTTTTTCTCTTTTTAAGTTTTAAGAATGAGGTTAGGAGATGTACAGTTAACAATGTGTTTCAATGTCTTTTGCTTTTCCTCAGCCTTACTGTTTATTAATCTATGATAGGCTAGATATAGATGTTCATTTTATTTATAATTCTCATGTTGTATTACAAAGATTCTTATGTACAGTTCTTTTATCTATACCACTTCTTATGAAGAGAATGTCATTCTTATTTGAGCCCTCCTGTAACTTTCATTTCATTAACACCATGTTGAAGAAATACCTGATGATCTTGATAAAAGACAAACTTGACAAAAGTAAAACTGCTAGGCCTCCCTATATGTTCTTACTTAAATAAAACATGATGATTTAGGCCTGCTTATAATTCTCTGATTTAATAATTCTGCTTCTTTTCTTTATATGGCTTGGAAAAATTAAGTAGTTCTTAAGAACTGGGATTAGAATTAATCTATTTTAAATTGAGTAATTCAGTAACAATTATACCACAGTCATTGCTTCACAATTATTTGGGCATTGTGAATATGATAATATTTTCTATTTAGGTCTTTACTAAATATCCATTATAAATGAATACCATATAAACTAAACAGTAAAAAAATATACAATATCAATTCTATTAGCCTCCCACCAGAAGCTGTTTAGATGGCAGCACCAGTCTAATAAAGGGAGTTGGAATCTCCAGTACAGATCATTTTTACAATGTAAGGTAATATAATATTTTGTCAAATCTTTGTAAGAGCAAAAATACAGAAATGGTGAACTTAATATACACTTTGTTCATTTAAAAATCCATGAAGTTGTCTCATAATTCAGGAGATTTGGACCATAGTCTATTCATTTAAAATGTACTGACCCAGCCATGAACCCAGTTTTTCAAAAGATTGGCCTTTCATAAAATTATTTTTATTAGCTTATAATTTTCACCTGTTCTCTTTTATTATTTAAAACCATTATTTTACTTCCTTTATATCCTTAACTCTCACCATCTCTCTTAGCTATATAATTCAGTATTCCTAATCTTTCTCATCTTAACAGATTCTCCTCTCTTTGGAGATAGTGACATGAAGTCTGGTATAGGACAAAAGAAGCCTACTTATATCTTTGATTCTGTTGGCTAGTTCTGTATCTCAACGCCAACATATTTGGTTAACCCACTAGCCCCCTTAATTTCAAATGGATCAAATATTTTAGAATGAGTTCTACCAACTAACCTTCATGATAACATTGAAACTTTGACACTAAGATCGGTTTTCTCAGGAAAATGTATTTTTGGTGTTTTCCTTTGGTTTAAAAAACATCTTGAAAAGGGAATGGAATGGTTTCAAAAGTTTATTGAAACTCAAATTGTTCCATAAAACAATGATTTGATGATTATGTTTCAATAATTTATAAAAACACTTTAACATTTTTCCTATAAAGAACCTACATATTTAGACAACAAGAAGCAAGAGTGCTTGGCAAAATGCAATTCAGCTTTAAAACAAACATTAACAGATGAATGATTCATATAAGGAATTCAAAATTATAATCGATTCACTTACCTTAGCCACCTTTATGATAGCTGTCTGTTGAGTGGGAATGGAACGGTAAAGAAGAGTTTTCTACCCTTGAGAAATGCAGCAGGAATTCAACTCACTTATGGAGGTCTAGTGAAGTGTTCCAATTATGGGCATAAGAAACATTTTGCTCTGCTTTGATCATAATATCTTGGTGTAGACAATCCTTAATAAAGGGAGAATAACATGAGTATAAGTAATTAAGAGTCTCTTCTTTAATCAATACTTTCAGTCTCTGGTTTCCTAAACCTTTTACTAAGATTGTTATAGAGTAGGCAAAATCCTTTGGCTCAAGGTCTCTTTCTTTTCTCCAGCCCAGATTAGAATAGGAATATTCTTGAGGTGTGAAATTTTCTCAAGGAAATGTCAATTCTCAATAGCTTTTGTGGGTCTGTGTTTTATACCAAACCTCCTTTAATATTGGCAATTATTCTATCTAAAGCTGGGGGGGAGGAGGGAAACAGCCTAAGGAAAAAGTGCCAGTGTAAATCAATATGGATCACTTCTCTTAATGCAACTGGCTATTCTATAAATTAAATCATGCTCCTTTAAAAATTTTATTTTAAACATTTTATTTTAAAAGAAGCTTAAATTTCCACTGAATTGAATAGTGACGTATGTGCTAATGAGCTATGAAATGACTGGAAACCAGCCAGCTTGAGAAAGGCAAAGGGCAAAAGGCATTTATTTTTTATTGGTACACTTGGAATAGTATATGAAAAATCAATAATCTGTTGAATATTAATTCAGAATGAATATGAATTTCTGAATTATTATAAAATAAATTAATTTTAATTTGAAGCATGCATGCCACTTAAATACTTAATGCTTTTGGCCCATTTTTAGTTCATTTAAACTGGCATTTGTTTATTGACTATGTGGAATTGATGAAAAGCTGCCTCCAAATATGAATTGATGTTCAAACTACTTTTTTTCATAGAAATGGCATACATCTCATATGACAAAAGGGCTAGCTGTTTCATGTGCAATTAAACAGTCTGTCAGGTCTATTAGATTGAGGCTACTAAGAAACCAGCTGATAACTACATTTGGCTCTTACATTTGTCACTGACATGTTCTGTATGAAAAAAAGACATTTGAGTATCTTACATTATTTGTCCATTTCTTATATTTTCCATGTATTTATTGTTTGCTTCCTGTCTTATCATGAAATCAATTAAGGAGCAACTTTATTCATTGCTAAGGTACAGTGAATTGATTTAAGTAGAACATCAGTTTTTGAATGCAATTGATTGGAGGATTTAGGGTGGTATAATTCATTTTTGTGATGGTAGCAGGAGTGTGCTTTGCCTATGTCCTTTTCCTTCTTCTATGTACTGGTATATATGTGTTGCACAAACACACTCTTTCCTTTCCTTCTAGCTTCTAGTCTTTTCCTTTCTATTAGCAGCACTTTTTAGACATTTATTTTTGTATGTACAAGGTGAGTTAAATATTTCAAGAGTTTTTAGATACATGGAAATACAAGAATGTATCAAAGATTGAATACAGGATTATGTGCCACTAATAATAATAACTGGTGAATTAATGGATTAAAATAGTTTTACATCTCTGGTCGTCTTATCATTCATTTTAATAAAATTCTGCTTCTTAATTAACTCCATTAATGGCTTTGAATACATGAAAGTATTTGATTTTTTACAATTTTTGTTTTGTAGCAAGTGAATTAGTCAGCCAAAGGGGTGCTGATGCAAAATACCAGAAATCTGTTGGCTTTCATAAAGAATATTTATTTGGGGTAGAAGCTTACAGTTACTAGACCATAAAGCGTAAGTTACTTTCTTCACCAAAGTCTGTTGCCACATGTTGGAGCAAGATGGCTGCTGACATCTGCAAGGGTTCAGGATTCCTCCTCCTCTTAAGACTCCATGGTTCCAGCTTCCTCCAATATCATCTATAGGCTGGGATAAGTCTCATCTCTCACCTGGGGCTCATTTCTCTCCAGGCTCAGCTGCTCTGCTCTCTCCACAAGGCCAGCTGTAAATTATCAGGTGAATGGCTCCTCTTTCTTCCCGGGGCCTCTGCCGTGTCTAGTGGGGCCTTCTCTTTTTCCTCACATATCTGCTTACTTCCTGGGCTCCAGGAATAAAACTCTAACTTTCTCTTCTGCCGTGTCACCATGTGGGAGGGGGGGACTCAACATCCTACTGACATGCCCAATCAAAGCCTTAATCATTATTTAATCAAGTATAAGTGAAACCTCTGAATGTGATATAATCTAATATGCCCAGAGGAACAGACCAGTTTACAAACATAATCCAATATCTATTTTTGGAATTCATAAACAGTATCAAAGTGCTATACAAGGTTTCAGGCTCAGCCAACATTGTGATATGCTCATAGTAATTAAATTATGCATGATTTGAACTAAGAAATTAATACTGTTTTCAATAGTGTTTATGGCCTTACTATTTGTTCTGGGGATATCTGGTAGACACTCATTGGCTTTATGTTTTAAGCCAGAAATTTTCATGGAAATTTCAATTCCAACCCACTATTCAAAGAAAGAACAAACACACAAACAAAACAAAACAAAATTATTTATTTGTTAAAAGATTTTTGGGACTTTTGGATTACAATATGAAATGACAATAATTTTATAAAAAGAAAAGAAAGTGGGGAGTGGATGTATCTCAGTGGTTGAGTTGAGTGCTTGCTTCCCATAAAGGTCCTGGTTCAATCCCTGATACTGCCTAAAAAAAAAAAAAAGACAAGAAAGAAGGGGTCTTAATCCATTTAATGCTTCATACAGTAAGTTTTGAGGCATGTGAGATTTAACACCATTTAATTATCACAAGCAATAATTTAATAATTAGAAGCAATTAGAATTGGAAGAGACTGTCTATAATCCATAAGAGTAAAGTGAATATCTCTATTAATCCACAAATTCTTCTTAAAAAGAAAATAGATAAAAGTCCTGGTCAGGTTAGGTGTCAACAACATCTCACTTTCTATTGACATCCATGTGTGGCAAGAATTTTGGGAATTCCCAATAACTTTTTTCTTTCTTGGGATTATATGCTCCCATGAAACTATGGGCTTTGATGGAAATTTTATTGAAAATTCCAGATATACCAGTAAAAAATTTAACACTAGACTACCTCTTGTGATAATATTTGCCCATAGTTAATATAGTCAGGGCTACACCTGTATATACAGACTTACAAAAAGATTAATAAGGAGAATGTACAGGAAAGGCAACATGTAATTCTCATCAGTCACAAAACATTTTTTTTTTTTTTTAGCTCTCTGCAAGTGGATTAGTGATTAATTTTGATCTAACTTTCTAATTGCATGTTCCTTTCTCATAAGGTATTACAGTGGCTTATATTATGTGAATAAAGATACAGGGGTTTATCTTTGGCTATTTTGGATAAGACCTGCACAAGAAAACGTTCTGTATTATTTGGACCTTGTTATATATTCACAAAACTAAGATTTTTAAAAAATTGTAATATTACCAAAGAATTTAGTGTTGGCTGAACATTTGAATTTATCTAAACCAAATTAAATAATTATATATAAATCCGAGCCAATCAAATTAAGAACTATGAATGTTTATTGAATTCTAAGAGTGCGTTTGGAAACTTTATGTAAATTCTTTGTTAATTTTTGATTAATTAATTGTGTGATTTTTAATTATATACAAAACTCCCTTTAATATTAGTAGGTATTTTGTCCCTGGATAGGGGAAAGGAAAACAGTCTGATGAAAAGGTGATGATGTAATTTAATACAGATACCTTCTATTAAAGCACGTGACTATTCTATGAATTAAATCATGCTTTTACAGTTCAACAGAAGCTGAAATTTCAATTAAATACTGAACTATGTGTAAAATTTAGCTTATTGTACCAAAGAGTTGTAGCTTCTAGTGCTAGTGACTTTTGTGATCTATTTATAATGTAGTTGAGCAGATAAATGGGTTAAGTTTCTGTGTCAGTTGTTCTGAATTAAGCTAGAGATGCAACTAAGTATTGTTATACACATAATAAAAATTTAGAGTGTCCAGTTTGGGCCCTCGTGGTTTAACCCCATGAAAGAGTAACTAGATTTATTTGTGATATTCTTCAGTTTGAGCAGCTCAAATTTGTTTGAGCATGACTTTAATCCAAATTGATTCTTAGGATGCTAAAAATAAAACAATGCAAACATTTCTCTTCAAATTGTTTTGCCTGTTTGAATTATGCATCACAAATATATGGGAAATATTTTGATACTGTGAAGCAGAAAACATCAGATTAAGTTAATAATTTTCACACTATTCTTTCTGGGAAATGTGGAATTGTTTATACTTACATATTAAAGCTGAATTTCATCCTTGCATAGGGTATAGCCCATTAAATGGTTTGGGAGTCATATGTATGAAACAAAAGAGATTTGGGGCCATGTTTTCAATTATCTAAATAAGTACATATATATTTTCTTATGAACACTGTTGATAATTCTCTAGAATTTTAACTAGAAGATGATTTTTACCTTGTAATTTAAATTAGTTGCTTCAAAATTAGACATAACCAATGCCATATATCTTGACAAAAGTTTAGAGAAATCCTAGCTGCTGTTATATAAAAACATGTAGCATTTGTAGAAATCCTCCCTTTTTTTTTTTTTAAAGATTTTTATTTATTTATTTATTTATCCCCCCCTTGCTGCTTGTGCTCGCTGGGTCAGCTAACCACGCCGTGCGGGCGGGCTTGCCTTCACCAGGAGGCCCCAGGAACCGAACCTGGGGCCTCCCATATGGTAAATGGGAGCCCTACTGATTGAGCCACAACCACTTCCTGAAATCCTCCCTTTAAAACTAGTTTTGACATGTATTATTTCTGGGATTTTCATTATCTTAGGTAGCAAGAGTTCTATGCTGGCATAATGTCTAACTTTTCCCCCTCATTTATTTACAAATCTAAAATAGGTACTATTTGTCTAGCAGTGGGGAAAGGATCATATCTAAAATATTTTTGTTGTTATAATTTTTCTCTTTTTTCCTATCTTTTATGTTAAGAGATTTTAGAGCAGGCTTTAAAAAATAAACTTTTTCTTTTTCTGGAATGATTATATAGAATCTTTTTAATAGAAGACTCTTAACAAAATCTATTGTGATTGCTCTTTCATTTGGAAAAATCAAATTACCCTCATTTAGCTTCGAAACTAGGTGGTTCCTCAGATGTCCTTGAAGTGTCACACCATGTAGTTAGTAACATTTTTATGCCTATCATGTTTAATAATGTCGTACTTCTTCAAAGAATTGAACAGATTAATTGCAGGTATTTCAACATCTGTCAGGGTGATTGTCAAGGAACATGTTTATTTTTCTTTCCAAATTTGAGGAAATGATTAAGCCATGAAGAATTTGAAATATTAATTGATAATCAAAATGATGTGTCCAAATCATCGTACAAGTCTAAATTTTCTGCACACAACTGCAATGATAAAAAGTATTTTTGACATTGCATTTGATAAATATTTAGAATGTCTAATACAAAATAATTTGTATCTTTTAAGTAGTGTAGACATCCACTAAAATTTGAAATTAGTTTCAAAGCCAGCTTAGAATAAATGTACAAATTAATATGTGAAAAAGAGAATTCCTAGAAAAATATGCAAGTGTAACACTGTTATGGAGTGATTAGTCATCTTGCATATTAGAGAAAGAGGGGAAACCTTGGTTGACTGAGCTAGCAATAAGAGTATTAGCATGACATTTTTGATGTTTATAGTAATTCTCTTTCACACTCTTCTCCTTATAGATTCAATTTCCTTAAAATTTGAATGTAGGTAATTTCTACTTCTGGATCTTATACATGATAAAACTTCTTTCTGTCATCCAACTGTCACATATACCGGTTGAGGTGGATTAGAGGGGTGAGGGTTCAGTGTCCTGGACCGGTTCTTCACTATCAGAGCAGTGATACCAACCTAATTTCACAGCTTGACGGCTGCTTTTTAAAAGCTCTTCAAAAGTTCTTTACCTGATGTAGCATCCATGCATTTAAAAAATCTTGTGATCTCATTTCTGCCTCCTTCCCCCATACCACTATGAGGTATGTAGGATGGGCAGTATTATTTTCAGAAAAAAAAAAAAAAAGATAAATTCAGGCCTAGTTGGGCTTAATGATTTGATAATCATGCAATTATTAGTGGCAAAACCAGGACTAGGACTCAGATGTCTTGAAACTTAATTTGTTCAACTTTTTTTCCTGTTACTGTGAAATGGCAGAGTTTCCTTATAATTTCCTCATCTGAGGCTGCAACTTTACTTTCTAAAACAGGTATCTTATAATCTTATGTAGTCACTCATTCATTCACTCACTCATGTACTCATTCATTCAAAATTTCATCGAAGACATGCAGTATGTGCCACTGAGTGCTACACATTTGGCACAGCTGATTTCAGTTTCCATATAAGTTTGGTGCTTCCTTGGTAAGAAATTTGAAGGGATGGTGGTGATATTTATTAGAGGACTATTATGGTTGAGATTCTAATAATTGATATATGAGACTAAAAAGTTCTTTTAAAAACAAGAAATTCCTATGGATTTTTTAAAAAAGGAAAATATTTTCCTTAAATATATACAGCCTAAAGTTCCAATTGATCTCTACCTTCAGTTCCGCACTCCTCCATTGTCCCTAGAATTAATCACTGTTAACAGTTTGGTGTGTTTCCAAAACTGTTACGTACCCATAGATAGTATATAACATGGTTTATATGTGTTCTTACAAAATGGCATCATACTATGCTTTATAAATTGCGTTTTAAAATTTAAACAATGTATTTTGGAGATCTATACATTTGGATGATTGATTTACCTCATGGTTTATCCTCCTATATAATCCACAGATTATGTAACTATTTCCCTAGTGATGGGTATTAAGGTTGTTGTAAATAATTTTTCTTTGTTAAACACTACCTCCTTGAAAAATTTATATATGCTCTCTGGAGTAGAGACTGAGATGCCTAATTGCTTTAAAAATTTTAATAGATACTGAGAAAATTGCTCTCCAGATTTTTGTAACATATGAAATTGTTAACCACACCTTCTCCCAAACTTGATATTATATTAAAAAATTGTTTTTGCCAATCTAATGGATGAAAAATGCTGTTATTTAAAAAAATTTTGTTTCGTTAGAATGTATTTTCAAGTCTATTGACCATTTGTATTTCCTTGTCTGTAAATTGCCTATTCATAACTGCTGGTCCACTTAAAAAGTAGAATTCTTTTTCTTATTGATTCTCATAGATTCTAATATTTGTCTGTTAATTATATTACAAATTTTATTTTCCAGTTTTTGCCTCTTTGTGGTATTTTTGTTCTATAGAAATTTTTCATTTTGATGTAGTCAAATTTATCAATCTTTTCATTTGTCATTTTGTGCTTTTTGTATTTTACTCAAGTTCATAAATATATTCTTTCATATGCATAGTTTTTTTTTCTTACTTTTGGTTCTTTAACATAACTAGACATTCTTTTTTGTAGTGTAGTGTAATTTAACTTTATCGATTCAACCCTAATGACAAAAAAATAACCTTTTAATTTTGAAATAAGTTTAGATTTAGAGAAGATGCAAAGACAGTTTAGTGAGTTCCCCTGTATCCTTCACTCACTCTCCTCTAATATTAACATGATACACTGTACACTTGTCAAAAACTGAGACATTAACTTTGCTATATTATTTTAAACTACACTCTAATCAAATTCCACCAGTTTATCCACTAATGCCCTTTTTCTGTTCCAGGATCTCATCCAGGATACCACATTGCATTTAGTAGTCATGTCTCCCTAATCTCCTCTGATCTCTGATAGTTTCTGTCTTTTCTTGTTTTTTATGACCTTGACACTTTTGAGGAGTACAGGATAGATATTTAGTAGAATGTGTGTCAATTTGTGTTTGATGTTTTTTCCATGATTAGATTGAGTTTATATATTTTGGGCAAGAACACGATGGAGGTGAAGAGCTTTTCTCATACAACATATTGGGTGGTACATGATATTAACATGCCTTATCACTGGTGATGTTAACCTTGAGCACTTGGTTAACCTAAGGTGTGCTAGATTTCTCCACAGTCAAGTTACTGTTGCACCTTTTCCACACTCTATTCATTGGAAGTGAGTCACTAAGTTCAGTCCATCCTCCAGGGAGGGGAATTGAGCTCCATCTCCTGGATGGGAGGAAGATTTACCCTTTCTCCCCCATTTGTTTATTTACTCAATCATTCATTTATATCTGTAGGGACTCATGCATATAATTTTAAATTTTGGGTTGTAATCCAGTCTATGTTACTTACTGCTAAAATTGTTCCAGCTTTGGCTATTGAGAGCTCTTTCATGTTGGCTTCTTATACCTTTATTTTATTGTTGTATTGAGGGATTGTGGTGAATTAAAGGGAAAAGATAAATATGTCATAGAATTTTTAAAACTCAAAAGTAATAACATATACAAATATAATTATTTTCCCCACACATTGGCCTTTTGCTTTGAAAAAACTTAGGACTTAAAGTGACACAGGACATTTCATTTTTCATGACTTGTATTTTGAGAAGTTTCTCTCTATAAAGTTATCAACTTATCACTATCTAGTTTAATTATATTTTAGTGGCAGAGTATTAATAGGGACTGACGTCAACTATATATGAAGGTTGATAAATTAGATCAAAATATTTAAATAAGAAATATAGGGAACAATGTTGCTTATTTGCACAATTATTATCTGTTAAAATAAGATAGGAGCTTTAGAATATTTTAAAGCAAAAGTGACCACTCACCAATAATTATTCACAGTTGTTTGAAAATTTCATCTTTGAAACTATGTTCTAATAGTATGTATAAAATAAAAATATAACTTATGAAGTTGAATAATGTATTTTTACATAAAAATGATATCTTTGATATACTAGTTAGTACATGGCCCACCTGACATTTTAAAATTCCTAACATGATGCTAACATTCCAGCTAGTAGAATTTAGGCCTCAGAATTAGAAAATTCTCATGTAAGAATTTTTAAATAAAATGTGTTTTGTTTAAAAATATAGCTATATTGTGAAATACATATGTATTCTTGGTTAGTATAGGTGTTTATTTAGTTTCACATGGTGAAACCAAAACTCATTTAGAATAAAAATTTAGACTGTTATAGGCTTATAAACAGTGTTCTGAACATGAAGAGTATACTACGTGGACAAATTTGCAAAGATTTATAATTTGATAGATTCTAAATTATAACATTTCAGATGAGACTTGAGAATTACTTGATGATTTCTCTTTCTGCTTGAAATATTAAATCTCTCATTATTAAAATGCGGGCTAATATGTGTAGTAAGCTTAATAATAATAAATTTGCAGCATTATAGAGTAAATGATGTTCTCCTCTGAATATTCTTTTGTTATCATCATTGGTTAATCTATATGGATGCAAGGTGGAAAGATGATGGGCCCTGAGGGTTAATCCTAAAACTAAGGGATTACTTACTAGTTTACTCTCTGATCCTCAGTCTCTCCATCTGAAAAACAGAGATATAATAATACCCATCTTCCAATGTTTTTGTTGGAATGAAATGAGGTAATGGATAAGAAATGTCTAGCATAAACCGTGGCACATAAAAATTGATCCACAAATATAATTTGTAAAAAGAAAATTATAAAACTATGTGTTTCATAGTTTATGGATCCTCACTTTTTCTAAAATTAAGCTATTTGTTGATTATATTTATTACAAACTATTCCTCATATTTACTCCACATAAATCATTATGAATAGCTGTGAAGAATGAAAAGGAACAAAATTCATTATAGTTACATTTTCCCCACAAAGTTTATAATTAGGGCAAATGTTCTTAATTAGCTGGGAACATGTTTTATCAAGAAATTATAACTTCAACTTTTTGTCATATGTGATATGAAGATAGGTATTGATGACAGATTTGATAAATTTGTCAAAGCTGTTTTTGTTGTTTGGGTATTATTAACATGGGAAGCAAATAAGATCTTTCTATGAAATTAAAGAGATGGTCTTAAAAAAATAAAGTGGGAAATTAGACACAAGGGCCCAAGATGCAATCCTCAGGGCAAAGACAGTAAATGACAGAGTATTTTACTTTCTAATAACAGGACTTTTTTTTTCTATTCATGGTGAGCACAGGCCATAATTTCTTATTTTTTTTCTTATCCTGGAAGCAATGTGTGACTTTCAGATATTAACTGACTTGTTAATTTAGGAGATGGTTATTCTCCTCAACATATGTTTCCAGATTATTTTGTCATCTCTACTTCTGTCAGGCAGCCAGGGAACCAGCAAACAAGAGATCATTTTGATCTGACTTCAGTGAATGGGATTTTCTGTGTTAGATACCTCAGTACACAACTGAAGTTAATGTGAGGGCTGTTTTACTTCCAGTTCATCCTTACATCTAGGGCGCAGCCTTTTGATAGTTCAATTGTAACCACAAGCCCTCCAAGTTTTCCTTTTAATCTCAAGAGGCTGCCAGAAATACTCTTCAGCCTGTTAACCAGATCAGATAACCCAGAGCAAGTGGCCCCAAATCCTGCACTAACCTGTTTGTCTCTGCCAAGTAATTCCTTATGATCTTGTTAGCCCCTTATATACTTTTTTTTTTTTTGCATAAGTTTTTTTTTTTTTTTTTTTTTTTTATTATGGGTAAAAATCA
>JAKSZT010053928.1:17571502-17635121 GCA_026826555.1 Tolypeutes matacus | reverse complement strand
TGAACCATGTGCAGGGAGGACTTATTTGAGTCTAATTCTGTCACTCTCAGGAGCACAGATTCCAAAATAGAACCCACTGATAAGGCATCAGTCTCTGGGGCTATCCCCCCTTATATAGGACCAGGGTGTCTCCCTGGTCCTTATATACTTTTAAGAAATGTTATAATTCTTCCAGATTAAAGAATTCATATAAAAATTTTTAGAGCTATCAGTGGAAGGATTGGTCTGAATTACTGCATCTATTATTACCAGAAATGTAGGTCTCTCTACAATTCCTGCTTATGTTGAAATTAAAACTTATCTCTAGGTGGTTCATTGCAGGAAACATGGACATAGAAAAGAATTTGTTTTCCTCTATGGGAAATTGAAAACGAGTCCTGATGGCTATTTATAGCTGCTGGTGTGTTGATACAAACTGAGATCTAGTCTTATTCAGAATGTCTCAGAAGAAAGTCAGAGTTCTGAGGTAGTACTATTTCTGATAAATAATTAACATTTAAAGCAAGACATTAGTGAGTATATATGATGGCCATGCTGTTACTTGAGAAATAAAATTTATAACACATGCTTAAATATTTGAGGTAGATTTGAAATCTGCTTTGCTCCAAAACTTTTTAAAGATGAAATAATGTTATGTCAGAATATAGCATCACAGTAATTAGATTATGTCTAATAAGAAGATTTAAAATGTTAGTTCTTATCTAAGGAGTTCAATTGGATGTCACACTTTCCATTTGATTGAAATCATCTATAATCATTGTAACTAAAATGTCACAATCATAATAAATCCTCTGTTAGAAGGTGTGTTTATTTATTTTATGTATACTTTTACTTTTAAAACACTTTAAATACATACTCATCATTTGTTGCCAAGCACAGTGTTCCCTCTCCTGGATTACATGGTTACCATACACTTAGATTTCAACAGGGTGTTGTATGGTCATAATGCCTGCCTTCACTAGAAGTGATTCTAGTGATGATCATAGAGGGTGGAGGCAAATCAGTGAGAGACACTTTGGGCAGGAGGGGAACCAATTAGTAGAGGACCCAAAGAAAAGATTACAAATGATATTAATTTGATAAAAGCTTAGGTGATCGATATTTAGGCATCAAGGAAATATTTACCATTTCAAACATTCCAAAACCCATTTATTCTTTAATAACAAAACATTTGTTTTTTTCTGTTTCATCTTCTTCTTCATTTTTTCATTCAGGAAAAAATATTGAGTTAAAAACTTTGGGTCTTATATTATAGATAATATGATTCTTAGAGATCAGGGAAGGGCTCAGCATTAGTCAGCCAAAAGGGGTGCTAATACAAAATACCAGAAATAGGTTGGTCTTTATAAAGGGTATTTATTTGGGGTAGAAGTCCACAGTTACCAGGCCATAAAGCTTAAGCTTCTTCCTTTACCAAAGTCCATTGTCACGTGTTGGAGAAAGACACCTGATGACGTTTGCCAGGGTTCAGGCTTCTTGGGTTCCTCTTGTCCCAGAGCTGCATTTCTCTCCCGGCTCAGTGCCTCTGTTTCCTCCACAAGGTCAGCTGTAGACTATGAGGCTCTCTAGGCTTTGCTTCTCTCCACAAGGCCAGCTGTAAACTCTCAGGTGAACGGCTTGTCTCTATCCCAGGGCCTTCTCTCCTTCTTTACGACCAAACTCCTCCGTCTGCTCGCCTCCCTGGCTCCAGCATCAAAACTCCAACATCAGAACTACTCCCTCTGTCCTTTGCCTTGCCTTTTATATTTGATTCCCCCACCCACCAAGGGGTGGGGCTGAATGCCCTAATGATGTGGCCCAATCAATGCCCTAATCATAACTTAATCATGCTCAGATTAACAGACCAGTTTACAAGCGTAATCCAATATCTATTTTTTGGAATTCATAATTACATAATTGCCCAACTACTACAAGCTCCCAGCACCCAGTAACATAACAGGGCAATATCAATCTCTATAGGGAAAAAGAAGATAATGGCTAAAGAGGTTTGAAGGAGAAGTTAGAGAGAAAAATATGTAGCAACAGGATATGTCTGTCTGTCTGTCTATCATCTATCTATCTATCTATCATCTATCTATCATCTATCTATCTTTATATCTATAGATTTGTTATAAGAATTAGCTTACGCAACTGTGGGAATTGGCAAGTCCAAATTCTGTAGAGCAGGCTGCAAGTTGGAAACTCCGAAGATGGTGACGTAGAATTCCCCAGGAGAAACTGGGTGTCTGAGGTAGAGAGAGAAATTCTTCTTTCTGGTAACTGAAATCCTCAGTTTTCCCTTTAAGGATTGGGATGAAGGGACTCTTATTGCTGAAAGTAATCTCCTTTATTGATTGAAGATTGTAGATGTAATCAGCCATAGAAGCAACCAATTGACTAATGATTTAAATCCATGAAATATCCTCACAATAACAATCAGGTCAGTGCTTGCTTGACCAAACAACTGAGCACCATAACCTAGCCAAGGTGACACATGAACTTAACCATACATAGACCTAAGTATAAATCCCAGTGTTCTCCTCTCCCCTTTGGCCGAGTTAATTAATCTCTTTTATTACAAATATTATTATCTATAAAATAAAGATATAATAACTCCAATCTTACAGGATTGTGAGACTTATATTTAATACTATACATGAAGAATCTAACAGAGTGTTTGGCACACAGTAGGTTTGATAGTTGCTAGCCTCTTCCTTATACACATTAGAAATCTGCTCCATTGCCTTTGATCAGCTTGTGGCCTTATTTCTTTATTAATTATTTACCCTTACTTCATTTGCATTCTGACACATTTTGATTTTATGTCTCTTGTAGCTTATATGCCATGCACTATAGTTATCTGTATAGTTCTGTCTTTGCCAATAAATGCTAAGCTACTGAAGGATGGTCACACATTCTATTCACTTTTTATTCTGCACCATGCATAATCATAGGCAGTTTGTTAGCAGATATTCACTATATTAGAACGGTCACTGATTAGGTTCTGAATGAAGCTTCTGTGACTGATAGTATCTTCAGTATGACTCTAAATAGTGACTAACATCTATACTATATAATGGTAAATTCAAGCATTTATTTATCCATCTACTTTTTGATTTTGTCCTTATGTAGATACATCTAAACAATGTCTTCCATGGGAACTCAGGTAGGACCTGGTATCTTTGTGATGTTACCTTTATCTCACCTTCTCAGCTATTAACTAATTCAACAAATTCTTATTGAAGTCACTGTGATAGTTTGATGTACTTTTGTGAATACCAGAAAAGATTATCCTGTGGGTGTGAGACCTTCTGATTCCATTAAATTCGGTTAAGGGACCTTGATTAAGTCACTTGATTAGATCCCTTTTGATTGGACTAGTCATTAAGACTTGACTCACGTTCATTCTCTGCCCTCTTGCTGGGTCTTATATAAACTGAGAATACACAGAGACATGCAGAAAATAGGAAGCTGCCGTTTTGACCCTGCCATGTGAGAGAGGACTCGAAGATCACTAGTAGCAGCAGAAACTGAAGCATGAAGTCTCCAAGGCTGAAGAGATGAGCCATATGCCTGATCGCTCACAGGTGAACTCTGGGAGATGGTGAGCCTTGAGGGGAAAGTAGGGACCTAAGCAGAGATTGGTCCTTATGTGGCAGAACACCAAATACCGGTAGCTGACTATGGTGAGAAAGCATCTCTGATGATGCCTTCTTTGGACATTTTCACAACCTCAGAACTGTAAGATTTTACCCTAATAAATTTCCCATAATAAAAGCCAACCTGTTTCTGGTACTTTGCATGGCCACAGCCCTGTGGCAAACTAGGACAGCTACTCTATGCCAGGCACTGTTCTATGTGTGGAAGATACAGTGATGAACAAGACAGACAATGTACCTGCTTATGTGAAGATTATATTCTTGTTCGTACCAGACTTGGTGCTTTGTGCTGGCACCCTTGCAGGTGAATGTATCTTTATATTTGAGAGTGGAATCGTAAAAAAAAAAAAACAAAAAAAAAACAAGTAACAAAAATTTATGGACAAAATGAGAAATTAGAACCAAGGCATTATATTTGTGAAATGAATAATGATTGTAATGAAAAATCCTATTAGCAAATACCAGCATTGTTTCTACAAAGATAGAAGTAACTTTGAATGGTCAATTTATTTGATACTTAGTATACTAGGACCATTTTTCTATTAAAATATATTTTAGAAAACTTCTTACTTTTTAAACACTAGTGTGTACCTGTGACTCAAATAAAGGAAAGGAAGAAAAAGAGCAGGGATGGAAAAGCATGAGAGGAGATGAGAAATCTGAAGTAAGAATATTCCACATACAAGTCTTTAAATATCTCACTGCAACAAATGGAGGGTCATTACTTGGATGGCTCTTTTATTAATTATCGAGGTTAATATTTGTATTGTTTTCTATGGCTGTAGCAAATTATCACAAATTTACCAACTTAAAGACAACACCCATTTACTGTCTCACAGTAAATGGTCAGAAGTCCAGGCATGGTTTAGCTGGGTTCTCTGCTCAGGGTCTTACCAGATGGAAATTAACGTGTCATCCGGCTATGTTTTCTTCCAGAGGCTTGATTGGGGAAAGATGTGCTTCCAAGCTTACTCACATTGTTGACAGATTTCATTTCCTTGGGGCTGTGGAATTCATAGCAGCTTTCTTCTTCAAAGGTGGTAAGGGAGAGAGAAAGAGCCTGCTACTTCCAGTGCCTCACTTCTAGACCCTCTCTTAGAGGGTTCACTTGGTTAGGTCAGGCCTACCCAAAATAATCTCCCTTTTGATTTACTTATTAATTAGGGACTTTCATTACATTCACAAAAATCCCTTTTCCTTTGCCACATCACATAACATAATCATAGGAATTATATTTTATCACCTTTGCCATATTTTATTGGTTAGAATCAAGTTGCAGGTCTTGTCCACACTCAGTGGGAAGGATTACACAAAGATGTAAATGCCAGGGGGTGGGAATTACTGGGGCCATCTTAGAATTCTGACTTACAGAGCCTTGATATAATTTTGTGTTTCTAGTTGTAAATAATATGAACAAAAAATAAGAACTTCTATGACTTGAGAAGTTCTACTTTGTGAATGCATCAAAATTTTGTGTTAGAATTGTTTACACTAAATCTATTACCTTTTAAACTCAGCGTCGGACCTCATCCCAGAAGAAAAAGAAAAAAAAAAAGTTCCAGATGAATAAACACATCTAGGATAAAACAAAAGGTAGTGTTTCCTTGCTGTTTAATTGGTTTGTGCCTTTTTGGTCTCCTTGGTAGACAGAAATTCAGAGTTCTTGAAAAATACCCAGTTTTGTGTCTCATGAAACTTAAATCTGATGATCAGTTTAATGTATAGCAATTTTGGAATTGCATATAGTATGCGAACTTTACTTATATTTTATTTATCATTATGACTACCAACAAAAGGTATTGGGACACTTATGACATGTTATTACCATGTGTTTAAGAAAATAATTTCATGTCTTTTAAAAATGAATATTTAAAGGTGGAATGGCAAATGAAAACATATGTCCACACAAAAATTTATACACTAATGTTCAAAGCAATATTATTCAGAATAGACAAAAAGTGGAAATAACTCTTCATCAACTTATGAATGAATAAATAAAATGTAGACTATCCATATAATATAAATGATTCAACTATAAAAAAGAATAAAGTAATGATACATGTTAAAACATGAATGAACCTTGGAAACTTTATGCTAATTGAAAGAAGCCACTTACAAAAGACCACGAATGGTATGATTCCATTTATATGAAATGTCCATATTAGGCAAATCCATGGAGACAGAAAACAGATTAGTGATTGCTTAGGGCTGGTGAGGGGAGGGAAGTTGGGGAGGGGGTGGAAATGGAGTGATTACTAATGGGCATTAGGCTTCTTTTGGGGGTGATGAAAATGTTTTAAAAATGATTGTGGTAATGGGTTCATAAATCTGTAAACAAACTAAAGACCATTGTATTGTACTCTTTAAAGGAGTGAGTTGTATGCTGTGTAAATTATATTTTAATAAAGCTGCTAAGAAATGAAATTACATGACAGCTAGCATTTTGGTACAACTAAATTATATACTCCTCTCCTTACCTCTCCTAATGTTTTTCTGAGCATTTTATTGTATGGCATGTTCCAGCTGCTAAGGTGTGAGTATCCAAAATGGAAAAATTCTGTATTGATGAATTTCCAGTAAGAGCCAGTGGAAGTATGTGTGAGCATTACTGTTGTCTAGGACTCCTACCAGATTTGGCCAAAAGCAGCATGTAATCCTGTTGGACAAAGTAAAGGACAAAACTACATTGTGTATTCACTAAATACTTCAGTCCTATTTCTATTGAATTAAATTTAGATATACACTCTGATTATATTAATGAGATTTCTGGAACGCTCCAGATCACATGTTGTCAATTTAAAATTGTTGCCTTGACAATTTTTAGTTATATTGTATACTTTTCTTTTCTCACCGCTGCCCATTAGAGTCATTTAATTTAATTTGCTGCCCTTCTATTGTAGTGTTAATATCATAGAAAGGCAGGTAAGAAAATGTTTAATGACAATGTTGAAGAAACAGATGGAGTGGAAGTTCTTCTTTGACTGGATTCAGAGTAGAAATCTTCTGGAAAGTCTGTCTTAGCTTCTTGTTTAAAAATGCTTTATGGAATTTTACTGTATGAGATTTTCTTAGAATGCTTCTGAGTACTTTGCTCTTTAGCACGGTTTGTTTATGGATCTCTGAGGAATTCATTAATACTTTTAGACTTTCAATTTGCTGGTTTCATTCCCATTTTGCAGATTGAATTACTCAAACTGCATAATTAACCTGATTTGTCCAAGACCTAGTAAGCAGTAGAAGTGTTGAAACTTAAGTTTTCAACAACAAATTATGCTTTTTCATTATAAATTAATATTTTAGTACATTAAGATACTTTACTTCAGGCAATGGAATTTTAGTTAAATTTGTAATATTCATAAACTAAACATAAGACTTCATGTCTGATACTTTTCAAAGGTCACAATTGTAGTCTTGAGAAATAAGCTCTATGGAGAAATTCTACTCATTAATAATTACTTTTAAAGTGAACAATATCCTGACTCTATGGAGTCTTTAATTTTTCCTAATGCTGCGATTTAATATGAATGTGTTAAGTGGTGTATATGGTCTTGATATCATAGACAATTGCTAAAGACCCTAAGAGATCCTCTAGGATCTTTCCTTATTTCTGGGTAGATTGTATCTAAATTGTTTCTGAGATTTTTTTTTTCTATAGTGAAAAACACGTTGCTTATGTGTTCAGTTTTTAAAAACTGTGGTCGTAGTAACCACATTTCTTTATTCATTGTTTTGGGGAGACAAATAGTGTATCTCTCTGGCTTTCTTAAAATTGTAATTTATTATGATTAATTTGTATTTAAAAGAGCTTTCTCTCCAAAGTGATGCCTTTTTAAAAAAACAATATCTGCCAATAATCCATGTGACTAGAAATTATTCTAACCTGTCAAAATAGATAGACTGTACTATAAACATAATAAAACAATAATAGTAGTAATAAAAACCAACTCCTTTCCACTTGTCCCTATCCCCTTGTCTTCTGTATTGTTCCCCACAGACACCTTGACCCATGGTCAATCAGATTCCCATATGATTTGCTAGTCGTGTGAATGCCTATATAGTTACAATTAAAGCCAGTACATTTCAGTCTTGGCCACTGAAGGATATTTTAAAGCCAAATGCATATAATTTTTATTTTTCATTTTTTTCTTTATTAGAATAGTACATTTACAGAACAATCATGCATAAAATACAGGATTCCCTTATACCACCCTATCATTAACACCATTCATTGGTGTGGAACATTGATAAGCCAAAAGCTTATTTTAAGATTTAACTCTATGGGGACAGATGTGGCTCAAATGGTTGGGTGTCTGCCAGCCATATGGAGGGACCTGGGTTCAATCCCTGGGACCTCCCAGCTTAAAAAAAAGACATTAAACTCTAAACCTTAGTATGTCCTTATTTCAGAATTGCTTTACGTTCTCGCTAAGTTACCTGTTGAATACTCTAAGCCAAGAAACCAGTTATCTCTGTAAATCTTAAACCTTCTCAGACATATCTATTGTGTTTTGAAGTGGATATTAATGAGAGAGTAAGGTTGAAGAGGAATGGTTGCTGGGTTACCAATTCCTTTCTCTTTAACTTCCAATTTGAGGGGAAATTTAGGCGCGACGGGGTCATTTGTTCTGAGTGGGTTGCTCTTCCTGCTTGCCTTTGTGCCCTTGTGGGGTCCCATTTGGCTAATGTGGTAATTTGCTGTGGCAAATTAGGTGAGGCCCTATAAAATCATGCCGTTTGGGTGATTTCTAAGGAATACCTTTTTAATAGTTTAACTATTCATGTCCTGTTTAATTTCTGAAGAAACGGAAACAATTCTTAATATACTAGAACTAAACTTTTCAGAGGAAAACAACCACCCAGCAAATCAATTTCAGAGAAAAACTGAACTGAGAAATGAGAAGTTTCTCTTGCTTATTTTGAGCTTATGCTCACTCATCTTTTTCTTGGGTGGTTTGGTGTTATGTTTCCATTTTTTTCTACATAATAACTTTCAGTGACCATTTCCCAACATCTTTGTTCTTTCTGGGTTCTTGCTTTATCTTTTAAGGGTCATATGTTAAGTTGTGATATAGGGTTTTGATTATTGCACCCTGTTATAGTATTATCTAACACTCCATTTAATATATTAATATCACCTCTCCTGATGTATTTTCTGACTTTTTCTTTATTAACTAAAGAAAAAAGATATAAAGTGGAGGAAAATATAAGTTATGAAACTATTTAGTTCAAGGAGGTGGGGGCCAGGAAACTGTGGGGACATGAGGTATGGAAGGGGAAGCAGGAAACTCTCTATGTATATGGCTGGGTTATCTATGTTGCATGATGTTACAGAGTTGGAGAGTAATAAAAGTTTGTTTTATCTCTTTTTTTGTCTCACTTCATTTCCAGAGATGTTGATAAAACAATATAATATTGTCAAATTATTGCTATACTATAATATGAAATCTTTTTTGAATAGCTTTTGGTTTGGTAAGAGACCTTGACATTTATGTGGAAATGCAGAGGCTGTATTTTTCATTTTGTATAATTTTTTTGTTAGTCGATATTTATAACATTTGTTTTCTACCTGCCAGAAAATTTTCTGAGGCAAAGGAACATGATCTTCAGGAGCATTTCTCTCTGAGATTTGCTTTACTGCACTAGTGAAATGTTGGGCTTCATTTAGGAAATATTTTTAATATTACTGTGGTTTACTGGACATACAAAAACTAGAAAGAAGAAGCTCTGGAGTTCTACTTTTGATTCTTCCTTTTTGATCTTTTCTTTTTGTTATAGTTTTTTCTTTTTTTTAACTAGAGAAGTTGTAGGTTTACAAAAAAATCATGCAGAGCATGCAGAATTCCCATATTTCCTTTTTGATCTCACATGGCAATTTTGATGATCTCTATGGACATGTCACAAAAGTTAATATGAAACAATGGGCAGAATCGTTGTGCTTCTTGTGCAGTGTTGCCATTGAAATAATAAATAAATAGTAAAGTCACTTTGCCTAGCAAATGTTCAGAATAGCATTTGTGCTTAACCTTGATAAATTGTAGAATGTTGATACAAGGCAAAATTGGATATTTGACATCCAATGAATGGACCCATGAGAAAGCATTTTTAGAATTTGTAATGAGAGATAATAACCCATATAGAAGCTCTAATGGTTTCTATTAGGGTGGCTTCTTGTAAATACCACCCCCCCCGAGCATATTTAGAGGCTATACTCTCCATTGCTAGACCAAAGTAGATGAAAAGTTCATATTTGGAAACAGCTTTCCCCCCTATAATATTGTTCTTTTAAAAAATGTTGTGAGTAAAACATGAAGAATTTTGGAAGACAATGAAACTATAAATGGAAATTTTTGATTTCTTATTATCTTAGTGTGGATTTTTCCCCCTTAGTCTTTCTAATTTTTTATGGGGTTGAGTTGATCAAAATTATCCAGTATCATAGTTACTTTTATGTGCAAAGTTAGCTCCTTTAGCTGGCCTGTGTTTCATAAATTAGTGAACACATTTTTTTATGTGTGAGTTTTTGAAGCTTTGAGAAAAAGTCTAAGACACAGAGGCAACACCAAAAATATTCTATTTAATATTTTGACTTTTATTTCACTTTAATAAAAAAGCTATAATTAAAATTTGAAATATACTCCTGGAAAAATCTTGTATGACATTTAATATGTGAATTATTTTAGAAATTGAAGAATGTATTTCCATAAGCAGAAGTAGAATTTCAGAAGTATAACTATTTAAAATCATCCTATGATAAATGGGTTCAATCCAAAAATACTAGCATCTTTCTTTTGATAAATACTACTGTTTGTCAGTTCTTAAAATGAGCACATTTTCCCCTTGTAGTTGATGATAAATGAAATAATCATGTTCTTTAAATTTTCAAAAGAGGGTATTTTATTTTATTATATTTTGTTTGAGTTTTAAGGGCCATATATATTAGAAGCTGGGTAGTGTATTGATGAGAAAGATAGAAGATTAATATGTTACCTTGGCCTTTTGAGTGGATGGAATCATATTTTGAGTGGAGCGAGTTGTGGTCTGGATCATGTACTAAATATGACCCTTATGTTCTTATCTTGGTTGAATAACTTTTAAAAATATAGTTACATTTTGTGTATGAAGTGGCCATTATTTTCACAGAAAGAAGAGGAAGTAGGAGAAAATAAGATATTAAAAAAGAAAGTATGTTTACATTTGAGTTTTACCATTCACGTTGGGCTGTGGAATGTTCACCTAACGGCTGAATATATAGCAGTAGATGCTTTGAATCATTTAATTCTCAACAAACAAACAAACAAACAACAAAAACAAAACAAAACAAAACAAAAAGAGGGCCAAGTCTTACAGTATTTGACAGATGGAGAGAAATATTTATTCTTAATTTTTAAGGAGGAACTCTGTTTTAGTATAAAAATTAAGGATTTTCCACCAAGCTTTCACATATAACACGGACCACAAAAATTTTGTGTAATACAAATGGTAATATTTTAGATGGGCAGATAAGACTAAAAAGAGTCCAGGGGCCATCTTCTCAATACAGTTTGTGTGTGGGTGTATCATGACTATGCAAATGTTTGCTCTTTTTATGTTCACAGTCAGGTCTTTGGAAAACTCTAGCCTTTGAAAAGCTGTCACTTAATAGGAAATTATTTTATTGAAATGAGACCATTTGTGATTATTTTTGCCTTACCTACAAGTGAACATGAATGCTGTCAGGTATTTAAAATTTTAATGTGAGGGAGCAGATGTAGCTCAGTGGTTGAGTGCCTGCCTCCCATGAACAAGGTCCCAGGTTCAACCTCAGGTACCACCTAAAAAAAAAAAAACATGAATGTGAGAAAACCCCACCAAAATAATTAAACAAGGACAAGCATCATATACTTGAAATATAGGCAGATGAGAATTGAGATAAAAAGCTGTATTAGTCATACAGTAATTGCTAACAATGAAATATTTTTTGATAATATCAAACGTAACATGTAGTTTTCTCCTGACAGAATATTGTACCAAATAAAATTTTAGAAGCTTTGAAATGATACTTTCTTTGTTAGAGTGCCAGTTCCTTTGGTATGTCTTTCCTTTTGTCACCTGGGGCAATTTTTCCAACACGTAACACATGTGATGTTTTTTCTGCATTTGGAATAATCAGCTTTTCCCTGTGCTCATTAAGGGGGGAAAACTGCAGCCAAGGTATTAGCACAAAGCAAGGTATTAACAGTGCCCAGTCTCTACCAAATACCAAGTTCCTTTGTCTATTACCTAATTAACATACTTTAATGAGTTCACCAAGTTTAATGAATACTTCATGTAAAACTCAGCACTTTCCACCTCCTAGATTAATCTGACACCTGATGTAACAGATCTGACTAGATATTATGAATAATTCATGAGTAGTATTTCTCATATAACAAATAATAGAATATGAAAAATTTAATATGGAAGGAGTTCTTAAAGATTTACCATATATTTACCTGAACATCGTGTAATTCTTTTCAGCAGTAAATTGAAATCCATATTCTAGTTATTAATAGCTTGAAAGAAACAATCTAATTTATGTAAATATATTATAATTCGGTTCATGTTAATGATTTTTAAATGCAATGAACCATTTAATAGTAAAATTCACTGCTTATAAGTTGTATTCTATAAATAGGCCCTATTACTGTGACAGTATATTATATTATGTTGGTCTGTAAAGTCTTTATTAGTTTTATGATACAAATAGCAAACATTTGTTACAAGAAAAAATAGACTTTTTGAACGTTTAAAATTGGAAAAAAGTATTCATAATGATACTGATCATTGTTTTCCAATATTTTTATGGTATGCATACACATATACATACATATAGCCGTGTAGTGTGTTCACATTTATATGCAGCATTTCATTTACCATTATATTTGAGCATATAATAGAACTGAGAATTTTAAGCACCCTGCCTTAAAGCAATGCCTGGGTGTTAGGGCTTATTTCCCCCTTTTCTACCAAAATAAAGAGGTCAGAGGAATATGGACAATTTGTCTCATTTTAAGATGTAATTTTAGCAAATATTAATCACTTACTGTGTTCCAGGTCCTGTTCTAGGATCTGGTGAAACAGAGATAAAAACCAACAGCTCTGCCCTCAAGGAGCGTAGACTCCAATAGGGAAGACAAGTTAATTAATTATTGCAATACAGTATGAAAAGACTTTTGAAAAAGGTTTATCAGGTACCAACACATAATCATTTATGATTCAACAACAAGAGGAAAGCTTTAATTTGACGTTGCACAAGGTGGAGTAGGGAGACATTGTGACGTGCTTACTTACATTTCAGCTTGATGTTCATTATCATCTATTGTCATAAAAAAATGCCGTGTATTTTTTAACATATCAAAATGTGCCTATCACAATGAGTTGTATAAGTTATTTTGAGAACATATTTTACATGGTGACTATATATGTTGAATTATATAAATACACATACACACATATTCAAGTAATACTGTCACCATTCAAATTTTTTTGATCTTCCTTTTTTTGGACTAGTCTTCAGGGCCTAAGACATACTAATTTGACTTTTCTTGGTGGTAGCAATTTTTCATACTTTGAGGATGGATTTAATTTTTCAAAAGATTCAGAAATTATCCAGAATCAAATGTGGCAAGCAAGGTAGCTAAATAACAGGGCAAAACTATTCTTGTTGTTTAAAAATAATAATAGACTAACAGATTCAACAAACAAGAGTGTGACTATGTGGCGATCAATCTAATTTTCTTCTGTACGGATAAACTGCTGAAGGCAGCTTCATAAAAAGTAGTATCAAAATATGTTTCAGGAACTTTATTTACAATTACAGCATGTATATGTTAGTTGACTAATAAATATTTCTGACCACAAAACTTTAAAATACGCCACTGACTAGAATAAGGAATTTCAGATTTATATGAGTCCTGTTTAGGTCTGACTAAATCCCAGGAGCTTTACATTTAAGAGGAGGGTGGTGGACTTTGGTGGGGGTGATGGTGCAAGAAACTTGAAGAAGCCACTAAGAAAAAAAATTAGCCTGGAGAAGAGAGTTCAAGG
Source organism: Tolypeutes matacus (assembly GCA_026826555.1). Taxonomy (NCBI): domain Eukaryota; kingdom Metazoa; phylum Chordata; class Mammalia; order Cingulata; family Chlamyphoridae; genus Tolypeutes; species Tolypeutes matacus. The sequence continues at coordinate 17,621,418 of JAKSZT010053928.1, read as the reverse complement.
AGAAAATGAGAGCAGTTTGAAATAATCTGAAGAGCTTTCATGTAGAAGAAGAGTTAGGTTTACCTTGTGTTTACTCTGAGGGCAAAACCAGAGTCAGTGAGTGGATGATACAGAGGAAGAGTTTATCTCAAACTGGAATGGAAGCAGAGTTCCTCATCACCAGAAGTATTCAAGTAGAGAACACATGACAGCTTCCCTTGATTATACTGTGAAGGGAAAATATTAGATGGTAGTGTTATATAAAGCCTATCATGATACCATGACAGTTGATGATTTTGCTTTCCAAAATAGGTTTCACTGGTGCAGGGAATATGGAACTTTCTTTATATACATTTCAATTCTTATATCTCGGAATATGGTCAGGTTATAATGTAGTCTTTTGGAATACATTATTTGATTTTGATTTTTATCCCTGGAGAATATGGATTGTCCAAGCTTTTCTTTTTAGAAGAGTCTTTTTTTTTTTTTTAAAGATTTTATTTATTTATTCATTTATCCCCCCCTTGCTGCTTGTGCTCGCTGGGTCAGCCAACCACGCCGTGCGGGCGGGCCTGCCCTCACCAGGAGGCCCCGGGAACCGAACCCGGGGCCTCCCATATGGTAAACGGGAGCCCTACTGATTGAGCCACAGCCGCTTCCCTAGAAGAGTCTTTTTAAAAAGATTTCCAACTAAATTAATCTTTCCTAATTCCTGTTTCTAATATATCCATCAAAAGGCCTACATTTGTTTTTTGCAAAGAGAATTAAGGCTGCATTTTCACCTTTCAATTTGTTTCACTTTGAATGTACTACAAGATGTCATCTTCCATTATTAAATGAGCATTGTGTCATGCTATCAAGTTCTAGTTTTTCATGCTCTGTGCTAAGAATTTTGTGTAGAAGGTCTTTCCCTCTTTTAAATGAATTAGTTTGTATCTGCCACATGTTGAAGCTTGCCTTCTGTCAGTATTCGTGATAAATTAGCTTCTGGCTGTCATTTGAAATGCTAGACACAAGCTATAATATACAACAATTTCCATTATATTAAATGAAACAATTTGCTTTTAGCCTACTGGCTTGACTGTCTTTTATTTTTGTGAAGAAACAAGCTAAATTTAATCTCTTTGCTACCAAATTGAGATTATGGGGCCGGATAGGATTTATGGCCTTTGTGGACAAACATTTCTTATTTAGGAACACTGAAGAATGTAGCCAAGTGAAAAGTCACTTGGTCTGTTTCATTTATTTAAGGTTAAATATTAAAAAAATAAAACCTGATTAGTGGTTTTTGTGGACTGCCCCTTATCAGATCTAAGCAGATTAGTTTGGTAATTAAATGTGCCATGGTTACTTTGGTACAATTGATTTGCTTCAGAAATACTGTTATATGCAATGCTAACCTGAGAAATATATTTGGATTTAGAGATCATTTTTATCGTGGTGGGCAACCTTTTGTAGTATTAAATTAGTAAGAAGACTATCATGTGATATTTAAACATATAGGGCACAGTTGATATTTTAAATATGATTAAACCCCACTATATATTTGGAGTAAGCAGAGGAAAGTATGTTAATCTTATTTTTATTTTAAAGATGAGGCAGCAGAGGTTCATTGCAGCTGTCACTGTAAATTAGTAGTACAGTGAGTAATAATTTAGATTATCAATCCAGGGCTCCAACAAGGTGCCTCAATGAAACTCACTAGAATGATTCTGAAGCTATGGTTTGATACATTTTCCAAAGGCTGAGGAAAACCATGACTCCCTTTCCAGGATTATGAGTGCAGGGTCTGAAGTCCAGTGGTCTGAGTTAAAAGCATGGTTCCATCACTTATTATCTGTCTGACCTTGCTGTCTCTCTGAGCCTTAGTTTTCACATTCATGAATTTGTTAATAACTGTACGTAATTTATTAGTTGTGGTGTTGATTAAATGAATTATTATGTGTAAAGTGCTTAGAACAATGCCTGATACACTGTAATAAACAATATTATCACTATTATTTCAGTCTCTGGGGTCTTTCACAGCGCTTAGGTTTTTGAGAAGGAGCCTTTTCAATCACTACTGTTCATAAAGTCCTCAATCCCTCTCTACTTCTCTTCTACCTCTTTCTCCATTCCTCCGCCATTCATTCCACAAGCATTTATTGTGCTCTTATTGTTCTCCAGGCACTGGAAAATTTCATTTTCTCTGTTTGTTAGGCATGAACAATCTGCTGGTACAGAAGGCAATATGCTTTGAGTTGTTTGGTCATTCCAGAATGAATGAGGCAAGTGTATAGGAATCCTTGATTGCTCACCTGTTTCTATCTCTCAAGTTTTAGTCTTTTCTGCTCTTGGCTAGATTTTGTCTTATGTCCATATAATTTTCTCCCCTAATTAACCTTGCTTTCCAATGATAACAAAGGTCACAAGATTAACCTGCAAGGGTTAATCTTAATCTTAAAAATATGCAAGGATTTTTACAGTCTGGTCCAACCCAATTTCTTTTCTTTAGTTTTGCAAAAACTATCTGTTTATTTCTCTTGAGCATGTCTGCCTCCACATAGTTCCTTTTACTCAGGATATACCATTTTCTACATTAAGGAAATTAAATTCTCCAGGGTCCAGATGAAACCTCATATTTTATAAAGCTTTCTCAGGCCACATTAAGCTTGAAATGTTCTTCTTTCTCTAGCAGCCTGTTGTATTTGTCTGAACCACTTGTATGGCCTTTGCTAATGTCCTTTGAATGCAGGAATCATTTTAATACTTCTTTGTATCCTTCCTCTTAGCATTTGGTTCTGAGCAGGTATGATAATAATAGATTGTCAGTAAATATCAGTTATTTCAATTTGTTGACAAATGGGGCAGTTCCTTTATGTTACATATCTTAGTGTTAAGTATAATGCAGATTCAAAAATTGTTTGAAAATGATTCAACTAAATTATATCTTTTCACAAGCATCTCAATTTATAGCTTTTAAATTTTAGTCATTGTGTTAGGTAACAAGGAGGATATGTAGATAACTAAAAAATTTTCCTGACCTCAAGGTACTTGCAATTCAGAAAGGAGAAAAAAGCATAAAACAAGGCAGAAGGAAACAGGTTCTTAAAGAGTAGCAAATAATTTGTTTTGGGGGTATAGGGAAAGAACTATTTAATTTTAATTGGGTGTATTAGTCAGCCAAAGGGGTGCTGATGCAAAATACCACAAATCTGTTGGCTTTTATAAAGGGTATTTATTTGGGGTAAAAGCTTACAGTTACAAGGCCCTAATGAGTCCAGCTCAAGGTTACCAAAGTCTGTTGCCATGTGTTGAAGCAAGATGGCAGGCGACATCTGCAAGGGTTCAGCCTCCCTCTTCCTCTTAAGGCTCCGTGGGTCCAGCTTCTTCCTATCTCAGCTGTAGGCTGGCATAGGGATCTCAGCTGTAGGGCTTGTCTCTCTTCCTGGGGCTCGTTTCTTTCCTGGCTCAGCTGCTCTGGTCTCTTTACAAGATCAGCTGTAAACTGTCAGGCAAATGGCTCAACTCTTTTCCCGGGGCCTCTGCCGTGTCTATGGAACTCTCTCTCTTTTCTCTCATTTCTGTTTACATGTTCTCTTTGAGTGAGTGTCCGTTTATATAGCCCACCAAGAGGGCCGGGACTCAACTCTGCAGGCCCTAATGATGCGTCAAAGCCCTAATCTTGATTTAATCAAGCAAACATAAAGCCTTTGAATTTAAATCAATCAAAGGGTATTATGCCCAGAGGAACAGACCAGTTTACAAACATAATATCTCTTTTTGGAATTCATAGATAATATCAAACTGCCACATTGGGTGAATGAGGGAATGCTTTGTCAAGAAAGTAGTTTTTGAGCTGAGCTTTGGCTCCTGAAAAGCAATCTGGTAGAAGGGGAATGGGGGAATGGGCAAGCTGGCATAGCAAGAAGGTAGGGTATATGGTAGATGTACTGAGAAGAGGCTAGTGAAGTAGTTTGGGATCAGTTCATTAAAGACCTGATGGCTTTTTAAAAAAATTTCTTAAAATGTACTTTATTTTTTAATTTTAAAGACGTTTTAGATTACATAATTGTTACATAAAAAATATAGGGGATTCTCATATACCCCACCCCCCTCCAACTCCCACACTTTCCTACATTAACCACATCTTTCATTAGTGTGGTAACATTTGTTACAATTGATGAACACATATGGAAGCATTGCTACTAACTATGGACTTTAATTACATTATAGTTTACACTTTGCCCTGCACAATTTTATAGATTTTGACAGAACGTATAATGGTATGTATCCATCATTGCAATGTCATGCAGAACAATTCCAATGTCCCAAAAATGTCCCCATGTTACACCTATTCTTCCCTCTTCCTCCCCTCAGAACCTCTGGTGTCCACTGCCTTTATATCAATGATACAAGTTCTTCTATTGCTAGAACAATAAGTCTATAATATAAAAATAATAACTACTTTAGTCCATTGTTCATTCTCCAATATTGAGGATTTTGGGGTGGTGATGCCCACTCTGTTCCTAATTGAGAGGGGCCTTAGATCCCATGGGGCAGATGGATGGAACTGTTTTGCTTGCAGTTGCAGACATTCTCTGTTCCTTGGGATGGGCATTGTCCATCATCTTCTCCTTGTCAGTTGTTGTGAGTGAGTCCAGTGAACTGGAGAGTAGGTGTTGCAACTCTGCTGAGATTCGGGGCTCAACAAGCACAAACATACTGAAGATTTATATCTCTGGGACATATATTTAAGAAGTACAGTGCTAATTATAGATTCAAATAAAAGGGGCAGAAGAGCCATGTGTAGGGAAACTATAAATGAGTCTAACTCTGTTACATTGGGGAGCATAAATGCCAAAGTAAGGCCCACTGACAGGGTGCTGAACTCCTGAGATTGTTCACCCTGCTTATAGTGTCCAGAAGTCTCTAGAGCCCTCAGGAGCCCCACTGTTTGAGGCACTGTTTGCAGTGGCAGTCAATGAGATCCTGCTGAGACGTGCTTAAGTGTAACCTCTGGAATGACCTCCTGACTCACTTTGAAATGTCTTAGCCATTAAAACTCTTTTGTGTTTAATATTTTCCCCTGTTGGTCAAGGTTTTTTTTTCCAGATGCATCGCTAGTCAGCACTTGGTAATAATCCGTCGGTGCCAGGGAGGCTCATCTCTGGGAGTCATGTCCCATGCCGGCAGGAAGTGGGGGAAGGTATTACGTTTATATGCTGGGTGTAGCTTAGAAGAGGCCACATTTGAGCAACAAGGAAGCTTTCAGGAGGTAACTCTTAGGAAATATATAATACTAGGCTAAGTTTCAATTTCATAAGAAAAAGGTTCATAAGTACAACCATCAATATCAAGGGTCTGGCATAATGGTCTATCCTCCTTCACTGGGCACTGGCCATGCACTTGGGGGATTCTTGCCACTCTATTAGAGAATGTAGCAGGATCCCCCAGGATAGGAATTCAATATTCTTACAGTTACTGTGGCTTTTGAGAAGTGAAGTGACATGGTCCAAACTGTGTCTAAGTATGGCAGCCCTGACGGCCTCTTTAGAGATGAATGATATTTGAATGTTTTGAAAACATAAACTTTAATTTTATAAGTTTTTCTGTATTTTTAAAAATTTGAGAAGTATCTGAAAAAATGTCTTTCAAAATTTAATGCTGTAAAAAATTGAAATTTTTCTGGTAAGGAATAAAGTAAGAAAACCTTTTTCTTTCAAAGTAGATATAGCAGTCTTTCTGATTTACATTGAATTCTTTCTTGTTTTACTGATTTTCTGGGTCATCTTTTGCTTCAAGGAGTGTTAAAAATATGGAGACATTTTATGTAGTATTATTTAGTTTTGTGATATATAGTTTTGCCCTTTCCAGATTATTTATAAATAAGCAATTCACAATTCAGCAAAATACTTCACAGGCATTAATCTCATGATCCAAATTATTGATTTAATTCTCAGTATTAATCCCAATGATAAATTATACCAATGTGAATATCTAATTTTATACTTCTTTCATTTTTGCTGTGAATGGAATTTTTCTTTTTTTTCATTTAATTTTAGCTATTTTTGTTATTTTTTTGGTATATGTTTGGAGATACAAAGTTAAAGAACAATATTTTGGGGTGGCACAGTTCTGGAAATGAGGACAGTTATTTTAGATTATCAAATAAAGGTCAAGCCAGTCTGGAGCTTTTTAAGTCTCATGCCAATGTGTATATCATCTTGGTATGTGAATGCAGTATTATTGCACTGGGAAAATGCCTTATGCAGGGAGCTGAGGATGAATAGTATAATAAATGATATACTTAACATCCAGCTAACACTCTTGTTGAAGGAGAATAGCTAGGAATGGAATTAGCAGCTCCGAATTAGCTACAATTTCTTGGATGGGTGTTGAAAAAGTCTGAAGATGTGTCTGGACTCTCTCTAACTCTGTCACCCTGAGATTTTAGTTTCTCTGTATTTAAAGTAGGGCACACAATGCATTGCTTTGATTCCGACTGATGATGGATTTGTTGTGAGAATCAGTTTCACTAGGTCAAGGTATGCTTTGAAATTGTAACCACTGTTCCCAGTGTTGATAGTATTTTTTTAATTTTTAAAATTTATTTCTTTTTGTTGTTGGTAGTATTTTAAAAGCGAAAATTAACGTTAACTTTGAATAGATGGCTGGGAGTGGAAGAGGGGAGGGGAAGGATAAGCATTTTCAAAATTCTATAAAAGGGGCATCCTGGTAAGATTTTCATAGCACAATGAATATGATCTACTTTGACAAACAGAGTAAACAAACAACTCACCTTTGCCTCTCTATTTCATTAAAATGTCACATAAAAATTAAAGGATACCTTGAAATACGAGAATCTTGGGTATGAAACATTTTTAGAAAATGAGGGTTAGAAGTTCAATGTTTATTCGATATGTTTGAAAAAATAAATCTTTATTTTAAAATAAATTTTAACAAAATGATTTCCTTTATTATAATAAGAGCCATTAAATAATTGATAAATATTTAAGTGTCTCCTAAGAAGGCTGTGTTGTGTGCCAAAATAATGTGGAATGTGGATTTAAGCAGGTCTGAATTTGAATTCTAGTACTACTACTTCTGGATATATGACTTTAGGAAAATATCTTAATCTCCCTGAATCTTTGTGTCTTTATCTGTGAAATGAGTTAAAAATTCACAGAACTGTGAAGATTATTGATAGTGCATTGGAAGTGCCTGGTACCTGCTAGTTCTACATGAGTGGTGTATTATAGCAGTTGTTTAATAGATGGTAGCTGTTATAATTACTTCTACTACCACTACTACTTATGCTGCTGCTAAGCACTATGCTAATAGGTGAGGAAAAACATTTTTTTTGCACCAAAAGAAGAGGTTTTCTTTGCCTTTTCAAAAACACTGTTCTCCTGATAAAGGCAGATATCTGATTGGTCATCTAAAAATTTATCACAAAATTTTTTGATTTTTAAATTATGATTAGAAATAGATGGCTTTGTAATCAAGAGAAGAAATATATATACTTAACCTGTTGATATAAACCCTGATTTGGAAAGAAAATCATTTTCCTTCCTCCCTCCCTCTTACAAATATGCAAACACTTTTATTGAGCACCTACTTACACAAGCTACTGAGGTTATGTCCTGGGGATAAAACAGTGAACAAGATAGAAATGATGCCTGCTTTTAAAGAGCTTACATTCTAAGGAGAAAGACCGACATAAAGAACTAAGGGAACTAATTTTGCTTAGTTAATCCAAACATTAAAAAATACACACCTGAGACATGACATTTCTCAAAACGGGCAAGCATCTAGCACCTGTTTTCTTCTTTCAACTTATAGCAGCTTAATGGGACTTTTAATAAAATCTTCTTAATACGGCAGATCTATCCCATTTCAATGATCTTAAGAAAATAAAATCCATTTCAAGATAAGAAGTGTGAAGTTGCAATCAGGCCAGCTCACTGTAGCTGTAATTAGTTTTGTGTGACAGCAGCTTATAAGGCTGGAGCTTTCATTATATGACAAATGGGCAAATTCCGCTTGGCTACTGACTTGTGTCCTCGAAGCCGTCTTGAGTTTCCTCCCAATTCTATTTTTTAATTTCATTCCCCTTCTCAATATGCCAGAGATGACTTTCATCATGGTGAATATCTTCCCGACAGACGGAGGTAGACCTGGAGCCTGCTCATACAATATGTCCCAGCTCAGAGGGCTTTAAGTATCAGCACAGAAATGGTACCAAACGGCTCTCAGGACCCATGCCTTGCTCTGGCTGCTTTTTTCCACAGAATAATTTTTCCAAGAATCAAAAAAGCAGCTTCACTACAGTTTGCTTTTATTTTTTATTTTGAAAGACAGCTATAGGATTTTTAAAACTAAGATTGTAAAAGTAAAGAAACCTTAACATATGCTACACTTGTTAGCTATGTGACTTTAGGCAAGACTCTTAATCTCTTTGGGTTTCCTTTCCTCTCATCTATGAAATAAGAGAATTCACTAGATATTTTCTAAGTTCCTTTCTAAACCTAAAATATTTTTATATTCTGTAATTCTATGAACTTCTTTTTCTTATATTTTCTTTTACATGATTTTGACAATTTGTCAAGTATAAATATAAAATATAAATATAAAAGTTATTTTTCTGCTCCAATTCACTTTTATCAATAAATTATGGAAAATGTGTAAAGCATATGCTATTTATTTTAGAAAATATTTCAGAATACACACCATATATCTTGGCTTTGCTCTTCTATGCCTATTATTTTATTCTCTGTCACAGGTATTTGATCTCTCAATTAAATAAAGTATTTTTCTCTTTTGAATTCTTATTAAAAATTAGAATTCTGTTTTCTAATTAAGCAGGCTGGGAAAACACCCTTTGAGCTAAACTTCTAGACTAGAACCTGAGGACCACAGAGCATAGATAGGTTTCAAGGTTTCATGAGTCTCTTGAAATTGGAATTTTAGGCATAATCCTTTGTGGATGTGCCTTGTATACTTTATGGACAGAGAGCTGTCATCAGATTATCAAAGGAGTCCACAATCCCCCCAAAAGTTAAGAACTACTTTTAAAATTTAATCTTATTGTGTTGAAGGTGCTCAAAAGCAGAATTGATAGCACTTAGTGATTGATTCACTTTTTAAATATCTTGGAACCCATTTGTTTCTTATACTGAGATTGCCTTAGTTCAGGTCAACATTTTTTTTCTGTGTGGTATATTAAAATTGACTTCTAATTTGTCTCTGCCTTCATTCTGAGTCACCTTTTATCCATTCTCTAATCACAATGTTCTTCCTAAAAATTGAGTTTCATCAGTTGAAGTCATTCTCTTACTTAGAATTCTTCATTTCCCATCCCCACCCCCCCATTGTTTTGGAGGCAAAACCAAAACTATTCAGCATATCACATTAAGACTTCATCATGCTTTAGCCTGGTCTATCTCTTTAGGCTCATATCTTCCCACCTTTCACAGGTATACCATTTTCCATATATCCTGAATTACTTCCATTTTCCTGAACCCACTATGATGTTTCATGCCTTTACACATGGCATTTCCCTTTGTGTTATTCCTCTCCTTTAAAGGCTTGGGAGAAGGTTCACTTCCTCTGGGAAGCCTTTTCTGACCTACAATCTGTGCCTGGTTTAAATGTCCCTTCTCTATGCTCTCAGGGAGTGTTGTGCATTCTGCTTATATTGTAATTGTTGGTTCATTTATTTATTTATTTTTTCTACTAGACTGACTTTCTTGAGGGCAAGGATGCTGTCACTCATATCTAATAGGCAGTTGTTAAGTATATAGATAAGATGGAATTTTAGCCAACTCTTGTTATATGTATAAGATTTTTATAGAGGAATGCATATGGGAGAAAGTATTTCTAAGAGGTAGAACATATAGTAAAAGCATGGAGATAGTAAATAACATTGTGTGTGTAAAGAATAAGAGAGAATTGGAGGGGGGTATGAGGGAGCTGGCTTGTGTGGAAGTACTTGACTAGAGTGGACAGTTTATCTTGAAGGATATAGGAGTGAAGGCTGAAAAAGTAGGATGAGGTCAGATTATGTTGTGCCTCAAAAGTCTGCAAGAGAAGTTTAGGCTTGATATGGATGGCAAGAAGGAGTCTTAGGTTTTCAAATAGGGAAATAACGTGATGAAAGCAATTTTTAAGGGATATTATTTTAATAACAATCTGGAGAATGGATTTTAGAGGAGAGATTAGACTTAGATCAAATAGAAGGTTTTCACAGTAACCTGTATGGAATGATGAAAATTTAAACAATGGTAATGGCAGTGGAACTACAGAGAAAGAAAGAGATGCAGGTAATGACTGAAAGGAGAAATTAGTCTTCTATCTCCTTCATCTTGTTTGACGGCAATGCCACTTACACCAAATCCTCATTGTTATTTACTGTCCACCCAAATCCATTTATCACTAGTATAGAGGACATAAAGGAATTATAGTCTTCTTTTCCTTGCAGTTGGCTTCCAACATTCATGCTCATGACTGATATAATTCCTCACTGTCACCATTTAACATCAGCTCTGCTCTTTTAAAGACATAATCATCACATGGCACAAATACACCTCGAATTAGAAGCTCAGAGAATTCTGGAATCAGAAAGGATTATACATATCACATTCATTTTAGAGATGAGGATCTGAGGCCAGAAACAACAAGTGACTTATCTAGTCCACTATGCTTTCTATTAATTCATATCATATTGGATTTTCTAATCTTAACATGTTTATATTCCAAACCATGATTAACCTTTTCTTAGATCAGAAACTTAGTAACTTTCACTCTTACATTCTATACCCACCTCACTCTAACCAGGCCCCTATCATCAGGAGCTACTTTATTTTTTAATTAATTTTTTTTTGTTTTTAAAGAAGATTTAGATTACATAAATGTTACATAAAAAATATAAGGGGCTCCCATATGCCCCACTCCCTCCATCTCCCACACTTTCCCACATTAACAACATCTTTCATTAGTGTCGTACATTTGTTACAATTGATGAACCCATATTGAAGCATTGCTACTAACCATGGAGTACAGTTTACATTATAGTTTACACTCTATCTCGCACAATTTTGTAGGTTATGACAAAATATACAATGGCATGTATCTGTCATTGTAATGTCACGCAGGACAAATCCAATGTCCTGAAAACGCCCCCATATTATACCTATTCTTTCCTCTCCCATCCCTCAGAACCTCTGGTGGCCGCTGCCTTTACATCAATGATAAGAGTTCTTCCATGCTAGAATAATAATAACTACTTTAGTCCAATTGTTCATTTCCCAATCTTGAGGATTTTGGAATGGTGATGCCCACTCTGCTTCTAATTGAGAGGGGGCTTAGATCCCATGGGGCAGATGGATGGAACTATCTTTTTTTTGCAGTTGCAGACACTCTCTGTTCCTTGGGATGGGCATTGTCCATCATCATCTCCTTGTTAGTTGTCCTGTGTGAGTCTAATGAACTGGAGAGTAGGTATTGCAACTCTGCTGAAATTCAGGGCTCATCTGGCACATGGACAGACCAAAGATTTAAGTCTCTGGGACATACATTTAAGAAGTACAGTGCTAATTATAGATTCAAATAAAACGGGGAGAAAAGCATGTGTAGAGAACCTATAAATGAGTCTAACTCTATTACACTGGGGAACATAAATTCCAAAGTAAGGCCCACTGCCGAATTCCTGAGCTGTCTGCCCTAGGAGCAATTTTAATCTATTAAAAACCTTCTGACCACATGTGATTCCTTTTCTAATCTTCAGGACATTTATAGCCATTTTAATACTGTCCTTTCTACCATATTTTAGTTTGCTAAACGCTGTCAAGGCAATATACTAGAAATGGGTTAACTTTTACAATGGGGATATATTAAGTTGCAAGCTTACAGTTCTAAGGCCATGAGAGTATCCAAATCAAGGCATCATCAGGTAATGCATTTTCCCCGAAGACCAGTACATGGTGGCACATCCCTTCTCCGGGTCTCATTGCTTCATCTTCTGACTTCCCCTCTCCCAGGTTCCATTGTTTTCAGCCTCTTACTCTCATGGCATTCTTTCTCAGCTTTTGTGGGTTCCTCTCTGAGCTCATGGGTCTTTTCTCTCAGTCTCTGTTAGGCCTTTCCTCTTGGGTTCTGTGTCTATCCTGTTTATAAAGGACTCCAGTGAAAGGATTAAGACCCACCCTGCATAATGCCTTACAGAAGTAATCTAATCAAATGGTCACATCTACAATAGTTCACACCCACAGTAATGGATTAATTTAAGAACATAATTTTCTGGGGTCCAACAATGACTCGAACTACCACATATACTAAGCTTTCTCATCCGTTTAATCTTTTGATGTGCTTACTATGGCTTTCTTTCTCTTCTCAATTTGTGTCCTTGCTCCTAGAATGAAGACCCTAATTGAGAAGAGAAAAACCATGGAATTATACTGATATGACTAGTACAATTTCACGCTATTAGTATTAAACATGGTTTTTAGTATTGTCATACCTATCCTTTTCTATATTTTGAATTGATGTTTCTATTTTTCCTTATTTTTATTAAAATACCATATATATAGAAAATATGCTTTTGCTTTTGACTTTTGAGAAAATGAAGATTTTCAGGAATAATGAGACTTGCCCTATTTTTTCTTGACTTTAATATTCTCATTTTGTCCTTGCTTTGTCTATTTTCCAAAGTGTGATTGAAAAACAACAACAAAAAAACTAGTCCCACAAAATACTTTGTGGAAAACAGGATTCCATGTTGAATATGTTTGGGAAATACTCATTTTATATCTCCGTCTTGAATTTAACAATCTCAATAGGAAGATCTCCAAGAAATCCAGTTGTCAAGAAATTTTTATAATTTCATTTACTCCAATATTTTACATGTGTAGGTAACCCTGCATATGTCATCATATTTAATTTTCACAATGACCCTTAAAAGTAGCCGGGGATGAGCTTCCCTGGCACCAAGGGATTGCTACCAAGTACCAACAAGCAATGCATCTGGAAAAACAAAAACAAAAACAAAAAAACCCACCTTGACCAAAAGGGGGGAAAGCTAAAGACAAATGAGTCTGTATAGCTACGAGACTTCAGAATGATTCGGGAGGCCATCCTAGATGTAGCGCTTATGCACATCTCAACAAGATCTCATTGATAGCCAAAGTAAATAGGACCCCAAATAGTGAAGCTCCTCAAGAATATGGAGACCTGTATACTCAGGGCAAATAGCTCAGGAGTTTGGCCCCTTCCCAGTGGGCCCTAATCTGGTATTTATGTTCCCCAGTGTGACTGAGTTAGATTCAGCAGTGGTTTCCCTATGCATGATTTCTTCTGTCTTTCTATTGAAACCTATAATTAGTACTAGAAATGGTAGGTGCACATCCAAGAGACTTAAATCTTTGGGCTGTCCATGTGCCAGCTGAGCCCTGAATCTCAACGGAGTTGTGTCACCTACTCTCCAGTTCAATGGGCTCACCCAGGACAACTAATGGGGAAGAGATGGTGTACAAACAACATACCAAGGAACCGAGAATGCCTTCAACGGCAAGCAAGAGAGTCCCTCCATTGGATGTGTGGGTTGGAAGCTCCCCTTCATTAATGGTGGAGCTGGGGCTTCACCATCCCAGAGTCCTCAGGACTGGGAAACGAACTATGGAATAAAAAAAACTTACTAGCATTCCACTATAGACTTATTGTGATTCTAGCAATGGAAGAAATATTATTGTGGAGGCAGTGACCCATGGATGTTCTGAGGTTAGGGAAAGGGAAAAACAAGTGTAATAGGGGAGCATTTTCAGGACTTGGGAATCATCCTGAATGACATTACAATGACAGATACAGGCCATTATATATTCAGCTATAACCTTCAGAGTCAAAGGGGAGAGAGTGTAAACTACAATGCAAACTATAATCCATGCTTAGTGGCAGTGCTCCAAAATGTGTTTATCAATTGCAATGAATGTTCCACACTGATGAAAGATGTTGCTGATGTGGGAAAAGGTGGGATGTGTGGGGAGCCGGGCATATGGGAATTCCCTATATAGTCTCTGTAACATTTATGTAATCGAAGTATCTTTTAAAAATAAAAAAAGTGAAAAAACACAGAAAAGTAGGAATCATGGCCGACGGACCCCCGGAGGGCAGTAGCCCAGTGGGAGCTCTGTGTTCCACATGGTGGAACCTTTAGCGGAGGCGTCAATGGGCGCCCTCCCCAGCGCTGGAAACTGAGGCGCCGAGACTGTGTCAATCAGCGAACTCTGGAGGCCCTGGCAGCTCACAACTCCCGTCGGCTCCAGGGCTAAGGAGGATCTGGATGGGTCCTGCCGCCCCCATCTGCCTGGGGAGATAAATTCACTTAATCATGGAAGGGTATAAAGAAGAACTCATTTGCCCTTACCATCATGCCATAATCACGGCATTCCTAGAATGATCTATCTCAGTGTTGACCACACCCATACCTTACACCACCACTAGCCAGGAGACTAGGTGAGGAGCTGTTGACTGAGGGAGAGGAGCCATCCCAGTGACAGGAGGAATGACCAACCCTCTGTTGGCATGGATTAAAATCAACCAGGGAATACCCGTTTATGATAAAAACACTCAACAAACTAGGACTAAAAGAGAACTTCTTCAAACTGATAGAGGGCAATTAAAAAAAGCTCTCAGCCACACCATAGTGGTAAAACACTGGATTCTTCCCTGTAAGTATGGGAACAAGATATGAATGTCTGCTTTCACCACTTCTGTTCCACATTGTACTGGAAGTACTGGTCAGGGCAATTAGGCAAGAAAATTAAATAAAAGCCATCCAAATTGGAAAGGAAGGAGTAAAATAATCTCTATTTGCAAATGCCATGATCTTGAATATAGAAAACCCTAAGGAATCCACTAAAAATCTAGTAAAACAAATAAATTCATCAATGTTGCAGGATACAAAATCAATATACAAAAATTTATTGTATTTCTAAATAGTAACAATGAATAAACCACAAAGAAAATTATGAAAATTCCATATACAATAGCATCAAAAAAGAGTAATATACTTAGGAATGGATTTCAAAAAAAGAAATGCAAAACTTATACTCTGAAAACTACAAAATATTGTTGAAAGAAATTAAAGAAGACAAATTGAAATACAGGCCACGTTCCTGGGTTGGAAGACATTGTTAAAATGGCAATACTCTGCAAATTGATCTATGAATTCAACACGGTCCCTATCAAAATCCCAGCTGGCTTCTTTCAGAAAATGACAAGCTCATCCAGAAATTCATTTGGACATTCAAGAGACCCAGAATAACCAAAACAACTTTGAAAAAGAAGAACGAAGTTCGAAAACTCACACTTCCAAATTTCAAACTTACTACAAAGCTAGAGTGATTAAGAGAGAAAATTGAATTTTGATAAGGGTGCCAAGACAATTCAATGGGAACAATTCAAGTGGTGCCGACACAACTGGCTTTTACATGTAAAAGAATGAAGTTGAATGTCTACCTCACAACACATACAAAATTAATTCAAAGTGGATCATAGAGCTTAATGTAAGAGTTAAAACTATAAAACTCTTAGAATAAAACATAGATATAAATCTTCATGACCTTGGATTAAACAGTGATTTCTCAGAATGTGACACAAGCAATGAAAGAAAAAAAATATATACATTGGACTTCATAAAAATTTTAAACTTTCGTACTTCAAAGCACACCATAAAGAAAGTTAAAAGACATTCCACATATGGGTGAAGATTTTTGTAAACCATATATCTGGTAAGGGACTTGCATCTAGGTTCTTAACCTTTTTTGTTCCATGAATCCCTTTGCCAGTCAGGTGAAAACCATGGACCCCTTACTAAGTCCACACTATACCGTGCATTATTTAATAAACATATCACACCTGCACCATGTCCCCACAAGAATAATGTTCTTTTGAATTTCAATTCAAGCTCATGGACCCCTTGTTAAGAACCCCTGATCTAGAATATATGAAGAACTCTTAAAACTCAATAATAAAAAGATAACCCAATTTACAATTGGGCAAAGGACTTGAATAGACATTTTCCAAAGAAGATATGCAAATGTCCAATAAATACCTGAAAAGATCCTCAACATCATTAGCTATCAGGGAAATGCAAATTAAAACCACAATGAGATACTACTTCACACCCAATAAGATGGCCATTATAAAAAAGACAGGTAATATAGCAAGTATTGGCAAGGATGTGAAGAAACTGGAACCCTCATACATAGCTGTTGGGCAGTCACTTTGGAAAATGGTTTGGTAGTTCCTCAAAATTTTAGACAAAGAGTTACCATAGAGTTATCAGGAATTCCATTTCTAGATAAATATAAGTTATGCCCACACAAAAACTTGTGTGTAAATAGTCATAGCAGCCTTATTTGTATTAATAACCAAAAAGTGGAAATAACCCAAATGCCCACTATCCGCTGAATAGATAAACAAAACGAGTTATCCATACTGTGATGGGTTGAATTACACCCCGCAAAAGGATATGTTCAAGTCCTAACTAATGCCTGTTTCCTGTGACTTCATTTGGAAAGAGGGTCTTTGAAGATACGATTACTTAAGATGAGACCAAACTGGATTAGGGTGGGCTCTAATCCAATATTACTGGTATCCTTAAAAGAACGGGGATATTTGGACACAGAGACAGATTGACACATGGGAAAACTCCATGTGATACTTAAGGCAGAGAGTGAAGTGCTGCTTCTGCAAGCCAAGGTATGCCAAGGATAGCCAGTAAACCACCAGGAACTCGGAAGAGGAAAGAAGGATCCTTCTCTCAGGTTTTCAGAAGGAGCATGGCCTGCTGACACCTTGATTTTGGACTTCTGGCCTCCAGCACTGTGAGACAATGAATTTCTGTTGTTTTAAGCCAAAAAAAAAAAAAAAAAAAAAAAGTAGGTATCATAACCCCCCATTTTTTAGAAATGAAAAAAATGGAAACACAAAATGGGTAGGCAGTTTTTCCAAGTACAGAGAGCTAGTGAGTGGCAGCACCAGGATCTTAGCCAAGATTTGATGGGCACTAAAATATTGTTGTTAATATGCCTTATTCTCTTCCATGACATTGATCTCCTTATTAGCCAAATTTAGTGGCCATTTCTTTTTTATATTTTAAAATTATTTATTTTAAATTTTTGAATAGGCAATGCCTTCCCATGGTTCAAATAGTAGAAACTATACAAAGACATATAGTGAAAAGTCTCCCTCCCATCTCTCTTCTCCATCTGCACAGTTCCCATCCCCACTAAGAGATAACTACTGCTTGGATTTCTTGTTTATTCTTCTAGAGATTTTTTGGTGCATATAAATACCAATATAATATTTTTCTCTTCTCACTTTCTTTTACACAAAAAGTAGTATATCATAAACAATATTGATTTTTTTGCTTAATAATATACATCTTAGAGATATTTTCATACCAATACCTAATGACGTAATTTATTTTTATTTTAAACAACTACACAATAGTCCATAGAATTGATGTGCCATGATTCTTAAAAATCACTTTGTTTGATAGATACTTGCTATTACAATCAACATTGCAATCAGTAACTTAGTATATACATGATTTCATTCATAGCTGCATTTGCTTCTTCTTTTAAGCTGCTATTCATCTAGTCTACCTAAGACACTTCTTTACCTTGTCACTATCCTGGCCAAAATCCTTTAGGATAAAATCTCATCACCCAGCCTAGCTTTCAATATCTTCTACAGCCTAGTCTCTAACTACCTTCAAATCTTCTACTTTAGTATATAAGTCTTTGCGTTGGTTGAATTGATCTATGTTACTCTCAAAGATGCCAAATTCTATTTTTCCATCTCTTTGATTTTTCTCATATTGTTTTTCAAACCTGGAATGAATAGCCTTTCTTCTATTCTATTTTTACTGTTGAAACACTCAAAATTCTTTGTTGTGTTCCTCAAATGCCATCTTCTGGATCTTTGTAGTCAGAATTGATTGTTTTCTACCTCTGATATAATATAGCATATATTGTCTGTACCACTCATATAGGGGTATTAAATACTACCTTATAATTATTATGGACTCATCTTCTCTCTCACTAATTATGAGCTCCTTGATGATAGTGAACATACCTTACACAGCATTGTATGTATGATAGTCTCTAACAAAATAGTTATTGAGTGCTTTTAAGTTCTAGACACTGACACCACAATACAAATTTTATAAATGCCATTACAAAGCTTATAGCTCCTTTTCCCATACTCTACTCCTTTCCTATACTCCTTTTCTCTATTTCTGGACTCCTATTGAATATTTGTAAAATACATGAGTGAGTATTGATGATTTATTCCTAAATGTTTCTAGAGCTCTATGCTTACGAGAATGGTACTAAAGGTAAAAGGAAATTCAGAGTTGGAACTTGAATGGGAAAAAAAACTACATTCAGTTTTTTAGGTGTTAAGATTGAAGTAGTGACATGTAAGTAGATTGTAGGGTTTAGGTTTAGTAAGGTGCTGTTTTATCTATTGCTTCATAACAAACCAACCCAAAATTAATGGCTTAAAATAACAACCATTTTATTTACTTATAAATAAAAGTAAATAATTTGGATATATATATATTTTTTCAGCTGTTCTTGAAGGTTCTACCCATGTGGCTTTAGTAATCTAGAAGTTGGCTGAGGACTAGACTCAGCTAGGACGGTAGATGGTTTTTTCCCTCACTCTCTCAGTGAGTCTTAGGACCTCTCCCTCTCCACATGGTCTCTCCACCTGGCCTGTCTTGTGGGGTAGACAGATTTTATACATGTTAGCTCATGGTTCCCAACAGTCCAAAAGTGGAAGCTGTCAGGCCGCCTGAAAAAGTAGGCTCAGAATTGGCACAGCATTGTTTATTCTGTATTTTACTGGTTAAAACAAGTCATAGGCCTGTGTCTGATTCAAGAGGAGAGGGTTATGGAAAAGTGTGCATTCAGGGCAGCATGGTTCATTGGGGGTAATCTATGAAACAGACTACCATAGATGGCATAGAGCAAATGAGGATAGACAGTAGATCAGCTTGAGGAAGGGTTGTATACATTTCTTATTTAGTGTTCTGTTTTCTGCACTAGAACATTGAGGCCAGGACTGTATTTGATTTAGTATTATATTCCTACTCTGTAGCACAGAGCCAGGTACTTAGAAGGAATTCAGAAAACTTTTGTTTAATAAATGAATAATATATAAAGAGAAGAGCAGAGGATTAAGACTGAACCTTCAGAAGTGATCATAGAAGGAGGTATTTAGAGAACATTCAGAGAACCAGGTGCAGCCAAGGGAAGAGTTTCAAGGAAAAGAATGGTGGATCATAGTATTATTAGCAGAAAAGTGTAAAAGAACAGGGTAGAGAAAAGCCCACGGACTTTTATTAGCATTCCTTGCAGTTGTAAAAGTAATTCTTTATTTTACCTTTATTGGTTGGTTGAAAAATTTTAAAGAGATTATTCAATTTTAAAAATCTTTAATTTAATTTTTATGTTTTAAGGCACTTTAAAGTATAATGGCCTCAGTGAAAGTTTGCTTTTTGTAAAATATTTAACAATAACCAAGGAAAACAAAAAACCTGGTAAGAACACAAAAGACAGTAGTCTCTGGATTTACAATCAGAAGTAGAAATCACATAAAATTTTATTTTCTTTTACTTCATGGGAGTATTAATTTTGCATTTTCTTCTTGCAGTTTATTCAAACTCCCCATATTCCCTTTTATAGTTCTGCTCATTCAGAAAAATTTCTGGAAAAGTACCCTCATGAGATCAATGAAAAACGTATTCCCAGCTGTAGGTAGAAAGCAGGGCCACACTTCTCTAATGGTTGGAGAAGGGCTT
The DNA here is from genome assembly GCA_026826555.1 of Tolypeutes matacus. NCBI lineage: Eukaryota > Metazoa > Chordata > Mammalia > Cingulata > Chlamyphoridae > Tolypeutes > Tolypeutes matacus. The sequence continues at coordinate 17,601,590 of JAKSZT010053928.1, read as the reverse complement.
GAACAAGGACTTTAAAGAGGAGGATGTTGTTTGGGGACAGGGTTTTATAAAAGGAAAGGGAAAGAATTTTGCCACTTAGGTAGTAGCTATATGACCTTGGGCAATGCATTTGATCTATCAGCTGTAGTTTCCTCAACTGTAGAATATATAAATAATAACCACCCCAGCGGTTTGTTTTAGGGATTAATTGAAACTACTTGAACCATAGGAGGTTAATAATAAAATGACGTTTCTGTGTGTGTGTCTTTTGTTCTTGCATTATGGAAAAACTGGCTAGGTGCATTTTCACAAATTTAAGCCATATGCTTGAGGTGACAACTTAAAATACAGATTTGTGGCACAATCATTAAGGGAGCTGGGAAGAGTATAGCCAGAAATGCTATACGTAGCATTCACGTGTGGATGCCATAGAGAAACATAAGGACAGACAACCTAATTGCAGCCACTGACTTGCAATTGAGCTGCTTGTCACCTAGGCAACTCTATTTTGCTAAATCCAGGGTGGTTAGCAGCAGGGATTTATTTATTCAGTTATGGTTAATGATTCTTCAGTAAGAGTGGGTAATTCAGTTAAAAACTAACAACTACCATTTATTGAGTAATTACTATGTTCTAGACCCCTGTGCTAAGTGCATTACATATGTCATCCCATGTAATCCTACAAACATTCTGTGAGGTATATACCATTACCAATCCCACTTTACAGATGAGGAAACTGAGGTTTAGACAGATTAAGTAATTTGTCCAAGATTACACAGCTAGTAAGGGGTGAAGTTGGTGTTTGAGCCTAAGCTCTTTGATTTAACTATGCTTTTAACTATTACACAGAAATGAATTTCTTCCTTTTTACGTTCTAATCATTATCATCCAGGGTGATTTGGCTAATTCCAGTTACATTTACAAAAAATTGAACTAGTTTCCCAATTACTAATGTATAAAAAATATAATTGGGATGGTTAAAATGAGAAGAGAATCAGTATTCTTCTTAATTTTCTCTTTGCTGAGAAAAATATTAAGAACTTCTCACATTTCTGTTAAGAGAGGTAGTACACCTCAAAATGATTTAAGGTCAAATGTGGTGGGGTTAAGCCTATAGAGGATGTTATTGAGTCACTTAATATTGTATTTTTCAAGTAATATTATTAAATTATAATGAAGTTTCACTCTCTGGAAATTGCACCAGGGCAAGGACATATTCTTTCATTTTGTTTATCCAGTAAATATAGATTAAACATCTACTCATGTACTATTCAAGGTTGGTAATATTCAGAAAGGCACAGTCCCTGCACTCAAGGAAGTTATAGTTTGGTGGTAAGAATGGACAAGGTTCTGGGGCAGTGGAGTTAGCCCTCATCAGGCAGGTGGTTAAAGGAAAGCTAGTGGAGAGAGAATCAAGTACAAACTAAGTGCCTAAGGTTCAAGGGGAAATGAATAAATACTTCCCTCACCAAAAATAAAAAATACAATTCTGTTCAACATTTATAATCTTGATTTTATTATTTTAGGTTAGAGAAGATCTTTCTAAGCATAACAATAAAGGACTACAACGAAAATGATTGACAGATGGGATTAGAAAAAAGTTAGAACTATCTGCAGATTGAAAATAGATTAAATAAAGTTAAAAATCCAAATGACAAGCTTGTAAAATGATTTGCACCATCAGGGTTGATATTTTCAGCATATGAACCACTTTTATAAACAAATAATCTTATAAATCAGCTTCTTGAGAGAGGAAGTTTTCAAAGCACATTGCCAAAGTCCTTGTGGAAGAAGAAAGAGAAAAACAATTCTCAAAAGAATTACAAATGATCTCAATTGTAATAGAAATTATAAATAGTACAAAACTGAAAGTTTTTTTTTTTCAAATATCAATTTGCTAATGATTAAGTGATAATACCCAGTATTGAAGAGCAGAGGATGAAGGAAAGGGGTACTGGTGTCCACTACAGGTACAGATTAAGTAGTTTCATCCTACCTAGAGGACTGTTTGAAAATATGTATCAGGTGCTTAATTTCTCCTGTCACAGAAATTTTATTTCCAATACTTTATTCAAAGGAAACAAATAATCATAAGTCTGTGAAAAATTGTATGTCAGGGTTGCTTCACAGTAGTGGTTATATTAGCAAAAAATTGGAAATCATGTAGGTTAAGTAATTATGTATGTCCTTACAGATTGCTGTCCTGTCATTAGACATTAGATTGTAGAAGACTTTTAAAGAAATTATCAGAACATGTGCAAAATGAATTGCTAAGTGAAAAAAAGGTTACTATATATATATATAATAATTTTTTTGGTGTATTTAAAGTATTGGAAGGATATACATTAAAATGTTTACAGTGGCTCTCTTGTCAAAATTACAGGAGAGTTTTTTCTTCTTTGTGCTCTTTGTGTTTTCCACATTTTCTGTAATAAACATATATTATTTTAGTCATTAGAAAAAAAATGATCTAAAAATATTGGATTTATAAATTGGAATGATATTAGCCAAATCAGTCACTGTCTTTCATTTTAATTCATGCAATTAAGTGAATTATAATAATTAAAAATTTAATAGAACCGTCTGTATTTCCCTGGTTTTTCTCAATGTGTTAAAGCAGCACAACATAAAATTGATTAATGGGTGAAATTCAGAAACTACAGGAGGTTCTTAAAAGCAAAAGAGGGATAGAGCCTTTTGGTTTCTGTGTACACTTTTTTTTTAAAGATAGGAATTTATATTAGAAAGTTAGAGAAAAAAGCCATGGTTTCAACGGATAAATGTGGAAGCATAACAAGCTATTCGGCTGGTGGCTAACAGCCAGAATAATTCAGATTCTTGTGTGATTTATGTTCTGTGAAAGAAGCATGTTTGATATGAGTTTGCTAGTTCACCTAATTAATTTAAAACAGGATTTAAAACCTTCTTAACCCAATTTAAAACGTGAAAGGTAACCATCAGTCAAAGAAAATAAATCAAGTTGCAGAATTGCTCTTTGAAATGAACATTAGCTCATCTCATTTTGTCAGTATTTTATGCTTCTAATTCAGGTAATTATTTTAGCTTTGAATTAATGCTGGATGTAAATAGTGGTGAGATAGATTATTTTTAAAAATCTTAGTATGTCAACATTGAATGATATTTTATACTTCTGTGTCCTGTAGTCAAAGTTATAGTGATCTTTTAAAAAAATTTTATTTCTTTTATATTTTATTTTATAGTGATCTTTAGGCAAAATTAAGTAACACACTTAATTCTCCATGTGTCTATACACACACACAAAACTGAATGTGAAATTGTAACTAATCAAGTATTTACATATGTCAGTATGATCTAGTAATCACATTTTGTCCATAAAGTAATAACAGTAAGATAAAATGACGACTCAACAAATACAGCTTTCAAATACAGAGAAACTAAGAATGCTAAGGTCAATTGAGTAGTGAAGAGATTATTATTCTTCCTTACCTTATTTCTGTGTTTCTGAAGTCTCTGTCTTTTACCCCTGAGTGAAACTGATTTTTAGCACACTTATAATCAGCATTTATTTTAAACATTATTTACAAATTGATTCTTGTTGCTGATGTTTCATTTGTACCATTTAATTTGCTCTTATATACCTAACAGAGTATATATGTTTATGAAGGGAAAGAAAGAATAGTGTTTGTGATTTTTAAATTTCATTTTCTAGATGTCTTGTATCTAATTTCATTTTCAACCTTCAGGAGGTGTGATTTTGGAGAGAAATCCTCCTTGGCCACTTCCTCAATCTAAAGTCCTAATGATATCAACTATGAACAGCTTAATGTGGTTCCTTGAAGACGTTTATCTATACATATATAATTATGTTTAAAAAAATTTATTGATTAACATATAGAGTTTTTCCAGTATTTTGTTATAATAAAATACTGTTTCCATAAATATTGTCCCTATATTTTTTGCTCTTGTTTATTAGGATAATTTTTTTTTGTAATAAATTCCAGAAAGTTGAAGTTTTAGAAATTATTGTAGCTGTATTTAGTCAGGCTTAAGAAGCACTATTTCATCAAATTTAAGAGCATCTTAATAGGCTATTTCTTGCATTCTATAACCATAAGCACTAAAAGAGAACAAGAATCTAATGGAACAAATATTTGGTGACAGAAAATTACATGGTGTATTAGTTTTCCAGGACCGCCATAACAAAGTATCACAAACTTGATGGCTTAAAATAACAGAAATTTATGCCTGACAGTTCTGGGGGCTAGAAGTCAGAAATCAAGGTGTCAGCAGGGCTTTGCTGAAACCTGTAGGGGAGAATCCTTCCTTTTCTCTTCAGTGTTCCTTGGCTTGTAGAGGCATCAGTCCAATTTCTGCCTCTTCCCTCTTTACATGGCCTTTTCCCTGGTGCCCGTGAGTGTTGAAATTTCAAAAATATAAGGACACCAGTCATATTGGTTTAGGGGCCCACCCTACTCCAATATGACCTCATCTTAATTTAACTAATTTCATCTGCAATGACCCTATTTTCAAATAAGGCCACATACTGAGATTCAGGGGCTTAGAACTTCAACATGTCTTTTTTGGGGGGACACAATGAACAGATGGCTACCTGACATTAACCATGTTTCCTTTGTTTGAGTAATCTTTAAAACCACTCCTCTTTTAGCCATATGAGTACAAGTTTCTTAACTATCATCATCTGTAGAAGGATGTATTTTAATGGCCTGAAAAATACATTCTTTAACTGATTCAATAAATACTTTCAAATGCATGTTAATTTTAGGGAATTGTATTAGGTGCTATGAATCATACATGCATTTTTTTACTTAAGGAGCTTAATAATTTAAAATGACAGATAAGGCCCCATGGAACTCTAAAAGAAAGAGTAAATGTTTCAGAGAAGTAAGCAAGGAAAGTTGAGGATTAGTTAAAAGGAGATGTGAAACCAAAAGCCTGCGATCAGGGAAGTTTTTGTGGAAGATGAGCCTTGTTAGACTTAGATAGGCTATGGAGATGAGGGAGAAAAGCGTACATTCTAACAGCACTAACAAAGCAAGAGCAACATTTGTCAAATACTTACAGTGTTGTAGGTAGGAACTGTGAGAATTAGGCACTTTATATTTTTAATTCATCTAATCCTCATGGAGCACTATGCGGATAGGTACTTGGTTATATCCATTGTACAGTTTCAGAAAGGTTGAAAACAATAAAGACTAGAAAAAGTTGGCAGGATTTGGTAACCAGATAGACGTTAGTATAGCAACCACATTTATTCAGTAATTTCTCTGTGACAGGATTGTGAGTCATCAATAATAGCAAATGCTGCCAAGGTTGAGAATAATAAGGACAGAGAAATGGACATTGATGTGACAAGGGAAAAGAACTGGTAATCCTTTGTTATATAATTTCCTCTCTATCTTTGGTTTATCAACTTTTTAAATGATCCATTGATTCTTCTCTCCATTGTGGAGATGATGATGATGATAGATATTTATTTGGCTATCAAATATATAAATATGAGGATGTGCTGAATGCCTTATATATAGTATCTTATTTAACTTTCAAGACAACTTTGTGAGGTAGATAATATTATTAATGGTATGTTACAGATGAAAAAACTGAGGTTAGGAGCTTAAACAACTTGCTCATAGTTATTACTAATTGGTGAATCCAAGATTTAATCCAAGTTTGTCTGACTCCAAAGCACTATAGTATAAAAGTTATGTTATATCCCTAAGTTATTATTATTATTTTCTGGTAAGCATATTCTGCTCACGTAGGCCAGGAATGTCTATATTGCTATCTTCAGATCTTGGAAACTCCCACTCAAATATGTATGTTCTTCTGATTGTTTCATAATCTTATTTTATGGAGTTGGTTTTTCCTTTTTTAAAATACTATACCAAACCAAACTTTCTTGGACAAATAATAGCAAATATTTATTCAGCAGTCACTGTGTGCCAGACACTGTTTTAACTGTTTTGTAAGCATTACTTACATTTAATCATTGTAACAACCCTACAAGGATTTTTACATATCATCATTTTACATATGAGGAAACTGAGTCAGAGAGCATACAGAGTAATCCTAAGACCACAGAGCCAAGATTGGATCTCAGTATTCTGTCTCTATACCTCTGTTTTTAACCACAGACCTATGAGTTCTTTTGACTAATAGACATAAGTTGGGTTTTGAGATATTTTAAATATTTTCTTTAGAGTTGTTTTTGTTATTAAAATTATACTTATTTATGATTTGTAGTTCATTCTACATTAGAATTAGAAAGGACAAACCTGTCTCCTGTTTTCCATAACTATCACTTTAAGTATAATTTTCATGTATTGCCAAGATTGCATTAAAAAATTTTTTTTTATTATTTTAAAAAGATATTTAGATTGCATAAATGTTACATAAAAATATAGGGGATTCGCATATGCCCTGCTCCCCACACTGCCCCCATTAACAACATCCTTCATTAGTGTAGTACATTCATTGCAATTGATGAACACATTTTGGAGCATTGCCAGTAAGCAATTACAGTTTACACTGTAGTTTACACTCTCTCCCACACAATTCTGTAGGTTATGGCAAGATATATAGTAGCCTGTATCTGTCATTGCAATGTTATTCAGGACAATTCCCAAGCCCCAAAAATGCCCCTGTATTACACCTGTTTTCCCTCTCCCTGACCTCAGAACCAAGACTGCATTTTAACGATAGCTGAATCAGAAAATTTCATTCAAAAGATCATTTTATTGATTTTGTCAACAATGGAGACTTTTAAAGATTAAACTCATTCTGAATTTGTATGTATGGTCTTTTTTTTTTTTTTCACTATTTGCTTAGGACTGGACAGGTGTCCAGAGTGAATAAGAATAAACAAAAACTATAATCTTTACAAAAGGTTTTTTGGAGGCTTGGTGTTCTCTTGAGAGGTTCTTTGTTTGAAGGTATATCTGATAGCCAGTTGAAAGGTTTCCAAAGGATACAAAAAAATCTGTCTTTCTGTTTGAGTAAACTGGAAATGTTCTGGGTGAATGACATTCCTACAGAAGTCAGAGAAAAAGATAAAACTAAACCCACATTTACAATTGCATTGGTTTTGAATTAGTCACCTGTGCTATCTTTGTTTTAAAAATATTTTTTTTCTTTATTAGAGAAGTTGTGGATTTATAGAATAATCATGCTTAAATACAGGATTCCCATATACCACCCCCAAACCAACACCTTGCAATGGTGTGGAATATTTGTAACAATTGATGATAGCACATTTTTAATAGTTGTACTATTAATTAAAGTCCATGGTTTAACTTAGGGTTCACTTTTTGTGAAGCGTAGTTCCATGGATTTAAAAAAAAAAATTTGTTAACATGTATAAAATCTAACATTTCCCCTTTTAATTAAATTCAGGCACATATTTCAGTGTTGTTAATTGTGTTCACAATGTTGTGCTACCTTCACCACCATCCATTACCAAAACATTTCCATCATTCCAAATAGGAAGACATTTTAAGCCTTAACTTATTACCTATCCTTACCCTGTCCATTGGTAGCCTATATTCTAGATTCTGGTTTATTCTAATTGTTTCAAAACAGTGAGATCATATAATATTTGTCCTTTAGCATCTGGCTAATCACTCAATGTGATAACTTCAAGGTTCATCCATTTTGTTGCATGTATCAAGACTTCATTCATTTTTATGGCTGAATAATATTCTTTTGTAGGTACATACCACAATTTATTTACCCATTCATTGGTTGATGGACACTTGAGTTGATTCCATCTTTTGGCAATTGAGAATAATGCAACTTTGAACATTGTGTTCAAATATCTGTTCAAGTCCCTGCTTTCAATTCTTTTGGGTATATACCCAGTAGTGGGATTACCAGGTTATGTGGTAGTTCTATACTTAGTTTTCTGAGAAACCACCAAACTGTCTTCCATAGGAGTTACACTGTTTTACATTGCTACCAGCAATGAATGAGTGTTCCTATTTCTCTGCATCCTCTCCAACACTTGTTATTTTCTATTTGTTTTTTTTTTTAACAGTAGCTATTGTAATGGGTGTGAAAAACCCATTTTTGGTGTCCCATTGTGGTTTTCATTTGCATGTGCTATCTGGCCATTTGTATATCTTCTTTGGAGAGACATCTGTTTAAATCTTTTGCCCATTTTTTTTTTTTTAAGATTTATTTATTTACCTTATCCATTTTAACCCCCCTCCCTTCCCCATTTGCTGTTTTGTGTCCATTCGCTGGGCAATTCTCTGTATCTGTTTCCTGCCATCTCTTCCCATCCTCCTCCTCCAGTCTCCACCAGTATTCGATCCTGGAGACCTCCGGTGTAGGAGAGAGGTGCTCTAACACCTGCGCCACCTCGGTTCCTGGCTTTCGGAGCTTTCGGAGCATCTCGTCTTGTCTCTCCCCTGCATCTCTCTCCTGTTACATCATCATCTTGCTGCATGGCTCCCGGGGCCTGGTGGCTCACCGGCACACAGAGCCTGGCAGCCCATGCGCCTTCTGTATATGTATTTTTTATTTTACCAGGAGGTCCCGGGAATCGAACCCAGGTCCCTCCATATGGCAGATGGACGCCCAAACATTTGAGCCACATCCGCCCCCATCTTTTGCCCATTTTTAACTTGGATTGTTTGTCTTTTCATTGTTAAGTTGAAAGATTTCTTTGTATATTCTGGATATTAATTCTTTATAAGATATGTGGTTTCCAAATATTTTCTCCCATTATGTAGATTGTCATTTTACTTTCATGATAAAGTCCTTTGAGGAGCAGAAGTTTTTTAAATTTTGATGAGGTGCCACTTCTCTATTTTTTATTTTGTTGCTGTGCTTTGAGTGTAAATTCAAAGAAACCATTGCCTAACACAAGGTCTTGAAGATAAGTCCCTAGGTTTTTCCTAGGAGTTTGATAATTCTAGCTCTTATATTAAAATCTTTGATCCATTTATTAAAAAGATTTTAATTAATTAATTAATTAATTAATTTATGCCTCCCCTTGCTGCTTGTGCTCGCTGTGTCCATTTGCTTTGCCTTTTTCTGTGTCTGCTTAACTCCCTTTGTTGCGTCATCAGCCATCAGCTCCCTGCGCTGCACGGGCTGGCTTGCCTTTACCAGAAGGCCCCAGGAATCAAACCCAGGTCCTCCCATATGGTAAACGGGAGTCCAACCAGTTGGGCCACAGCCACTTCCACTTTGATCCATTTTGAGTCAAGTTTTGTATATGATGTGAAGTAGGGGGTGCTCCTTTTTTTTTTTTCTTCTATTTTTTTGCAAACAGAGACCCACTTTTCCCAGCACTATTTGTTGAAGAAACTATTCTTTCCCAATTGAGTGGTCTTTGCCACCTTGTCAAAAATCAGTTTGCCATTAATGTGATGGATGATTTCTGAGCTCTCACTTTGATTCCATTGGTCTATATCTGTCCTTCTACCAGTATCATGTAATTTGTTTATTGTGGATTTGTATTAAGTGTTAAGGTTGGAAGGTGTGATGACTTCAACTTCACTCTTCTTTTTCAAGATGGCTTTAGCTATTCTGGGCTCCTTACTTTTCCATGTAAGTTTGATGATTGGCTTTTCCATTCCCACAAAGTAGGCTATTGGAATTTTGATTGGGATAGTGTTAAGTCTGTAAATCAATTGGGGTAAAATTGACATCTTGATGATACTTAGTCTTCCAATCCATGAACTTGGGATGTTCTTCCATTTATTTTGGTCTTCTTCACTTTCGTTTTGTAATTTTCTGTGTACAAGTCCTTTACATCCTTGATTAGATTTATTCCTAGATATTTGATTGTTTAATTGCTATTGTGAATGGATTTTTTTTTCTTGATTTCTCCTTCTGATTGTTCATTGCTTGTGTATAGAAACACTACTGATTTTTGGGTGCTGATCTTCTACCCTGCCACTTTGCCGAATTCATTTATTAGCTCTAGGAACATTGTTGTGGGTTTTTAAGGATTTTCTGTGTATAGGATGATGTCATCTGCAAATAGTGAAAGTTTTACTTCTTCCTTTCCAATTTGGATCCTTTTACTTTTTTTTCTTGCTTAATTGCTCTGGCAAGAACATCCAGTAAATGTTGAATAACAGCGGTGACAGTTGTCATCCTGGTCTTGTTCTTGATCATAGAAGGAAAGTTTTCGGTCTTTCACCAGAAAGTAGGATGTTAGCTGAGGGCTTTTCATATATGCCCTTTATCATGTTGAGGAAGTTTCCTTCTATTTCTATTTTTCTTAATGTTTTTATAAAGAAAGTGTGCTGTATCTTCTCAAATGCCTTTTCTGCATTAATTTAGATGATCATATTTTTTTTTCCTTCATTCTGTTAATGTGGTATATTACATTAACTAGTTTTCTTATGTTGAACCGATCTGCATACCAGGGGTAAATTCCATTTGATCATGGTGTGTAATTCTTTTAATATGCTGTTGGATTCGATGTGTGTGTATTTTGTTGGGTTTTTGCATCTTATGTTTTTGCATAAGAAATATTGGTCTATAGTTTTCTTTTCTTGTGGTGTTGCCAATATTTTGGAGGAGTTTGAGCAGAACTGGAGTTAAGTCTTCTTGGAATGTTTAGTATAATTACCTTGTTTAGCATCTTGTCCTGGGTTCTTCTTTGTTGAGAGGTTTTTGATTACTGATTCAATCTCTGTACTAATAATTGGCTAGTTGACATCTTCTGTTTCTTCTTGACTCAATGTGGGTAGGTTGTATGTTTCTATGAATTTGTCCATTTATCAAATTTATTGGCATACAGTTGTTCATAATATCCTTTTATAGTCCTTTTTATTTCAGCAGGATAAGTAGTAATGCCCCACCCCCCATCATTTCTGTTTTCTGTTGTATCCTCTCTATTTTTTCCTTTGTCAGTCTAGCTACAGGTTTGTCAATTTTATTGACCTTTTCAGATAACCAAATTTTGATTGTGTTGATTCTCACTTTTTTTTTCCTATTCCATTTATCTCCACTCTAATCTTTGTTTTTCCCCCTTTTCTGCTTGTTTGGCGTTTAGTTTGCTCCTCTATTTCTAGTTCTTCCAGTTTTGAGGTTAGTTCTCTTACTTGAAGTCTATCTTCTTTTTTAATGTAAGCATCTAGAGCCATAAATTTCCTTCTCAGCATTGCCTTCACTGCATTCCATATGTTTTGGTATGTTGTATTTTCATTTTCATTCACCTCAAGATATTTACTAATTTTGATTCTGAATCTTCTTTGACCCTTTAGTTGCTTACAAGTATGTTGTTTAATTTCCACATATTTATGAATTTTCCATTTCTCCCTCTGTTATTGACTTCGGGCTCCATTCCATTGTGGTCAGAGAATATACCTTGTATGATTTCAATATTTTTGAATTTATTGAGTCTTGTTTTGTGACCCTTCTTTTGGTCTATCCTGGAGAATAATCCACATGCACTTGAGAAGAATGTGTGTTCTGTTTTCATTCAGTGCAGTGTTTTATATATGTCTGTTAGGTCTAGTTGGTTTAGAGTTTCATTCAAGTCTTGTACTTCCTTATTGATCTTCTGATGAGATGTTCTATCCATTATTGAGAGTTGTATGTTAAAGTCTCCAACTATTAATGTAGAACCATTGATTCCTCCTTTTAAATAAGTCAGTGTTTGCTTCATATATTTTGGGGCTCTGTTCTTAGGTGCTTATGTATGTATAATTGTTACATCTTCCTGTTAAACTGTTTCCTTTATCAGTATATAAAGGCCATCTTTTACCTCATAATTATTTGACTTAAAGTATATTTTATCTGATATTAGTGTAGCCACCAGCTCTCTTCTGGTTATTACAGGCATGGCATATTTTTTCCATCATTTCACCCTCAGCTTACTTGTATCTTTGAGTTTAAGGTGAGTCTCTTGCTTTTTTATCCATTGTGCCATCTCTGCCTTTTGACTGGAGAGTTTAATCACTACTTATAATACAGGACTTTCTTCTGCAATTTTGTTACTTAGTCTTAAAATTTTTATGCCTTTTTTGTCCCTCAATTCTTCTATTAATGCCTATTGTTATATTATTTGATTTTTTGTGTTGTACCATATTGAGTCACTTCTCATTTCCATCTGGATATATTTTTTAAAATCTATTTTCCTTGTGGTAACAATTGGATTAAATTGATATCTTAAATATATAACAATCATATTTGGTTTGATACTAAATTAACTTCTATAGTATGAACATATTATTTTCCCATACCCTCCAGTCCCCCCACCATTTTTTTGTACTTGTTACCACTTACATCTTTGTACATTGTATGTCCAAAAACATAAATATATCATTACATTTTTATGCATTTAAATTTTAAAACCTGTAGGTTGTATGAAATGTAGTTATATACCAAACAATACAATACAATAGTACTGGCGTTTATGATTACCCAAACGTTTATCTTTTCTTTATGCTGCTTTGGACCACTGTGTAGTGTCCTTTCCTTTCAGTCTAAAGAACTCCCTTTAGGGAAACGGATGTGGCTCAAGAGGTTCGGCGTCCGTCTACCATATGGAGAGACCGGGGTTCGATCCCCGGTACCTCCCGGTAAAAAAAAAAAAAAAAAAAAAAAAAGAACTCCCTTTAGCATTGCTTGTTGTGTGGATCTACTGGTGATGAACTCCCTCAGCTTTTGTTTATTTGAGAGTATCTCAATCTCTGTTTCATTTTTGAAAGAGAGTCTTTCCAGATATAAAATTCTTGGCTGGAAGTTGTTTTCCTTCAACACTTTAAGTATTTTAACTCATTGTCTTCTTGCCTCCATGGTTTCTGATGAAAAATTGGCACTCAATCTAATTGAGATTCTATTTTACATAACACTTTGGTTTGCTCTTACAGCTTTCAGAACTCTCTCCTAGTCCTTTTCATTTAATAGTGTGATCAGTATATGATGGGGTGTATTTTTCTTCATGTTTATCCTGTTTGGTGTTTTCTGAACTTCTTGGATGTGCATATTCACTTTTGCTAAGTTTCAGAAGTTTTCTGTCATTAATTTCTTTGACTATTCCTTCTACCCCTTTCTTTCTTCTCCTTCTGGGACTTATATAACATGAAAAATGGATGCATTTGATGGAGTCCCATAGCAGTCTTAGGCTATTTTTGCTTTTAATATTTCTTTTTTCTTTCTGTTCCTCAACCTGGCTCATTTCAAGTGTCTTGTCTTCAAGTTCACTGATTCTTTCTTCTGCCAGCCCCAATCTGCTCTTGAAACCCTCCTGGCCATTTTTCATTTCAGTTATGTGGTTTTCAACCCAGTAGTTCTGTTAGTTTTCTTTTTAAGATTTCTCTTTATTTAGACTCATATTGTTCATTCAATGTTTTCCTGATATACTTTAGTTCTTTCTCTGTACTTTTCTTCATCTCCTTGATCATTTTTAAGATTATTTTTTACATGCTTTGTTCAGTATGACCATATTCTTGGCTTCTTCATTGCTGTTTTCAGTGTTTTATTCCTATTCCCTTATTATGGACCATCATTTCCTGTTTCTTTGTTTGTCTTGTACTCTTTTGCTCAATGTACATTTTAATATTTTAAAAAGTTAAGTTTGGGACTTACAACCTAGGATGTCTGTTTATTGTTTTTTTAACCAACTTGTGCTAAGACAGATTTTTTTTTTTTTTTTAGCTTCAGCTCTCCTTTCAGGAAGGTCTTCCAAAGGTGAATGCAGTGTTCATCATTTTCCCTTCTTTCTGGGCCTCTGTCATGTACTGGGGTTTTGCTTTTTAGTTGTTTTGGAGTTTCCATGTTTATAGGAGTTTGGTTGTCTCCTCTGTTTCCCAGGAGACAGACCTCCAACTTCCATGTATACAAATCCCCCAGGCCTTTATCCTAGACTGCCTGACTCTATAGATTTTTAACAGTCCTTTTATATAGTCTCATGCTATTCTTGACTGGAGAGCAAATTTTGGCAGGAGGCTCATCCCAGAGAGAACTTTACCAAGTCAGTCTTTCCCAGCCAAAACAGGGCCACCTGAAAGGGGAGAAGACTGGCTTCAAAGTGCCCCGGTGAGGGGATCAGGAAAGATGCAAAAAACTTCTCCAATGGCTCCCCAAAGCTGAAGTTTCCTGGCCTGCTCAGAAAATGTATCCCTTGAGCTAACTCTCCCCTGCAGCTTTGATGAAGTGCTGTGTCTTCAAATTTACATTGTCTTCACCATGTCTGGGAGAGGGGAGGGGGTGTTGAAACAATGGCTGCTGCTGTCCTTATTCAGGGCAGGTTGATACAATAGGTGCCCTCAGAGCTTGGACCCAGTATTCCGAATTCACTTATCAAAAACCCTAATCACTGATCAGCTATGCTCACCCCTATTCTTGGGGAAGAGGATTTTTATGTCCCTTTCTGTCACCAGCAGCTGGCCTGGGACTGGACCTTGTGGTGGTCTGCTGTGAGATTGGGAAATGGGCACCAGCAGCCCTGTGGAAAGAGCAATTTACAGTTCTTTATCATAGTTTGTCAGCCTCCTTCTTCCACTCTTTCCTGGATGCGGTACAGTGTTCTTCTGGCCACTGGAATTTCAAAATACTTGTTTCAGACAGTTCCTACCTGTATAATAGCTGTTTTGGTGGAAGTCCTGGAGCTTCCTACTCTGCCATCTTCCCTGGAAGTTCCTTACCTTTGCTATCTTTTAGTAACATATTCAAAAGGTTATTGTTTTGCCTTACAATCCTAGATATGCACCCTATATCTTTTTATATAAACATGAAAACAAGAAAAAAATTTATTCTAGATTATTGTTATTGTTGGAAAACTTATAAGGACAACTCTATTTGGTTTAATTATCCATAATTTAACCCTTTGTCTTAATGTATGTCCAGTTTTCTTTTTTTCTTTTCATATAAATTCATTGAGATTATTATTCCACAATAAGTCTGTGTGATAATATCCAGTTTTGGCAGGATAATGGGGAAACAAGCAATTTTTGTTCAAATATGTGAATAGATATAACTCCTCTGGAGAGCAGAGTGTTGATTTTTATCCAAAGCCTCAAACATGTTCATATGTTTTGATCCACTATAGGAGTTTATCCTAAATAAATATTCAGAGGAAATATATAAGACTAGATACAACAAAGATGTTCATGATATTCGTGATAGTTATGATATTGAAAAGTGAAAAAAACTGAAATGTCTACAAATAGGGGATTGATTAAAGTACCACTTCGGCATTAAACATTATGTTGTCAAAAATACTAACTGACATAATATGATACAAGATAGAAATGAATAATTTTTTAATGCAAAATTTTATTTGGAATGCCAAGCATTTACATTTCTATTTAATTATTCATCAAGCATTTATGGGCAAAATATCAGCTGAAGAATAGAATATATTGAAACAAATTCGTTCTTAAATAAGTTCAATTAGAGATATTTTGCACCAAAGTAAATTAAAAATAAATGCAATAGTAATGATTGTTAATGTTTAAAATTTCAATTGATAAAAAGCTGTTAATGTTTATAATAAATGTTTTCTGTGTTCTTTTGGGAAAAATCAACAAACTAGTTTAGATTCTTTTGGCAGAATATCAGATGTAAAATAGTTTTTTTAAAAAAATCTGTATTTTGCTTATAATAGCACTGTTTTCTTTTAAAAATTTAGCTTTCTCAATGTCTGCTTGCTCTTCCTTCTCTCTCTTTATAAATTTTATTAAATTATATTCATAAACCATAAAATTCACCTAAAGTGTACAATCAATGGCATTTGGTATAAGCACAGAGTTGTGTGTTTATCACTTCAATCAATATTAAAGCATTTTCATTACTCTAAAAAAAAAAAAGAATAGAACAAAAACATAAAAAACTAAAACAAACTAACCCCCAAATCCCTACCCCTTAGTAGGCACCTCTCAATCTCTCTATCCTTCCCCTGCCATGCATAGCTTCTAATCTCTTTCTGTCTCTGTAATTTATTTGTATTTACATTTTGCATAGATGGAGTCAAGCAATATGTAGTACTTTTTGTCTAGTTTCTTTCACTTAGCATGTTTCCTTTCTTCACCATTGATGGAAGATTATTATATATTACTATACACTACTGCCCATAGTTTGTTTTCGTTGTATGTTTGCCCAAATATCATCCTAGTATTAACCTATTATAACATTAAAATACATTTTTCCTATTTCAGAGAAAAACATTCTTGTATATGCAATATTAACCATATTCATTTTTCCGAGAAGGTTTGCGATGCTTTATAGTCCCATGTTTCATTTTTTTAGCTCTCCTTCTAGTGATATACATGTACTTAGACTTTCACTTTCAGCCACTATCATACTAATTACAAACACTATGCTGTGCTTCCACCATTTCTATTCATTTCCAAATGTTTACAAACAACCTTTTAAAACAATTCTGCACATGTTAAGCCTCAGCTTTCCATTCTCTATCTATATTCTATTTTCTGGTGACTTATATTCGGGCTATTAACTCCATGAGTTTGTTCATTATATTTAGTTCAGAATAGCGAAATCATACAATATTTGTCCTTTTGTGCCTGCTTACTCCACTCAACAAAATGTCCTCCAGGTTCATCCACATTGTCATATGCTTCACAACTTCATTTCTTCTACAGCTGAATAATATTCCATCACATGTCTGTACCACAGTTTTTTTTTTTTTTTTTATCAATTTGTCAGTTGATGGACACATGGGCTGTTTCCATATTTTGGCAATTATGAATAATGTCACTATGAACATCGGTGTGCAGATTTCTGTTCACGTCACTGTTCTTAGTTCTTCTGGGTATATACTTAGTAGTGGTATTGCTGGGTCACATGGTAGATCTATATTTACCTTCTTTAGGAACTGCCAAACAGACTTTCACAGTGACTGTACCATTTTACATTCCCACTAACAGTGAACAACAGTGTAATTCCACCACATCTTCTCTAACACTTGTAGTTTTATGTTTTTCTACTAGTGGCCATTCTAGTAGGTGTGAAATGATATCTCATTATAGCTTTGATTTTAATTTCCCTAATAGCTAATGATGTTGGACATTTTTTTTTCCTGTGTTTTTTTTCACCATTTGTATTTCTTCTTTAGAAAAATGTCTATTTAGGTATTTGGTCCATTTTTGTTTTTTAAGTTATCACATACTTTATTATTTTTTTTGAATAAAAACATACATTTCTCAATTAAATGTACTGGATACATATAAATTTTTTTTAATCATCCAATATGTTATACAATATATTTGGTTCATAGTAACACAATCATACACTACTTGTCCTTTTGTGTCTGGCTTGCTTTGCTCAACATAATATCCTCCAGGTTCATCCATGTTGTCATATGCTTTATGACTTCATTTCTTCTTACAGCTGCATAATATTCCATTGTGTGACTAGACCGTAGTTTGTTTATCCATTCATCTGTTGATAGACACCTGGATTGTTTCCAACTTTTGGCAATTGTGAATAATGTCGCTATGAACATTGGTGTGCAGATGTCTGTTCACGTCACTGCTCTCAGTTCTTCTGGGTATATACCCAGTAGTGGTATTGCAGGGTCACATGGCAAGTCTATATTCAACTTCTTTAGCAACTGTTTGGCCCATTTAAAAAAAATAATTTTTAAAATTACTTTTAAAAAGATACTTAGATTACATAAATATTACACACAAAATATAGGGATTCCCATATGCCCCACTCCCCACACCTCCCATACCCTCCCATATAAACATTCTTCATTAGTGTGACACATTCATTGCAATTGATAAATGCATCTGGGGGCTATGTCATTAAGCATGGACTATAGTTCACATGATAGTCTACAGTCTCTCCCACACAGTTCTGTATGTTATGTGATGATATAAGATGGCCTATATCTGTCATTGCAATGGCATTCAGGACGATTCCCAAGTCCCGAAAAAGTCCCCGTATTACAACTGTTTTTCCCTCTCCCTGGCCACAGAGGCTCCAGTGGCCACTGGCTCCACATCAGTATTGTAATTTCTTCCATTGCTAGATTCACAATATATCTATAGTAGAATACCAGTGAGTCCACTCTAGTCCATAGTTCTTTCCCCAATCCTGAGGATTCTGGGATGGTGATGCCCACTCCACCTCTAATTGAGAGGGGGCTTATATCCCATAGGGAAGATAGATGGGACTATATTGCTTGCAGTTACAGACTCTCTGTTTCTTGGGATGGTCGTTGCTCATCATCATCTCCTTGTTTGTTGTCCTGGGTGAGTCTAATGAGCTGTAGAGTAGGTGTTGCAACTCTGATGAAGTTCCAGGCCCAGCTGGCACATGGACAGCCCAAAGACTTGTGTCTCTTGGGTGTATACCTGCAAACTCCATCACCAAGAATAAGTTTAAATAGAAGGGATAGATGAGCCATGTAGGGAAGACATAATTGAGTCCAATTCTGTCGCTCTCAGGAGCACAAACTCCAAAGTAGGGCCCTCTGGCAGGGCACCAAATTCTGGAACTATCTGCCCTGACCATAGGACCTGGGTTTCACCAGAGCCCTCAGAAGCCCCACTATTTGGGGTGGTATCCACTTTGGCAGTCTATGAGATCCTGCTGAGATGTGCATAAGCGTTACCTCTTGGTTGACCTCCCAACTCACTTTGAAGCTTCTTAGCCATATAAACTCATTTGTATTTACCTTTTCCCCCTTTTATTCAAGGTCTTTTTCCAGTTGCACTGCTAGTTGGTGCTTGGTAGTAATCCCTTGGTGCCAGGGAGGCTCATCCCCAGGAGTCATGTCCCACACTGTGGGGAGGGTAATGCATTTATATGCTGAGTTTGGCTTAGAGAGAGGTCAGATATGAGCAACAAGGAGGCTCTCAGGAGGCAACTTTTATGCACCCCACAACAATAGGCTAAGTTTCAATTTCAAGAGCAAATGCTCATAAGCATAGTCATCAATATCAGGGACCCATCAGTGGATCCTCCTCCTTCACCAGTCATTGCCCCTGCAGTTGGGGAACTGTTCCATTAGAGAATGTGGCAGAACTCTTCAGGATGGGAATTCAATATTCTCTTGGTTATTGTGTGTGAGTCTCCACCCACTGTGACAATGCCCCATGAACATTTGAACATTTTTATATACCTTATATGTATGTCCACATGAACTTCCTCCCATGTATCCCCCATCACTGACACTGGCCCATTTTTTAATTGGGTCATTTGTCTTTTTATTGTTGTTGTAAGATGTCTTTATATATCATGGATATGAGACCCTTGTTGGATGTACAATTTCCAAATATTTCCTTCCACTGAGTAGGCTGCCTTTTACCTTCTTCACAAAGTCCTTTGAGATGCAGAAGTGTTTAATTAAGAGGAGGTCCCATTTATCTATTTTTCTTTTGTTGCTTGTTCTTTGGGTATAAGGTTCAAGATCTTGAAGATGGTACCCTACATTATCTTCTAGGAGTTTTGTAGTCCTGGCTTTTAAGTTTAGTCCTTTGATCCACTTTGATTTGATTCTTCTATAGGGAGTGAGAAAGGGGTCCTCTTTCATTCTTTTGGTTGTAGATACCCAGTTCTCCCAGCATCTTTTGTTGAAGAGACTGATCTGTTCCAGAAAAGTGGACTTGGTAGGCTTATCATAAGTAAGTTGAGGGGGAGCGGATGTGGCTTAAGCAGTTGAACACCCACCTCCCACATGGGAGGTCCCAGATTTGGTTCCCAGTGCCTCCTAAAACTAACAAACAAACAATGAGCAAACAAGCCAAACAATGAGCAAACAATGAGTAAAAACAAGCAAAAACAACAACAACAACAAAAAAACAATGAGCAAACAATGAGCAAACAAACAAGCCAAACAATGAGCAAACAATGAGTAAAAACAAGCAAAAACAACAACAACAACAAAAAAAAAACAATGAGCAAACAATGAGCAAACAAACAAGCAAAACAATGAGCAAAAATGAACAATGAGAAAACAAATGAGCAAAACAATGAGCAAAAAACAACAACAACAAGTGAACAATGAGCAAAACAATGAGCAAAACAGATGAGCGAGCCAACTTGGGAGTCAATGTGGCTCAGTGGTTGAGCACCGGCCTCCTGCATACAAGATCCAGGGTTCAATCCCTGGTCCCAGTACCTCAGAAATAAAAGTCAGTTGACCATAAATGTACAGGTCTATTTTTGAGCTCTCAATTAAATTCCACTGATCAATATGTCTGTTTTTATGCCAATAGCATGCTGTTTGACCACAATAGCTTTATAATACAAGAAGTATGAGTCCTCCTACTTAGTTCTTTTTTAGGATGGCTTTGGCTTTTTGAGACCCCTTTCCTGTCCAGATAAATTTTGTACTTTACTTTTTTGTATCTGTAAAGTAGGCTGTTAGAATTTTGATTAGGATTGTGTTGAATCTATAAATCAGTTTGGGGAGAATTAACATCTATGATGATGTTTAGTCTTCCAATCCACGAACACACAATGTCCTTACACTTGTTTAGGTCTTCTTTTATTTCTTTTAGCAGTGCCTTGTAGTTTTCTGAATACAGATATTTTACATTCCTGGTTAAATTAATTTCTAGATATTTGAGTTGCTATTGTAAGTGGGTTATTTCCCTTGATTTCCCCCTCAGCTTGCTCATTACTAATGTATAGAAACACTACTGATTTTTGTGTGTTGGTTTTGTGTCCTGCCACTTTGTTGAACTCATTTATTGGCTATTATAGCTCTATCATAGATATTTTGGAATTTTCTAAATATAGGCTCATGTCATCTGTGAATGGTGAGAGTTTTACTTCCTCTTTTACTATTTGGATGCTCTTTATCTTTTTTCCTTGCCTAATTGTTCTAGCTGGAACTTCTCATAATTTATTGAATAAAAGTGGTGACAGTGGACATCCTTGTCTTGTTCCCAATCTTAGAGGGAAAGCTTTCAACCTCACCCCATTGAGTATGATGTTGGCTGCGGGATTTTCATATATACCTTTTATCATGTTGAGTAACTTTGCTTCAATTCCCATCTTTTGAAATGTTTTTATCAGGAAAGGATGCTGGATTTTGTCAAATGCCTTTTCTGCATCAATCGAGATGATCATGTAGGTTTTTTTCCTTCCACTTGTTATTATGTTCATTGATTTTCTTATGTTGAACCACGCTTGCATACCAGGAATAAAACCCACTTTATTGTGGAGTATAACTCTTTTAATATGCTGTTGGATTTAAGTTGCAAGTATTTTGTTGAGAATTTTTGCATATATGTTCTTTAGAGAGATTTGTCTGTAATTTTCTTTTTTTGGTAACATCTTCATCCGGCTTTGGTATTAGGGTGATGTTGTCTACATAAAATGTGTTTCATAATTTTCCCTCCATTTCAATTTTTTGGAAGAGTTTAACAGGATTGGTATTATTTTTTCTCAAAACAATTGATAGAATTCATCTGTGAAGCTATCGGGTCTTGGACTTTTCTTTGCAGGAAAATTTTTGATGACTGAATTAAATCTCTTTACTTGTGATTGATTTATAGAGTTCCTGTATTTCTTGTAGAGTCAATGTAAGTTTTTTGTGTATTTCTAGGAATTTGTCCATTTCATTTATGTTATCTAATTTTTTGGCATACAGATTCTCAAAATATCCTCTTATGATCCTTTTTATTTCTTTGGGGTCATTCATAATGCCCCTTTTCATTCCTGATTTTATTTATTTGCATCTTCTCTCTTTTTTTCTTTGTTAGTCTAGCTAAGGGTTTGTTAATTTTATTGATCTTCTTAAAGAACCATCCTTTGGTTTTGTTGATTTTCTCTATTGTTTGTTTGTTTGTTTCAATTTAATTTATTTTTGCTCTAATATTTCTTTCTGTTTGATTTGGGATTGGTTTGCTGTTGTTTTACTAGTTCCTTCATGTATTCAGGTAGGTCTTTGATTTTAGTTCTTTCTTCTTTTTTAATATAGGCATTTAGGACTATAAATTTCCCCTTAGCACTGCCTTTACTGTACCCTATAAATTTTGATATGTTGTGTTCTTATTTTCATTCATCTAGAGATACCTACCAATTTCTCTTGCAATTTCTTCTTTGACTCACTGATTGTTTAGGAGTGTCTTGTTCAGTCTCCATATATTTGTGAATTTCCTCCTTTACCACCTATTATTGGTTTCCAGCTTCATTCCATTATGACCAGAGAAAGTGCTTTGTATGATATCAATCTTTTTAAATTTATTGAGAATTGTTTTGTGACCCATGTTGTCTATCCTGGAGAAAGATCCATGAGCACTTGAGAAGAATGTACAACCTGCTGATTTGGGGTGCAATGGTCTGTATATGTCTTTCAGGTTCAGCTTATTTATCATATTGTTCAAGTCTGTTTCTTTGTTGATTTTCTGTCTAGTTGTCTATCTATTGATGTAGGTGGCATGTTGAAGTCTCCCACTATTATGTAGAGATGTCTATTTCTCCTTTCAGTTTTACCAGAGTTTGTCTAATGTATTTTGGGGCACCCTGGTTAGATGCATAGATATTTAAGAATGTTACTCCTTCTTGGTGGATTGTCCTTTTTATTAATATATAATGACTTTCTGTATCTCTTATAACTTTTTTGGCATTTAAAGACTGTTTAGTCCGGCACTGCTCTCTTTTGGTTACTGTTTGCATGAAATATCTTTTCCAGCCTTTCCCCTTCAGTTTATTTGCATCCTTGGGTCTAAGGTCAATCTCCTGCAGACAGCATATGGATGGCACTCTTTTTTTTAACCCATTCTTTTAGCCTGTGTCTTTTTATTTTATATATATTTTTACAATCTGGGGATAATATTTATTAGTTAAAACTATGTCTTATAGTTTACAAAGAGGCCAGTTAACATCAAAAGTATCATTAACCTTAAAATCCTCAGTGAGACTGAGACTTCACATCTTCAGAATTCTGAAGTTTTCTCCAGGCGAGGAGGCAGTGGCTGTGCATGCAGGTGCACAGGTGCAACACCTGGAAATTGTACAGGCTTTGGAGACCAATAAAAATCTACAAAGCAAAAGATTCTGGTCTCCTTTGAAGTTCCACTCCCCAACACCCCTTATATCCCCCAACCTTCCCCCACCAATTCCATCTCCAGGGCAGGTCTTCAGTTTATTGTTAGGAGAATCTGTTCTAGAAAGCTTTATTTGTCTTGGCCATCATTGGGGCAATTTTCTTCACAGTCAGTTTCTTAGAATCATAGAAAACAGTGCTGCTGACCACTGGCACTGCTAGTGCTTGGGCCATCATAGGCCAGCTCTTCAGTGCTGGGGTTAAAGTTGTTAGCCTGTGTCTTTTGATTTGGAAGTTTAATCCATTAACATTCAATGTTATTACTGTTAAGGCATTACTTACTTCAACCATTTTATCCTTTGGCTTTCATATGTTATATCTTATTTTTAACTGTCTTTTTAACCTTTTGGTTACCCTTTCTGATAGTCTTCACTTCTATATTCTCCTCCAAGCTTCTCTGTCCTGTCTTTTCTTTTCTGGCTACGGAAGTCCCTTTAGTGTTTCCTGAAGAGCCAGATTCTTGTTTACAAACTCTCTTAGTTTCTGTTTATCTGTGAATACTTTAAACTCACTGTCATATTTGAAGGACAGTTTTGCCTGATAAAGCATTCTTGACCAGCAATTTTTCTCTTGCATTACTTTAACCATATCATACCACTGCCTTCTTATCCCCCTGGTTTCTGAAGAAAAATCTGCACTAAGTCTTACTGGCCATCCCTTGTATGTGATGTTTCACATCTCCCTTGCAGTTTTCATAATTTTCTTTTTATCTTTGGCTTTGGGCATTATGAATATTATATGTCTTGGAGTAGATCTATTTGGATTTATTCTGATTGGAGTATGCTGTGCTTCCTGGACATGTATATTCATGTCTTTCATGAGAGTTGAGAAATTTCAGCCATTATTTTATCAAATAGTCTTTCTGTCCCCTTTCCCTGCTCTTCTTCTTCTGGAACTCCCATAATATGTATGTTAGTTCAATTGGTGCTATTATTCAGCTCCCTGAGCCCCTGCTTATTTTTTTCTATTCTTTTCTCTCTATAGCCTTCTCTCTTTTCAATTTCAGCTGTCCTGTCTTCTATGCTGCTACTTCTTTCTTCTGATTTCAAATCTGCTATTGTATGCCTCTATTGTATATTTAATTTCACTTATTGTGCTTTCATTCCCATACCCTGTTATTTTTCTATTCAAGTTTTCAAGTTTATCTTTATGCTCATCCAGTGATTTCTTAATATCTTTCATTTCTTTAGTCACGTTGTCCTTCAACTCCATAATTTTATTTCCTGTATTTGAATGAACATGATTGATTAGTTGTTTCAAGTCCTGTGTCTCATCTGGAGCTTTGATTTGTTCCTTTGCCTGAGTCATACCTTCCTTTTTCTCAGTATGGCTTAAAATGTTTTGCTGATGTCTAGGCATCTGATGATGATAGTGAGTTTACTCAGATGGTCAGTTTCTCTCTCTTGCCTTGGGATTTACTGTTAAGTAGCTGTGTGCTACCATGTTCTTTGTTTCTTGGTTCTACTTATTCTAGAGTTTTAGGATTTTCCCTGTTTAACTGCTCAAACCAGGGTTAAGGATCCAGTAATGGGATGCAGGCAAGTTTCCAAGGGTCTTGGAGAGTAGAGCAGTAAAGGCACCAGACTGCCCTTTTATTTATTATTTTCCCCTTCTTTGCTTGCACTTTCCTGGTCCAGCAGACCTCTCAGCTCAGTCCCCAGATGCTAGTAAGGAATGCATTCATTGTAACTCCACAGAAGCAATGCCCCTTAGGGTGGGCAAAGCCTCACAAACAAATTTTCTCAGAAGTTACTCTTCTCCTTTGCCAAGTGGCACCCTCCCTCTCTCTGCATCATCAGCAGTCAGTCCAGGGCAGTAGGAAGGTTGTTTGAGAAGGCAGATTATCTTTAGCTCCCTGCTGGCTCTCAAGGAAACAATGTCATGGCCACATCTGGTCTGGAAGTATGGGACATCTGGGACACCATAGACCAGTTTTACTGGCCAAAATCTGAATTTGCCATAGGCTGTGTCCCTCCCTTTCCCCTTTCTTGGGTAAGAGGGTGCCTGCTGGTTGCTTCTATGGTAGAGGGGATTGGGTGCCAGCAGCTGCTGCTGCAGCTTTACTTATTGGATTTTTCCAGGGATCCAAGACTCCTTTCCTTCACCCCTCTCTCTTGTGGGTGGTGTCTAGCCTTCCCCTGTTGTCCTAAGCCCTAGAACAGATATCTGGACATTTTCTGCTTGTCTTCTACTGTTTTTCTGGGAGTAAAGTGAACCCTCTGTCTCCCTAATCCTCCATCTTCCCAGCAGTAAATTAATATAATTTTAAGTGTGTATTAACTAAAATATTAATAATTGTTATCTCTAGATAATGGAATTTTATGAGTGATCTTCCCACTCTTTTTCTGTTTGGGGTGCATTGTCCTTCTTGGATATTGATACTTATGTCTTTCATAAGGGTTGGGAAGTTTTCAGTCATTATTTCCTCAAATAATCTTTCTGCCCCTTTTCCATTCTCTTCATCTGGGACAACAATAATGTGTATGTTTGTGCCTTTCATGTTGTTATTCAATTCCCTAAGACCCTGTTCCATTTTTCTCCATTCTCTTCTCTTTCTGTTATCCTGTCTTTTCGAGTTCAGATATTCTGTCTTCGAAATCACTAATTCTGTCTTTGAGCAATTAAAATCTGCTCTTACGTGCCTCTAATGTATTTTTAATCTCACCCATCATGTTTTTCATTCCTGTAAGGCCTGTTCCTTTCTTTGTAGGCTTTCAAATTGTTCTTTATGCTCACCCAGTATCTACTTAATATCCTTTATTTCTTTAGTCATATTTTTCTTTCATTTATTTAAATTGATTTAGGAGAGTTGCATGATTGTCTTAAATCCTGTATCTTTTCAGGCTATTTGGTTTGTTCCTTTGGCTGGGCCATCTCTTCCTGTTTCCTAGTATGGTTTGTAATTTTTTGCTGATGTCTAGGCATCTGAATATGTTGGTGAATTTACTCTGATGGCCAATTTCTGTCTTTTTTTTTTTTTTTTTTTTCTTCACAGCTCTTCTTTGATATTTGGTTCAACTTATTCTCAGTCTTTAAAATTTCCCAGCTTAAGTTATCAAAATCTTGCTAGTGACTCACTAATGGGGTGCATGTTGTTGTTTTGGGTACTTCGTCTCTCTGTCTCTCACCCTCTTTGGAGTTGTGAAGCACTGTTCTGGTGTGCTGACCCCCAAAGCAGGTCCCTCAGACAGCTTTTGGCTCTTTCTACATTGTTTTTGTGAGAGAGTTGAGCCCTGCCTGCCTGATCCAATGGCATTTTCCCACAACCCCCCCCCCCTGCTTTTTATCTTTTTTTTTTTTTCTAAGTTGTCTGTATGGAGTATGAATTATTTTGTAACAGATATTAAAAGTTATAAAAATACAAAGTCAGTATTATCCAATAAATTGTTAAACCTTTTATTTTTCTCTATTTTGTGACCCACCTTACAGTTTTACTAAGAGAACTAGTAGAATGAGGATGAAATTTGGAAAAAAATGGAATCTGTTAATAACTTAAGTTACAAAAAGACATGATATATCATTGAGGTTTGATATTGTCATTAGTATATTGCAAAAATATTGTCCCTTTAGCTGGTTAGAAATTTAAAGAATTTTTAATTCACAATCACTGTAGCACCCAAAACATTTATTCCATCAGGCAGCAGTGAGTATTTTTCATAATAATTAGGATTTCAGTGGGTTTGGTCAGTTTCCACACCATCTATGAGTTCTGTGTTACCTGATATTTTTGCTGTATACTTGGTGATCTATGCCCCCAACATCATCCATATTTTTTTGTAAAAGTGATGAATAAGACAGTTTCACTACTTCTCAAAAAAGAGGAGTAGGTACTCTGCGGTACTCTAAAATGATTCCCACTATCCTGCTGTTTGTAAACCCACTTTAGATCAAATCACAATGCTAAAAAGTTTTGAAGACCCTACTTAGACAAATAGCCAGTGATACAAAGTCATGCACACAAATTCTTTCAGTTTTTTTCATATAACACTTAAACTGAGAGCTAATTTACCAAAAACAGTCTGTACCAGCTTTAGCCTAATATAATGAAGTGTGAAAATAAACTATCACACATACATTTTATATGCTAGGCAAGACACATAAAGACTGATTTTTAAAGTATAGATAATATAATAGAAGTTGATTTGAATATTTTCAAGAAATTAGGGCAGAAGTATGAGGTAAACATTAGAAAGGCAAATTCAAAGCACTTTTTTTTTTTTAATAGAGGAAGCATATTAGAAACTGGAGTATATGTTCAAAAATTAAAATATTTATTAGACACTATTTCCTATTTTTTGAGAAAAACATTAAATCTGTAGCTATATATTTTTAAGATGGGTTATATCGGGGACCATCGTTTTTTATCTAAACGTTTTAATTGAAATATATCATTTATACATGAACATACATAAACAATAAGTGTATAATAAAATTTTGAACTTATAAAACATACATGAATATCATCATACAGGGCTCCCATGTATCACCCCCCTTCAACACCTTGCATTGTTGTGAAACATTTCTTACAAACTATGAAAGAGTACCATCAAAATATTATTACTAACTATAGCCAGTATCTTACATTTGCTGTATTTTTCCCCCAACCCACCTAATTAATAACACACTGTATTAGTATTTTATATTTGTTATAGTTAATTAAAGAATGATCCATCTTTTTAAAATTCTTTATTTTATCTGTTTTTTTCAGTATATATTTTAAAGAGTTGATTTTGTATTGTATAAATATGTTTTAGTCTTGCTTTTATTTCATAATCTATCATGATACACATTTCTCATTGTCATTAACATATTTCATTAGTCACTTTTCGGTGGCTACATGGCATTTCATTTTTGGTGTACCAACCTTTAGGGAACCTTTCTCTTGTTGTTCTTATTCTTTCCTTTTTTCTAAATAATGTAGCACTGAACATCTCTGTACATAAAACTTAGTCTGCATTTTAGATTATTTTCTTCTGACAAATTCTCTAAATTGGAAATATTGGGGCAAAGGATTGCATATCTTTAAGGATCTTAATACATTATGCCAAATTATTTTGGAAAGTTGAACTAATTTACACTTCCTTTAGCAGAAGTATTTGAAACAAAATGAATTACTTAGATTTTCAGAAATAGACTCTGAAATAAGCCATCTTTAAATAAAAATAAAAAATAAATGGTTTATGACAAAATTAACTTTAATATAAAAAACTTATGATTCTTGTATTATTTTTCTGAAGTAGTCACTGTTTCTCAACCTAACAAGAAAACTGGGAACAATATATTAAATTAGAAGTTATTTTAATTATTTAAGATAAAGTATATATAAGGATAAAATTGAATGACACAGTGATTTATATTGGGGAAAACTTTGAAACTAGGAGATAGAAATTCTTAATTCTGGCCTTGACTCTGCTATTAACTGACCTTGGGTAAGTCACTTAAATTTTCTAAGCTTCAGTTACCTCAAGTGTAAAATGAGGGTATTGGATCACATGTCCCCTGAGAGATGAAAAACAAAAGATAAACATGTAATAATTATTATAAAGCTCTTGCTGTTTTTAAGTTACGTAATCCTTTTAAAATTTTGGGATGTTCTGATGTTCTGCAAATCATTAAATAGATAGTTACTTTTCTATTTTAAATTTTTAACAGAAAAACCATGGGTACCATACAAGATTCCCATTTATCACCCCTTTCCCAAAACCTTAATTGTTATGGCACATTTGTTATAAATGATGAAAGAACATCATCATAATATTTACTGTTCCCTGTAATCCATAGCTTATATTTGGTGTATTTTCCCCACAAACTATCCTATTATTAACACCATGTATTATTATTGTATATTTGTTAAAGTTCATCATATTTGTACTGTTAACCAAAGTCTAGCACACACCAGGGGGTTCACTGTGTTATATGGTTCCCTGCCCTGTACAATTCATCCAAAGTGTACACTCAGTGGTTCTCTGTTTTATCACAGATTTGTGTTGTCTTCCAGCTCAGTCCATTTCAGAATGTTTTTATTTCTCCAAAAGGAAAAATCTGATACCGCCTTAAATCCACATGTTATTAACCCTTAGCATTGATATAGTATCTTCTTTGCCATTGCTATAAAAACATTACAATATTACTGTTAACTATAGTCTATATGTTATTTTAGTTGTATTTTCCCCATGTATCTCCATATTCTTAACATCTTGTAATAGAGGATCATTCTTTTATTTGTACTGTTAACTACAGCCATCATACACTACCAAAATCACTATGATATACAGTCCCTAGATTATCCTCTAACTTTCTTTCAATTGATGTTAACCTCCCTAGAATACACCTTTCAGCCACATTCACATTTATAAATTGGCATTGTTAGTTATACTCACTATAATGTGTTACCATCAACTCTATCCATTTCCACATATTTATGATCCACCTTATTAAACATTCTACATATATTCAGCATCAGCTCTGCTTCTCAATCCACATTCTATCTTCTAGTAACCTATGCTCTATAGTCTAAATCCATGAGTTTACTCATTGTATGTAGTTCATATTAGTGAGACTATACCATATTTTTCCTTTTGGGTCTGGCTTATTTCACTCAACTTAATATCCTCAAGGTTTATCCAAGTTGTCATATGCATCCCAAGTTCATTTCTTCTTACAGCTGAATAATATTCCATCGTATATATATACTACATTTTGTTTAACCCATCATCGGTTGATGGACACTTGGTTGTTTCCATCTTTGAGCAATTGTGAATACCACTATGAACATCAGTGTGCAAATGTCTGTTTGCATCCTTGCTTTTAAGTTCTTCTGAATAAGTTCCTAGTAGCGAGATTGCTGAATCATATGACAGTTTTTTTTTTTTTTTTTACTTCCTTAATTACACATTTATTAGAAACACTAGAGAAGAAAGGAAATGTGATCATTGGAAATATTATAAAGTATTTTCCTAGAGTGTGATATAAACTTACAACTGCCTTTCCTATGAAAGAAATAAAAGTTACTATGAGGTTGTTTACTTGCATTAATTTTTTTTTCTTTTAGGCAAAACTAGATGTCTAGACAATTTAACATGGAAATAACCATGTTCTGCTATACTTTTATTTTTT
>JAKSZT010053928.1:17460269-17556502 GCA_026826555.1 Tolypeutes matacus | reverse complement strand
CAGCACTTAATCTTATTGTGCTTCCCTTGTATGTGATGGTTCTCTTTTCTCTTGCTGCCTTGAGTATTTTCTCTTTGTCTTGAGCATTGGACATTTTGACAAGTATATGTCTTGGAGTTGGCCTGTTGGGATTTATACTATTTGGGGTGTGCTGTGCTTCCTGGATCTGCACATCCATCTCTCTCAATAGGGTTGGGAAGTTTTCAGCCATTATTTCCTTCAACACTCCTTCTGTTCCCTTTCCCTTCTCTTCTCCTTCTGGGATGCCCATAATGCATTTGTTTGTGCATTTTGTGTTATCGGTTAATTTCCTGAGTCCATGCTGGATTTTTTCTATCTTTTTGTCTATCTGTTCTACCATCTCTTTGATTTCAGCTGTATTGTCTTCCATATCACTAATTCTTTCCTCTGCCTGTTCAAATCTGCTGTTATGTGAATCCAGTGTCTTTTTGATTTTTTGGATTGTGCCATTGTTCACCATCATACCCATTATCTTTTTAGGCATGTTTGCAATTTCTTCAGTATGTTCTTGCAGTGTCTTCTTTATATCCTTAATCTCTTCCTTCACTTCTTTAAGTTGGTCCATGATATTTGTTTGGATAGCTTTGATAGTTGTTCGATGTTCTGCATCACTTCCTGGTTTTTAATTTGTTCATTGGAGTGATCCATGTTTTCTTGTTTCTCAGAGTCATTTGTATTTCTTTGTTGTCCTCTGGTCATCATATTATCTTGATGGGTTTGTTCAGTTGATTAGCTTTTCTCTGTGCTCTATAGTTTTATTTAGCTGGTGGTTCTGTGTGTGAGTTAAGTTTTCTCTTTGGCACTTTTTCTTCTTATTTTATTTCCTTGCTTCTTTCTATGTTCCCTTGAAGGCAAAAGATTAGGGCCAGAGGAATCAAAAGATGTAAGGAAGGCAGAAGAATAATAGTAATATTGATAAAAGTTAGAAGAGGGGCAAAATGAGACTTAATGAGATGAATATTTAACTTGTGTAGGCAGTGTAGAGTAATAGGAAAAAAAGTGGTGTTCCTAAAATGGACTGGGAAAACAAATGGAGGAATATATATATAGTGATTTAGAAGGGTAGAATTATGAGGAGGGAGAGAAATAATAAAGAAAGGGCTGAAAGGAAAAAGTTAATACTAATAAAAAAAAGAAGAAAACAAAATAGATGGAATAGAAATTGACACCCTTAAGTTGTGGGCCTATGAAAAAATGTTGTGTCTAAGAGCCACAACAGAAAGCTGAAGGAAGAAAGATGAAGGAAGGATAAGCGATAGTTTGGAATACAAAATCAATATAGACAGCGAGTGGGAAATTACTGAAGAAGAAGCACAGCAAAGAAGCGACAAGCTAGCAGCACCTAATTTAAAAAAATGAAAGCAAAAAGAAAGGGAGGAGGAAAGAGGAAAGAAAAGCAAGAGACCAGAAATAAACAGAGAAAAACCAAAGAACCACACAGGCAAGCAGTCAAACAGAGCTAAGGGGTGTCAATGATTCCGCTAGGGTCCACGTGGATCCTCTCTGCCTGCTTGTGTTTATCAATTGTTTTCCCCGCAGTGTTCTATATGCAGGTCCTGAAACAGCTTTTAGCCATAAGCTAAATTAAAAAGAATTTATTTTTCATTTATTGAAGTGACCTTCTCACTTTTTTTTTTTTTGGTGAAATACAGGACCCAAAATAATTCCTCCTCTAGACCAACCCACTTATGGAGGGGGCCCCGTGGAAATTAATCAAGCACGTCCCACTTCCTGGACTCCCCAGGGTAGCTGTAGCTCTGATGTTAGTCAGTGCAGAGTGCTAAAGACGGCCGACTCCACCCCTTCTGGAGCCGAGCACCAGCGTCACTGGGTTGCTATGTAAATCAGTTTGACTCTGCAGATTCGCCTCTCCTCTCAGCCTGATGCTGCTTCAGGTCGGCTTATCTGCTCCCCAAAGCTATGGGGTGGTCCAGGCAGCCAGATCGATGGCAAAAAAAAAAAAAAAAAAAAATCCCCTTCCCTGTCCTCCAACAGAACCCTCCCTCTTTTGGAGAGTGTCCCCTCTTCCTGGCTCCGCAGCAGCCCGGGGCTTATTCTTGGGCAGCTAGGCAAATCAACTCCTTCCCCAAACAGAGTCACCCCTCCCTTCCGCTGGGTGCCGATTTGCTCCGGCTGTTCTGTTCACCCAAGGTCCAAGGGGCTCCAGGCAGCCAAATCCCCAGAAAATAAAGTTCTCTTGCCCTTTTACCAGAGCCCCCCCTCAGAGAGTGCCCCCTCCCACTAGGCCCTGACTCCTGGTTGCCGAGCCCTGCTCGCGGCTCCAATCGGCCATTTTATATATATATATATTTTTCTCCCTAACCGCGGTGCTCAGCGGTCTGTGCCAACCACCACCAGCAGGCTTAAAACTCACGAATCTCTACCGTTCCATCCACGCTGTTGATCTGCGCAGATAGATGTCCCAAGCTTCTCATTCCATGCGCACACAGCACAGACCCCTGGGCAGGACCCCGTCCACAATCCGCCTTGCTCTGGGAGCTTACAGTGTGTGCCCTCCTACACTAACGACATCTTGGCCCCTCCTCCTTTGTGTCTTTGTTTAAGTTTCTTCCTAGATATTTGATTCTTTTAATCAGTATTGTAAAAGAAATTTTTTCCTGATTTCCTCCTCAGGTTTCTCATTAGTAATGTATAGAAACTCTACTGATATTTGCATATTAATCTTATATCCTGCCACTTTGCTGAATTTGTTAGTTCTAGTAACTTCGTTGTGATTTTTTTAAGGATTGTCTAGGTATAGGAGCGTATCATCTGTGAATAGTGAAAGTTTTACTTCTTCTTTTCCTATTTGGGTGCCCTTTATTTCTGTTTCTTGCCTAATTGCTCTAGCTACAACTTCTAGCACAGAAATGAAGAACTGTGGTGATGATAGGCATCCTTGTATTGTTTTCAATCTTAGCAGGAAAGCTTTCAGTCTTTCACAATTGAGTACAATTTTATATCGCACTTCATCATATTGAAAAATTTCCCTTCTATTCCTAACTTTCAGAGTGTTTTTTCAAGAATGGATTCTGTATTTTGTCAAATGCCATTTCTGTGTCAATTGAAATGATCATGTAATTTTTTCTTCTTCAATTTATTAATGTGGTATTACACTAATTGATTTTCTTGTATTGAACCACCACTGCATACCTGGGATAAAACCCACTCATTTGTGGTATATAATTCTTTTAATGTGCTTTTGGATTCAGTTATCAAGTATTTTGTTGATTTTTGCATCTGTTTGAGATATAGGCCTATAATTTTCTTTTTTCATAGTATC
This sequence comes from Tolypeutes matacus, assembly GCA_026826555.1. Taxonomy (NCBI): domain Eukaryota; kingdom Metazoa; phylum Chordata; class Mammalia; order Cingulata; family Chlamyphoridae; genus Tolypeutes; species Tolypeutes matacus. Next base: position 17,553,198 of record JAKSZT010053928.1, on the reverse strand, counting down.
TATTGGGATGTTGTTGGCTTCATAGAATACGTTTGGTAGTGTACCCTCCTGTTCTACTTTTTAGAAGCATTTGAACAAGATTGTTATTAGATTTTCTTTGAGTGATTGGTAGAATTCACCTGTGAAGCCATCTGGTCCTGGACTTTTCATTTTTGGGAGGTTTTAAGGACTATTTCAATCTCATTACTTGTATTGGTTTGTTGAGGTCTTCTGTTTCTTCTAGGGTCAGTGTAGGTTGTTCATATCTTTCTAGGAATTTGTCTATTTTGTCTGTCTGCATTGTCTAGTTTTTTGGTGTACAGTTGTTCATAGTATCTCTTATGATCTCTTTTGTTTCTGCAGGCTCAAGGGGTAAAGTCTCCCCTCTCATTTTTATTTTATTTATTTGTATCTTCTCTCTTTTTTCTTTGTCAATCTAGCTAAGGGTTTGTCAATTTTGTTGATCTTCTTGAAGAACCAACTTTTGGTTTTATTGATGCTCTCTATTGTTTTTTGTTCTCAATTTCATTGATTTCTGCTCTAACCTTTTTTATTTCTTTCCTTCTACTTGCTTTAGAGCTATATATTTACCTCTAAGCACTGTGTTCACTGTATTCCATAGGTTTTGATGTGTTGTGTTCTCATTTTCATTCATCTTGAGATATTTACTGATTTCTCTTGCAATTCCTTCTTAGACTCACTGATTATTTGATGGTATTGTTTAATCTCTACATGTTTGTGAATTTTCCCTTTTCCACCTGTTATTGATTTCCAGCATCATTACATTATGATTAGAGAAAGTTCTTTGTATAATATCAATATTTTTAAATTTATTGAAACCTGTCTTGTAATTCAACATATGGTCTATTCTGGAGAAGGATCCATGAGCACTTGAGAAGAATGTATATCCTGCTCTTTTGGGATGTAAGGCTCAATAAATGTCTCTTTGGTCTAGCTCATTTATTATATTATTCAAACTCTCTGTTTCCTTATTTATCCTCTGTCTAGAAGTTCTATCTGATGCTGAGAGTGGAGTATTGACATCTCCAACTCTTATGGTAGAGACATCTATTTCTCGCTTCAGTTTTGCCAGTGTGTGCCTCATGTATCTTGGGAAACCCAGGTTAGGTGCATAAATATTTATGATTGTTATTTCTTCTTGGCAAATTGCCCCTTTTGTTAATATATAATGACCTTCTTCATCATCTATAACCGTTTTACTTTTAAAATCCATTTTGTTCAATATTAGTATTGCTAATCCAGATCTTTTTTGGATACTATTTGCATGGAATATCTGTTTCCAACCTTTTACTTTCAGCCTGATTGTGTCCTTGTATCTAATGTGACTCTCTTGTAGATAGTATATAGATGGCTCATCTTTTTTATCCATTCTTTCTTTCTTTTATTTATTTATTTTTTGATTGGGAGGCTCAATCCATGAATATTCAATGGTAATACTGTGAAGGCATTACTTACTTTGTTCATGTAACCCTTTGGCTTTCTATTGTCGTATCTTTCTATTGTCTGTATTTTTACCCTTGTAGTTACCCTTACTAATGATTTTTCATTTCTGCATTCCTCTACAAGTCTCTTGCCCTTGTCTTTTCCTTTCAGGGTTAGCACTCCCTTTATTATCTCTTATAAATCTGGTCTTTTGGTAACAAAATCTCACTTTTTGTTTTTCTGTGAAGACTTTAAACTCACCCTCATTTTTGAAGAACAGTTTTGATGGATATGGGTTTCATGGCTTGCAGTTTTTCTTTTTCAGAACCTTAAATATGTCATACCACTTTTACCACTTTCTTCTCACCTTCATGTTTTCTATTGAGAGATTGGCACTTAGTCTTATTGAGCTTCCCTTGTATGTCATGCATTGCTTTTTTCTTGCTGCTTTCAGAATCCTTTCTTTATCTCTGGCATTTGACATTCTGATAGTAGATGTCTTGTAATAGATCTATTTGGATTAATTCTGTTAGGGGTACATTGTCCTTCTTGGATATTTGTATTTATGTCTTCATAAGGGTTGGGAAGTTTTTGGTCATTATTTCCTCAGATATTTTTTTCTGCCCCATTTTGTTCTCTTCCCCTTCTGGAACACCTATAATATGCATGTTTGTGCATTTTGCATTGTCATTCAATTCCATGAAACCCTGTTTCATTTTTTACATTCTTTTTCTCTGTCTGTTCTGCTTTCTTTTCAAGTTCAGATGCTTGGTCCTGAAGTCATTAAGTCTGTCTTTCATCAGTTCAGATATGCTGTTATATGCCTCTAATGTATTTTTAAAAAAGATTTATTTAATTATTTCTCTCCACCATCCCCCATTGTTTTTTGCTCACTGCTCTCTGTGTGTTCTTCTGTGTCTGCCTGTCTTCTCTTTAGGCAGCACCAGGAACAGATCCTGGTACCTTCCAGAGTGGAGAGAGGCTGCTCAATTTCTTGTGCCACTTTCGCTCCTTGGTCTGCTGTGTCTCTTATTGTCTCTTTTCTGTGTCTCTTTTTGTTGCATCATCTTGCTGCTCTAGCTTTCTGTGTGTGATAGCACTCTGTGCAGGCTAGCACTCCTGCGTGGGCCAGCACTCTTGTCCAGGCCAGCACTTCACATGGGCCAGCTCTCTGCTCAGCCCAGCTTGCCATTTGGGCCAGCTTGCTTTTCACCAGGAGGCCCCAGGAATTGAACCCTGGGCCTCTGATATGGTAGATGGGAGCCCAATCACTTGAGCCATATCTGCTTCCCTCTAATGTATTCTTTTTTTTATGGAAGAGCATCGTCAAAGTATTACTACTAACTATAGTCCATATCTTACTCCCTTATACTTTTTTTAAAACAAATTATTTATTTATTTACTTTTATCCATTTTTATTCCCCACCCCCATTTTTGCTGTTTTTGTGTCCATTTGCTGGGCAACTCTCTGTGTCCATTTCCTGCCCTCTCTTCTCATCCTTCTCCTCCTGTCTTCACTGGGATTCAATTCTTAAAACCTCTGATGTGGGATAGAGGCATCCTACTGCCTGTGCCACCTTAGTTCCTGTTTTTTTGGTGTGTCTCGTCTTGGCTCTCCCTTGTGTCACTCTCCTGTTACGTCATCATCTTGCTGCATGGCTGTTGGGACCTGGCAGTGCACCTGAGGTTGGGGACTGACAGACTCACCCACTCATAGGACCTGGCAGCGTACCCGTGGTTGGGGCCTGACAGACTCACTCACTCACAGGGCCTGGTGGTGCACCTGTGCATGGGACCTGACGGCTCACCCTCTCACAGGGCCTGGCGGCACACCCATGTATGGGGCCTGGTGGTGCACCTGCTTGTGGGGCCTGATGGCCCACCTGCACACAGGGCCTGGGGGGCTCACCTGCTTGTGAGGCCTGACAGCACACCCACACACGGGACCTGGTGACCCGCACGCCTTCTATATTTTTCTTTTTTAAAATTTTTACTGGGAGGTCCTGGGGATTGAACCCAGATCCCTCCATATGGGAGACAGACACTGAACCATTTGAGCCACATCCTTCCCCCTGCTATATCTTTTAAGGTTGACCAAAGATATCTAGAGTTACAGTATTTTCCCATACAGGATGGTCATATAATAATCAGGCTTTGTTTATCACCAGCATTCTAAAAACCAGACCTAGGGAGAAAAACTAGGTCTGGGGACACATGCATGGTTTCTAATATAACAAATGTTTAACTGACCCTGATTATCACAAAATCAAGACAGCGAGAATATTCGCATCCTCTAATGTATTTTTAATCTCACCTATTGTGTCTTTCATTGCCATAAGCTCTGCTACTTTTCTTTGAAGACTTTCACATGGTTCTTTATGCTTACCCAGTGTCTTTCTAATATCCTTTATCTCTTTGGCCATATTTCCCTTCAACTACATGAATTGATTTAGGAGATTTGTGTGAACATCATTGATTATTTGTCTTATTTCCTGTGTCTCATCAAGGTTTTTGATTTGTTCCTTTGGCAGGGCCCTATATCCCTGTGTCTTAGCATGGCTTGTAATTTTTTTGCTGATGTCTAGACATCTGATTATGTTGGTGAATCGTACAATTTCTCTTTCTTGCTTAGTGGTTTTTTTCATGGCTATTCTTTGATTTTTGGTTCAACTTATTCCAAATCTTTAAAATTTCCCAGCTTAAGTTATCAAAACAGGGGAGGGATCCACTAATAGGGTTCAGACCAGATCAAGGGTGCCTGGAACATGACCGACTCCATAAAGCAGTTTTTCTTCTTGCAGTTTCCCAGCCTGCCAGCAGATAGTGCTCTTCAGTGGATCTTTTCATAGAGGTGCCTTTTTCAACATCCACTTGCTGGGCTGGCCATAACTGAGATCAAAGTGGGTTCTCCTGGCCAAACTCACTGAAGAGAAACCACTCTCTGCCTTCCTCTGTACTCTCTCTCCTCCTAGGGAAGATAACTTCTGTTCCCTTCTCAGTTGGCAGCAGTGGGCCATGAGTTTTACCAAGGCTGTTCACCTTGAGGTTGGGGGATGGGTGCTATTCCCAGGTACAGGGGATAGTTACTGATGGAATTCATTCTGGCCTCTTAGTCTCTTTGTCCCTCTCCTTCCTGGATGATGCATAGCACTCTCCTTGTCTGCAGATCACTAAAGCAGCTCCCTCAGACAGGATTTTGCCCTTCCTTTGTTGTTTTATAAGAGTGTTGAACCCTGCTAACCTACTCTGATGCCATCTTCTTGGAAGTCTCTCTAAAGTTACATTTGATTTGTTCTTTGTACCCTTTTGGCTCTCTCTTTATTCAGTTCATGGGTTTCTTCTGCAATATTTTAGCTGTCTTCATTCCTCTCTTTAAAACTTTTTTCAAATAGTCTTGTTAAGAAAAGTTTAGAGGCATTCTGATTTACCATTGTAAGCATATGTGAATGACACTGCTATGAGTAGCATTTGCATGAATAAATATTTTTCTTTACACAATAGTCATCTAAAAATAAGCTATGCTAGTTAGCCCATGTTAAAGTACTACTAAGTAGATCAAGTAAAAGATTATAAATAAATATATTTATGGTTTAAGATGACTTTGTCAACTATACAGTGGAGAGATTAAGAGTTTCTTTGCACTGAGTATGGTTTTTAAATCACAAAAGATCAGTTTTGTTGGCCAGAAAACACTGAAGAAATTTAAATGGTATATGATAATTAATAATGTCTAGAGATTGACTAAAACAAAGTTTGTGCTGGTTGACAAAAATGGCAGCATAAGATGCTCCAGAGTACCATTGCCCACAGAATCTTTGATCAGCTAACAAAAACTGGCAGAAAACATCTTCCTCAAAACTTCTGAAGACAGTTAAAGGATTGTACTAACTGGACATAAGCAAAATTAAGAAAATACAGCTTTAAAAATAGCAGGAGATGCTGCCTTTGCTGGCCCCTCCTCCACCCTCTGCCCTAGGTGATATGGATCCAGACTGCACTCCTATTTTGGGGTCCATAACCGTATTCAGGTTGGAACAGAGAAACCCTTATGCACATACTGGAGAGACTGTATGTTGGTGCCAGTCTTTTGAATGGCAGCCTGAAAGTCTGAAGGAGAAAACCTGACTTGGGCTCACCTTCCCAGAACTTGCCCTGCAGGCAGAAGCAGCTTAACAGCTCAAGCAGTATAAGAAACAATTAAGTCAAAGTGGCCTGGGGTAAGGATTACCTGCTTTAAGTCATACAATAGAGCATCTAGGAGGAGGAGAATTCTATTTTACAGGGAGTAGAGGGGGCATTTTAATTCCTGCAAATGGGGAATTCCAAAAGCCATGAGCAAGCACAAGTTCAGGACAAGAAACAGGCTCAGAAAAGATGGAGAGGCCCAGCACTTCACATTTGCCTCAGTCTGATCATCTTTATAGGGGGTTTAAACTCTGAAGGAGAGCACCAGCCAATGCATAGTCAATTTTCAAAGACTGTGAAAAAGTTTGTGTGTTTGTGTGTGCATGTGTGTGTTTGCTTTTGTTAGGTCCTGGTACTTAAGGAAATCTTTGACAGGCTATGAAAGGCTAGATACACGCTTAAGGAACAGTTGTCTCAGGAACTAAATCCTAGAGTTACTACTTTAAAATACTAAAATTTACAATGTGGAACAAAAGATTACAATACAAACAAAGAAACAAGAAATGATGGCCCACCCAAGGGAACAAGATAAAAATCCAGACACCACCAATAAAGAAGTCCAGACTTTGAACATACTGAGCAAAGACTTGAAAAAAAAAAAGATCCTTAATATGGCCAAGGAGATAAAGGAAAATACAGAGAAAGAACTAAAGGATAGCAGGAAAACAATAAATGAAAAATCTGAGAATCTCAGTAATGAGATAGAAATTTTAAAAAGAAACCAAACAGAAATACTAGAATTGAAGATCATGATAACCAAAACAAAAGATTCCCTAGAGGGTTTCAGTAGCAGATTGGAGCTGACAGAAGAAAGGATCAGTGGTATTGAAGAAAAGACAATTGAAATGATTCAGGCTAGGGAGGAGAAAGAAAAAAGAATGAAAAAAAGCAAACAGAGTCCAAGAGACCTGTAGGAAACCATCAACTGTTCCAGTATATGCATTATGTGAGTTCCAGAAGAAGAAAGGGAGAAAAGGGCAAAAAGAATATCAAAGAAATAACAACAGAAAACGTCCCTAATTTAATGAAAGACTTAAATATGCACATTCAAGTATCCTAATGAACCCCAACAGGATAAGCTTTAAGACAACCATGCCCAGACACATAGTAGTCAAACTGTTGAATGTCAAAGACAAGAAGAGAGTTTTGAAATCTGCAAGAGAAAAGCAACATGTTATTTACAAGGGAGTCCCAATAAGATTAAGTCCCAATTCTTCTTTAGAAACCATGGAGGCAAGAAGGAAGTGGGACAAAATATTGCAAGTGATGAAAGAGAACAATTGCAACCAAGCATTTTGTAACCAGTGAGACTGTCTTTCAAAACAAGGGAGACATTAAGACATTCTCAGATAAACAACAGCTGTGGGAGTTCATAACCACTAGAGCTGCATTACAACCAGTGCTAAAGGGAGTCCTTCAGACTGAAAGGAAAGGTCACTGGACAGTGGATTGAAGTGGCATAAGGAAATAAAGATCTCTGTAAAGGTAACTATATGGGTAATTATAAATGCCAGAAGCATTGTATTGTATTTTTTGGTATGTAACTCCCCCTTTTAGTTCTTACAGGTTCTAAAATGAAAATGCAAAAAAAAAAAAAAGATAAATTTATGATTTTGGAATGTATAAAGATATGATTATCCGTAGCACATTTAGAGTACTTGGTACACAGAGGATGCTCAATAGATAGCTTCTACATGAAAGAATGGATGAATATAGAGAAAGGGAGATGGTATAGCTCAAGATAGCCTTTCTGATATGACAGATCTTAAAGGATGAGCACTTATTTTGATTACACTAAGAGTAAAAATACTGCATAGATAAATTACATTTGTGTCCACATAAGGTTTTTCATGTCATTGTATACATGTAGCAAAAATACCAGACCCTATACCTGAACTTTTGGATAGGATGGACCATGCTACTAAAAAAGCCCAATTCCTTATGATTCATTTTGAGTAGACTCTATGATAAAACCTATTATGCTCATGAAATGTTGTGAGCGAGAGAAGGCAAATTATACTGATTTATTATTAATCGACATTTATTTATAACAGTTTTTGTATAGCACTTTAGCCATCATTAAATTTCAATTAGTTTATTTCACAGGAATATAGGTAAAGTGTACATGGCATCATTAATTCATGTGGTACATAATGTGAGGACTGTTTTAGGACACGATATTGTACTTGGTGTCCTAATTTTGAATTCAGTTCAGTTCCCTATAATTTTAGTCTGTTTTTAATTTTTGCTTTCTTTATTTCTAAAACACAATTATATGTCATATGATAAAGAGAAAACACTTTCAATTATGATTTTAGGAGATATTAGTTTTCTGTTATAAGACTACTTTGTCAGTTTTAAAACTTCCTGAATCTGCTATGCTATGGCAAAAGAAAGCTTTATGAAAACCTTAATGAACATGAGTAAGATACAATAAAAATTTACAGTAAAAATGTAATGTTTCATTCTTAGATTTAACCATGCAGTTTTGGAATTTGATAATGGCATTGTCTTTTTTCATGTTAAGCTCTTTAGAAGAACATGTTAAATAAATATACAAAAGGTACTTTGATTTTGGAACATGTTGATCTGAAGTATATGTAATAAATATGAAGTTCCTGAAAATTAAAAATGAATATATACTGAGCTATTATCTCTTTACATATTATACACTCTTATTAAATATTGCCAGAATAAAAATTCTTTAATCTCATATAAGGACTTCAAATTTCGATGGCTGGATGTGTGACACATGGTTTGGAGAGAAAGAATTTTTCTTTAAAACGAGCTTGCAATGATGCTTGTTAAATCATTGTATTAAAGCTTAGTCATGTACAGAGAAAACTGCCTAATAATTAAGAATTGACATTTTAGTGTGATATTTGCAATAGACATGTTGGATCCTTAATTAAATTGCTTAATTTGGAAGGATCAACCAAAAAAATCAAACTCTCCTTGGCAAGTAGAATTTTTATAGTAGCAGAAGTGGGAAACCTGAACTAAGTGGTTCATTCTCTGTTTGGATGATACAGAATTGCTCTAAGCAGTAAGCTTACTGTTTTCAGACAGCATTAGCAGCACCAGCAAATATAACTGTGTCAGCCTCCCTTAATACGGGGTATTTGTAACTGCACAGGGGAGATGATAAACAGTGTATGAGATTTGGTATCCTGATGATGGCTTAAACAGACACTGATGGACATATCTGCTGTTTGATGTTTTCTTCACTAGCCCTGAAGATGCTGAGAGAGAGAGACTGTCATTATATTTTGTAAGATAATAAATGCAATCTTAGGGGGTTTCTAAAGATATAGAGGTCATGCAGTCTGGAACCTGTGAGCCTTTTCAATCTCTAAGTCATCAGGTATGGCCTCATTAATTATGATGATACTATTAGAATGTAGAGTTGTTTTTCCTAGATCTTAGTCATTTATGATGTATTAATCAATGTAACTGTTTATTCTTAGATTTTCTTTAGGTTATTTGAACAATTAATTTTTATAGTAATGGATACCAGCTAAAAAGTATGAATTTTGGAAGTGTGTGTGTATACATGTTTACTTTAGCTTTTTGGGGGAAGTAGGAGTCAGGGAAGAGATTCTTTTTATGTGATTAAAAGCAAGGTTTGGGGGTCTATGGATTTTTCCAGGTTAAGCCTGTCTAGAATCAAGCTGTATCTTTTATTTAGAATGACAAAAATAGAATAAATTGATCATACTGATAAGGGTATAATATAACTAGCTGGTTATATGCAGTGTCATGTTACAGTTTTTATCCGGAATTTCTTTAGCAGAGAAACAGATATTGCTATCTTTGTAATGTACAACCACATAGCAATACAAGTTTGATGAGCAGGATCATGTTTATCAGCATCTGGGATATAAGATAATTTCCTGAAATTTACATTGCAGTACCTGAGCAATTTTAAAAGGCATTGGTTTCAATCCTTTCTCAGACCTATTGAAATGCTGATATTCTAGGTGCTTTTAATACAGCTAACTGCTAAGCCATTGCTTACAGATGCAACCAGACTATAAATCTGTTTTTCATAAAGAAAGCTTGTGGCATTTAAGCTTGTTAAAGATATTTTGACCCAGAGAGATTTGACAGTTGCCACTTTCATTTTCAAACTCAGAGTTGACTATATTAAACATGTTAACTATAAAGAGAATCATCACAGTGAAGGATTTGAATTTATATGTTCATTTTATCCCCAAACTCTGCTATTTATGTTAAGCTATTTTCACCTATCAGGTTATAATGCATTTAACTTTGATGTGTGATAGCATATCCTCAGAATTACATACTTGGTTAAGAAACTACTTGTGCTTGACATTTAGATTTTGAAGGACACATGCTTTCTTTCTTTTTTTTTTTTTTTTTAATTACACATATTTCTGCCTCAATTTTAGGAACTTGTCACATATTTGACCAGATACTTCATATTAAATGAGCAAAGAGAGATGCAATGTTTCCCTATTTATCAGCAGAAAGATAGCTTGTCTTCATGATTCTATAGTAAGATTAAAATTTAATGCCCTGTCAGGGTAAAATGAGAGTATTAAAAATGAGTGTACTTGACTAAAGACTGAAGAAGCCCGAAAGAGTGAATTGATGCAGTTAAGGGGTCAGTTGCTCCTTTTTAATTAAAAACACATTGAAAAAATTCTACCTATTGATATTGGCTATAATTTATATGTCAGTCTACTTAGCCAGCTTATATTCTTATTAGCAGGGAAGATTGCCATATTTTTAAGCTTGATTAGTTTGGAATGATTTGAATATACCTTTCAGTTGCTACAAAACCTGTTTAATCTGTTAGAATTTATTTCCAGTACTTGCATGTATTAGTCACTATGAGTACATTCTGTTTCTTGGCATTGCTTTGGGATTCCTCTAGGTATTGTTTTCATAGCATTTTCTTATTTTTCACTGTATTTATGACATTTTCAAAAGAACCAAACCATAAAAAATTGTGTTTAATTTCCTTTAATGACAATTAAATGAGGATTCCTCAATAATTTTGTAAGGTGAAAGAATTTTCTCTTAGTATTGTCATTTCTTTTACAGATTGGAGAGAAATTTTTCTCTCGATGTGTCAAAATACATTATATTAAAAAGTAAAGGTTGACTGGAATATAGCAGACATTTAAATATAATGTCAACCTTTCTTCTTGGGCTGCAATGTGACCTTGACCTTTTGAGCGGTGAAATTGATCGTAAACCTGCCCAGTAAAGATTGGTCATCTTTTTACAATAGTTGTCTTGGTCTGTACTACCTTATACATACATTTCATTTTACATCAGGTTTCCAAAGGTAAGCCTATGAGCAACAATTTGAGTAATTCTTCAATATGGTAAACATTATATGAGAGCTGATAATTTGCAAGATACTGTATTTGGTGTTGTGAAGAATACAGAAAAGAAAAATGTTTACTGCTTCTAAGCAGCTTATGAGCTAATGTACACAGTGAAATAAGCTCATATTTTAAATTGACTTTTCAAAGATCAATCAGTTGGCAATCAGTTTTAGCTTCATTTATAAACTGATGGTCAAGCTTACCATCAGTTTTGTATTTCTTTTTCTCATGTAAATTTCTTGTTATTAGAGAAATCAGAGGTTGAGTCAAACTGTGTAATCAAGCATTCTGTAATTTTATTGACAACAGCATTACCTTATTGTAGAATGCCCAATTTTTTTTTGTGCTAGGGCATTATAAACTGTGAATCAATAAAATAGCTTTGTATGTTTTATAAGCCATAGTGGTCAGATTATTTTGAGAGTGAAGGAGGATCTAACCTACAGGTAGGAGGCAGAAGCAGGGACCCCAAGAACAACTCAAAACAGGGATTTAATCAATTAGTCTAATTCCAGACTTAGGTAAGGATAATTAAATATTAAGGCAGGGGCTTTTGACCTCATAGGGATTAAACTTGGAAATAAAGGGTAGCAAATGTAGGGGTGAGTGTCTGTTGCTTTGTCATTTAGGGGAGTCCTTTGAATAAAATAGGGGGAATAGGATACACCTAAGACTCTGAGAAAAGGGGCTGGAGGAGCTTTTATGCAAGTAGGCTTTAGCCAGCTTGGACCTGGCACTACTCTTCACTTTTATACTGGAATGCTGACTGAAAAGAGTAGCATTGGGGTGGTGATGAGCGGGAAATAGAGCAGATGCAAAATCCTTGTATCCACAGAATCTCGAACAGGTGCCTCCCAAGTGCCTGACTGATTTGCAAATTCTTCTGGTTTGTAACAGCTGGCTGTAATAAGAGGTTGTATAGTACGGTGATTTGAACCACAGCCATTGGTTTGAACCATATCCATTGGGTTCAAATCTTAGCTATACCACTTACTAGCTGTATGGTCTTCGGCAAATTACTTAACCTTTCTGGTCCTCAGTTTCCTCATTTGTAATGTAAGATAATACTTGTGCCTGTCTCAAAGAGTTGTGAAGATTGAATTCTTGTATAAAAAGCACTCGTAAGAGCTGGAATATAGCAAGCACTGCAATTCTTGACAGATATTATTATATATGTTCCAAGAGCTTGGATGGGCTATGATAGGCAGGCCTTGGTAATAGTAGTCATGCAGTTTAATTTTGGTCCCTTTCCCTTACTCCTCTTACCAAATAAGAAATTCAGCTGAAAACATACGCTGTACAAATGCAAACAAAGAACAACATGGTACATCTAATTAAATTCTAACATTTACTGACAATTATAATTGTGGCTTGTTGAAAATTTTTTGCATCTGGTTACTAGGCTGATTTAAACTTCTATTAGGATCCTTTGCTTTCCTTTATTATACCAATTACTTCATTCATGACAGAAAGATTACTATGCCTTTGGGAAAATTTAACAGTAATGTCAGATCTGTTTTGGTTGTAGTTTAAGATTAAAAGTAAAGGGTAAAAATCAATTTTTTAGAAAGAAGATAATAGAGATAAGGTACATAGTTAAGATTTAATAATATGAATTGTTTTCTTAATCATCAAAAGTATCCAGGACAACAAATTTCATTGAAAGTTGAACCCAACTTTTGTTTTACTAAGTATATTTATTAATAAATACTTTTCTTTTAGATGAAAGACTAAAATTCAATATGTTTTGAGTTCAAAACTATATATCCAAATAGAACAATTTAAGTTCCTATTTAATAGGGTATAATATTTTGAATCTTTGGTGATCATAAATGTAAAAACATCTATCAGCTTAAACATTAAACATTGTCAATAAACTCCTAAGTACAAGTGAGTATTTGATATTTGGTTGAAATTTAAATACTTTTAAGTGTTATATTTTGTGACATCTCTGAATTTTAGTTCTCTTCTCTTGAGCTGTGTTCTCAGTCTGCAGCTATTTCCAAAAAACTGGCACAGGGTCAAATGACTTTCAGGATAATGCGATTATCCACATCAAACATACAAACACCTACACATACAAACACCTACAGTCTGCTAGTAAGCACAGCACTGGGCAAGGATATAAAGACCAAAAGTTTCTTGCTTTCAGGAGGTCACAGGTAGTAAATCATAACCACTGAATACAAGTAACTACAACAAAATGCAGAAAGTAGTGGGCGCTATAGAGATTCAAAAGAAATATGAAAGGGGTACAAATTACTCTGTTGGAGTTCAGTGGGCAGAATAATTCAAACTGTGTGGGGAGAGGAGGAACAGGCTAGATGGGGAATCAGGAAAGTATGGGAAAGGTAGTATCTGAGTAGACCTTGAAGACTGGACAAGCTAAGAGAAATGTTATTTTAGGCAGAGGAAACATGAGAACAGTCAGGGAAAGAGAAAGCAAATCATATGTTTGGGGAATACAGAAAAGCCCATTTTGGCTTTAGCCAAATTCAGACTATCATAGAAAAGGTTTGTTGGGACTAGATAGTATAGAGTCTTGAATGTTAGGTCATGATTTCTAAATTGAGAACGTTTCTGTACTGATCTACTTATTCCTGGGGAAAAATAAAACAGAAAACAAAAGAACAGTACCTCTACCTTGAAAAGTCGTTTTCAGAGCTCTAACCCTCTTGAGACTTTGAAAGTGAAAATTAAATTCCTGAGTAGATTTAGTAGTTAGTAGACAAGGTAGGGGGTAGAAACAAAACGAAGGATTTTAATAAAATTCTCTATCAAAATTGCACGTGAGAGCATTTTTCAGTCTCTCCACATCCATTCAAAAGTCCTAGATTTCAGGTCCTAAGAGACCTCCTGCTTGTCCTTCATGTAAATTCTATTTTACTGGTAGGTAATCTGATTTAGCTTTGACTTTGTTTTTGACATTTCCTAGGCCAAGGACAACCTAGTGGGATCATTTTAATACAAAGAATACTCATGTCACTACAGAGAATTTTTGGATAAAAAGGACTTTGTCTTAGGGAAAATTGGAAATAGAAATTGCTATTTCTAATCATGAGAGTCACATGGATATTTTAGCTTTGCTTTGTGTTCATTTAGAAATGATAAACTGTCATTCCTAGTACTTTTAACATCACCTTTAAGTCTTTTTTTTTTTAACTTTATTTTATACATTTATTTATTTATTTATTTATTTATTTTTTCATAGTTCAACTTATGCAGGAAAGTTTAATGACTTGAACAAAATGGGAATAATTAGGAAAAATTATATATAGGAGATACTTTACACAGTACAATATATCCTTTTCGTGTTGACTATTTTAACAGGGTTTAAAACAAGTGATTATTCTTCAGTCTTCTGAATTGCAATTGTTCAGAGGGCTATAAAGTCTGGAAATGTAGACCAAATACATAATAAATAGTTTACTTATAATACATGCTATGTTCAGTGTGTTGTTTCTAACAATTCAAAAAGCTGAGCAAAATTGCAATGAACAATATGCATTAAGGTAGCATTTTCATCAATCCTTTCATATACATCTGCGATGCATTGCCTTAGATGATTTGTGCCTCTAATTTTCACTGAATAAACTTGTACCTTTAGCATACCTGAGAAGAAGTAATCAAGGGAGTTAACTTTATTAAAAAATATATACTGTCTATGTTTTCAGACTTTTTGGCCACCTGTATTTTAATTTTTGTAAGATTCACCTACTGTAATTTTATAAACATTTTTACCATTTGTATATGCCAAGAAAAAATGGATACCAATTATGAGATAAGGGAGGAAAACAGTAACAAAAACTTATCTTCTTGGTTTTCAAATAATTCTATACCAAAAACATTTTGCTGAAAATGAAGTGATTTTTAATCTATAGATAAAAGATTGTCTGAATTGAGTATATATTACAAATTTGGTTTTAAAACAGATTTAAGCTTAAAACAGTTCTTAAAATAATATCAATAAATCAGGCACTCCAGAACACAATGTGGAGGTACAACAACCACGTGATGACTCCTTAAGGGTCTAGGGGGATAAGATCTTTTTCAAATATAGAAAGAAATTAAGTCTCTCTACAATGCTAACCTTAAGATCTATTCTCCCTTATAGACTACAATATTATTGTCAGTTTCACACACTTTTACTTTATAAAGAACTCCCACAGGAAGAAATTTCTGAAGATTTTCCCAGATATACACAGCCACATTTTCTGTCGTGCTCACAACCTCAGTGAAATAGGGCACATCCAGATCCAGATTCTTGTGGTCGAGGGGCTTCATAATTGCCTCCTCCATATACTCTTTGAGGTCAGTCAAGTTCATAACCATCCCTGTAACAGGATCAATCTCTCCATGTACTGTCACCACAACTTTATAATTGTGCCCATGGCCATTGGGATTGTTGCATTTCCCAAAGAGTTTCAAGTTTTCTTCATTACTCAGTGATTTGCAGTGGAGCCGGTGGCTCGCGCTGAAGGAGACTAGACGTGACACGAGTGCGCGGCGGCGACGGCCTTCTCCCGAGCTCGCCGCGCTCATGGCCTCCCAGGCCCGCGCGCCTCGGCTCGCCCGTCACCCTTGCAGGCACCTCCCTCTGCGCTTGCCTATTTTATACATTTAATAATTGAAAACATAAGCAATTAAAAACTAAAAGTAAACACAGATAAATAAATATATACATTTCTCAATTAAATGTAATGGATACATGTAAATTTTTTTGTTGTTTTGTTTTTTGTTTGTTTTTTTTTGTTTTTTTTTGTGTGTGAATCAAACAATATATTACACAATATGTTTGGTTCATAGTAATGCATTCATACAGTATTTGTCCTTTTGTGTCTGGCTTGCTTCACTCAACATAATGTCCTCCAGATTCATCCATGTTGCCATATGCTTTATGACTTCATTTCTTCTTACAGCTGCATAATATTCCATCGTGTGAATAGACCACAGTTTGTTTATCCATTCATCTGTTGATGGACACCTGGGTTGTTTCCAACTTTTGGCAATGATGAATAATGTGGCTATGAACATCGGTGTGCAGGTGTCTGTTCGTGTCACTGCTCTCAGTTCTTCTGGGTATATACCCAGTAGTGGTATTGCAGGGTCACGTGGCAAGTCTATATTCAACTTCTTTAGGAACTGCCAAACAGTCCTCCACAGTGGTTGTACCATCCTGCATTCCCACCAACAGTGAAGAAGTGTTCCTATCTCTCCACATCCTCTCCAACACTTGTAGTTCTCTGTCTTTTTAATAGTGGCCACTCTGATAGGTGTGAAATGATATCTCATTGTAGTTTTGATTTGCATTTCCCTAATCATGAGTGATGTTGAGCATTTCTTCATGTGTTTTTTTGCCATTTGTATTTCTTCTTTGGAGAAATGTCTATTCAAGTCTTTGGCCCATTTTTTAATTGGGTCATTTGTCTTTTTACTGTTGAGTTGTAACATCTCTTCATATATCCTGGATATTAAACCCTTATCAGATATGTGATTTCCAAATATTTTTTCCCATTGAGTTGGCTGCCTTTTCACCCTTCTGACAAAGTCCTGTGAGGTGCAAAAGTGTTTAATTTTGAGGAGGTCCCATTTATCTACTTTTTCTTTTGTTGCACGTGCTTTGGGTGTGAAGTCCAAGAAACCACCATCTACTACAAGGTCTTGAAGATGTTTCCCTACATTTTCTTCTAGTAGTTTTATGGTCCTGGCTTTTATATTTAGATCTTTGATCCATTTTTAGTTGATTCTTATATGGGGGTGAGATAGAGGTCCTCTTTCATTCTTTTGGTTATAGATATCCAGTTCTCCCAACACCATTTGTTGAAGAGACTGTTTTTTCCTATCAGCGTGGGCTTTGTAGGTTTGTCAAAAACCAGTTGACTGTATAGGTGAGGGTTTATTTCTGGATTCTCAATTCTATTCCACTGATCGATATGTCTATCTTTATGCCAGTACCATGCTGTTTTGACCACTGTAGCTTTGTAATATGTTTCAAGGTCAGGCAGTGAAATTCCTCCCACATTGCTCTTCTTTTTTAGAATGCTTTTGGCTATTCGGGTGCACTTACCCTTCCAGATGAATTTGGTAATTGCCTTCTCTAATTCTGTAAAGTAAGCTGTTGGGATTTTGATTGGTATTGCATTGAATCTATAAATCAGTTTGGGCAAGATTGACATCTTCACGATATTTATTCTTCCAATCCATGAACACGGAATGTCTTTCCATTTGTTTAGGTCTTTTTAAATTTCTTTTAGCATTGTTTTGTAGTTTTCTGCATATAGGTCCTGTACTTCCTTGGTTAAATTAACTCCTAGGTATTTGAGTCTTTTTGTTGCTATTGAAAATGGAATTTTCCTCCTGATTTCCTCCTCAGATTGTTCAGTACTAGTGTACAAAAACATTACTGATTTTTGCGTGTTGATCTTATATCCTGCCACTTTGCTGAACTCATTTATTAGTTCAAGTAGCTTTGTTGTGGATACCTCAGGATTTTCTAAATACAGGATCATGTCATCTGCAAACAGTGAGAGTTTTACTTCCTCTTTTCCTATTTGGACGCCTTTAATTTTTTTGTCTTGTCTAATTGCCCTAGCTAGAACTTCTAGTACAATGTTGAATAACAATGGTGACAGTGGGCATCCTTGTTTTGTTCCTGATCTTAGGGGGAAAGCTTTCAACCTTTCCCCATTGAGTATGATGTTGGCTGTAGGTTTTTCATATATGCCTTTTATCATATTGAGGAATTTTCCTTATATTCCTATCTTTTGAAGTATTTTTATCAAAAAAGGATGTTGGATTTTGTTAAATGCCTTTTCTGCATCTGTTGAGATGATCATGTGGTTTTTTTCCTTCAATTTGTTAATGTGGTGTATTACATTGATTGATTTTCTTATGTTGAACCAGCCTTGCATACCAGGAATAAATCCCACTTGGTTGTGATGTATAAGTCTTTTGATATGCTGTTGGATTCGATTTGCAAGTATTTTGTTGAGAATTTTTGCATCTATGTTCATGAGAGAGATTGGTCTGTAATTTTCTTTTCTTTTGGAATCTTTATCTGGCTTTGGTATTAGGGTGATGTTGGCTTCATAAAATGTGTTGGGTAATTTTCCCTCCTCTTCAATTTTTTGGAAGAGTTTAAACAGGATTGGTGTTAATTCTTTTAGAAATGCTTGGTAGAACTCACCTGTGAAGCCATCTGGTCCTGGACTTTTCTTTGCTGGGAGATTTTTGATGACAGATTCAACCTCCTTAATTGTGATTGGTTTGTTAAGTTCTTGTATTTCTTGTTGTGTCAGCGTAGGTTGGTTATGAGTTTCTAGAAATTTGCCCATTTCATCCAGGTTGTCTAGTTTGTTGGCATATAGTTTCTCATAATATCCTCTTATGATTCTTTTTATTTCTGTGAGGTCATTTGTAATTTCCCCCCTTTCATTTCTGATTGTATTTATTTGCATCTTCTCTCTTTTTTTCTTTGTTAGTCTAGCGAGGGGTTTGTCAATTTTATTGATCTTCTCAAAGAACCAGCTTTTGGTTTTGTTGATTTTCTCTATTGCTTTTTTGTTCTCATTTTCATTTATTTCCGCTCTAATCTTTATTATTTCTTTCCTTCTTTTTGCTTTGGGATTGGTTTGCTGTTCTTTCTCTAGTTTCTCAAGTTGTTCAGTTAAATTTTTGAGTTTAGCTCTTTCTTGTTTCTTAATATAGGCATTTAGGGCTATAAATTTCCCTTTCAAGACTGCTTTTGCAGTATCCCATAAGTTTTAATATGTTGTGTTCTCATTTTCATTTGTCTCAATATATTTACTGATTTCACTTGCAATTTCTTCTTTGACCCACTGAATATTTAGGAGTGTGTTGTTCAGTCTCCACACATTTGCAAATTTCCTTTTTTCCTGTCTGTTATTGATTTCTAGTTTCATTCCATTATGATCTGAGAAGGTGCTTTGTATAATTTCAATCTTTTTATATTTATTGAGAGCTGTATTGTGACCTAACATGTGGTCTATCCTGGAGAAAGATCCATGGGTACTTGAGAAGAATGTATAATCCACTGAGTTTGGATGCAGTGTTCTGTATATGTCTGTTAGCTCTAACTTGTTTATCATATTGTTCAAGTTCTCTGTTTCCTTGTTGATCTTCTGTCTAGTTGTTCTATCTAATGATGTGAGAGGGGTGTTGAAGCCTCCAACGATTATTGTGGAAATGTCTATTTCTCCCTTCAGTTTTGCTAGAGTTTGTCTCATATATTTTGGGGCACCCTGGTTAGGTGCGTAGATATTTATGACTGTTATATCTTCCTGGAGGATTGTCCCTTTTATTAATATATAATGGCCTTCCGCATCTCTTATCACTTTTTTGCATTTGAAGTCTGTTTTGTCTGATATTAGTATAGTTACCCCTGCTCTTTTCTGTTTACTATTCGCATGGAGTATCTTTTTCCAACCTTTTACTTTCAGCCGGCTTGTATCTTTGTGTCTGAGGTGAGTTTCTTGTAAGCAGCATATGGATGGCTCATGTTTTTTTATCCATTCTGTCAGCCTGTATCTTTTGATTGGGGAATTTAATCCATTCACATTCAATGATATTACTGAAAATGCACTATTTATTTCCTCCATTTTATTCCTTGGTTTTCATATGTCATCTTATTTTTGTCTTTCTTCTTACTCTTTTGGTTATCCTTTCTGCTTTTCTTTCTTCTATATTCCCTCAAAATCTCTCTCCTGTCTTTTTCTTTCAGGTTCTAAGGCTTCCTTTAATATTTTCTGCAAAGGTGGATTCTTTTTTGCAAACTCTCTTAGTTTCTGTTTGTTTGTGAATACTTTATATTCACTTTCATAATTGAAGGACAGTTTTGCTGGGTAAAGAATTCTTGGCTGGCAGTTTTTCTCTTTCAGTTTCCTAATTGTATCATACCACTGTCTTCTCACCTCCATGGTTTCTGAAGAGAAATCTGCACAAAGTCTTACTGGATGTCCTTTGTACGTGATCGTTTGCTTCTCTCTTGCTGCTCTGAGAATTTTCTCTTTATCTTTTACATTTGATATTCTGAATAATATGTGTCTTGGCATAGGTCTATTTGGATTTATTCTTATTGGGGTACAGTGTGCTTCTTGGACATGAAAGTTCATTTCTTTCATGAGAGTTGGGAAATTTTCAGCTATTATTTCCTCAAATACTCTTTCTGCCCCTTTTCCTTTCTCTTCTCCTTCTGGAACTCCAATGACATGTATGTTCCTGCGTTTTGTGTTGTCATTCAACTCTCTGAGCCTCTGCTCAATTTTTTCCATTCTTTTCTCTCTCTGTTCTTTTCTCTCTTCAATTTTAGCTGCTCTGTCTTCAGTATCACTTATTCTTTCTTCTATCATTTTGAGTCTGCTGTTGTATGCTTCAAATGTATTTTTTACTTCACCTATTGTGTCTTTCATTCCCATGAACTCCGTTACTTTTCTATTCATGATTTCAAATTCTTCTTTACGTTCGCGCAATGACTTCTTGATGTCATTGGCCTCTTTAACTATATTCTCTTTCATCTCATTAATTTGATTTTGGAAATGTGTGCTCATCTCACTGATTAGTTCTCTCAAATTCTGCATCTCTTCTGGGACTTTGCTGTATTCCTTTTCTTGGGCCATGTCTTCTATTTTCTTAGTATGGCCTGTAATTTTTTGTTGGTGCTTAGGCATCTGGTTAGTTTGTATTTTAGTTAGATGCTCTATCTCTTTCTCTTTTATGGGGTTTTAGTGGCAGGAGGCTGTGAGTTACCACCGCTCTTTGATTTTTGGCTCAACCTTGATTGTTAGGATTGTTCTGCTGGTTGCTCAAAACTGGGCACTGGACCCAGTAATTGGTTGTAGAGTCGTTTCCTAGGGCCTTGGGCAGGGAGGCTATAGAGGCCAGGAAAAGCCTCTCTTACTTATTAATTTTCTTATGTGTACTTCCTTGGTCTGCCAGGAGATGGCGCTTGTTGGCAGCTCTCAATTCAATGGCTGGTCGGAGCGTATTTGTTGTGACACAGACCATATCAATGTGATAGAGCTTCCTGTCTGGGGGCTAGAAGCCCTGTGATTCAAACTTTCAGAGACAGTTCTCCAGACTTCTCTCCTAATGCCCCCCTTTTCCCAGCTAGGAAATATTTCCACTCCCTTCTGAATCCTCAACAATCAGTCCCTGTTAGTAGAGGAGGAGGTTGGGAGGTTTGTATATCTTTAGCCCCTTGCAGGCTCCAAGGCAAACAATGGTGCAGCCCCACCCAGCCTGGAAGGGCTCACGGGACAGGGCAGACCAAACCTGGGAGTCCAAAGCAGGGTCAGCCCCAGGCTCTCTCTCCCCTCTCCCATGTTGTCCTCAACAATTAGTCCAGGCTAGAAGAGAGTGAGGTTGCGAGGATTGGATTTCTCCAGTCCTTTCCGGGCTCCCAGGGCAAACCGCCGTGTGGAAGGGTCCTTTCCAGGCTCCCAGGGCAAACCGCCGTGTGGAAGGGTCCGTGGGGCTCTGCAGCCCAAATTTCAGGCCTGAACCTGAGTCAGCCTAAGGCTGTGTCCCTCTCTCTCCCCTTTCCGGGAGTGGCAGATCCCTGAAGCCCCCTTTGTCTGTGGTAGCAGGCCCAGGGCCCGAGAATTCTGAAGAGTGTGGGGGAGGGTGCCGGCAGCAGCAGAAGCTGCTACTTGCAACTCACAGTTCTGTAGTCGCGATTTCCCTCTTCTGTCCCTTTCTCCTCTGGGTGGTGTGCAGACTTCACCTGCTGTCCTAAACCCTAGAAGATCTTTTTCGGGGCTGTTTCAGCTTGTCCTCTAGCTATTTTTCTGGAGAAGAGATTCCCGTGTGTTACTAGTCCGCCATCTTCCCGGAAGTCCCTCACCTTTAAGTCTTATACTCCATGCACCAGAGGCATTTTTAGTATTGCCTGGAGTAAGTAAAAAAGCCGAGTAACATCCAAGAGCAGATTTTCTTTAGATGTGACAGCTGGGATATGACTTTTGACATCAGATGCATGAAGATGTCATCTGTGCATGGGAATTGTAAAAAAATGGGAATTGAATACTCTCATTTAGTACACCATCCATATAAAATATGTTAGAAGTAAAACTTACGGAATTCCACAAGGGTGAGTATTTTTAGAGCAGTAGCAGACCCATATAATAGAGAATACTCTTTTTCTTCCTGTAGAAGTCTGCATTATTTGAACCCTATTTCCAGAGGTTATTGTGATATTGTTCTCATTAATCTTTGTGTCACTTCAAATTGCCTGGGAAAGAGCCATGCATATGGGAGGGGCACAACACATTTTTAATACTTGTTTTAGAATCATAGACCCATTTCTGGAAGAAATCCTGGAGATCACTGTGTTGCCTGACTTGCTTTAAAACTTTTGCATATTTTCTTTCATTTTGTTATTTTCTTTCTCAAAAGGTAAATGAAAACCAATTAGGGAAAAGTGATCCTTTCCTCACCCCAAATCTTTTAAAATGATTAATGCAGGTATGAATATAAATAAGAACAATATGATAAAAAGATATTGACTATTCCTTTACCAAACTCCTCTTTTTAAATGGCAACAGAACTTGGTCCAATGAAGTATATCGCAAAATGTGTTACATATAAATTTATACCATTTATTTCTTCCTACCCATTTCTTTTTTTCAAATTTAACTAAATCTCATAAGAATTTATTGAGGGTCTATTGTATGGTATGGAGGGAGGCAGTATAACAGTAGTTAAAAACTGGAGCTCAGAGCCTGACTTCCTGGTTTGGATCCCATATCTTCCACTTTACTGGCAATTTTTATATTAGGAACGTTACTTAATTTCTCTTTTCCTCGGTTTTGTCATTTGTAAAGTGGGGATACTAATATACTAACCTATAGAGTTATGAAAATATAATGAATTAATACAAGTGTAGTGCTTGAAAGAGTGCCTAGCTTAATAAATAGCTATTATAATTATTCCCCACTGTACTAGGTAAAGTTGAGAAAAGCAACAAAAATTATAAAGCAAATACATCACTTCAAGAAGCTTATAGGAACTTATGTATAGCACACTTAAATACATATGTTATACATGTATATAGTATACTTTAAAACATACTATATGTATATATATATAGTATATATGGGGATTGTATTAGTCAGCCAAAGGGGTGCTAATGTGAAATACCAAAAATGGGTTGGTCTTTATAAAGGGTATTTATTTGGGGTAGACGTTCACAGATACCAGGCCATAAAGCGTTAGGTTTCTTCTCTCACCATAGTCCATTGCCACGTATTAGGGCAAGACAGTTGCCAGCGTTTACCAGGGTTCAGGCTTCTGGGGTTCCTCTCTTCCCGGGGCTGCATTTCTCTCCAGGCTTAGCTCCTGTTTCCTCCACAAGGTCAGCTGTAGACGATCAGGCAAACGGCTTGCTTCTCTTCTCCTGGGGCCTTCTTTCCAATATCAAAACTGCTTCTCAAAAGACTGCTTCAACTGTCCTTTGCCTTGCCTTTTATATTCAATTCCCCACCCACCAAGGGGTGGGGCTCAACGCCCTAATCTTAACCTAATCATGCCCAGATTAACAGATCAGTTTACAAGCATGACTCAATTATATTTTTGGAATTCATAATACATCAAAGTCCCCAACGGTTACAGGGATGTATATAAATTTATATTTACTATAAATATCTATATTATACCTAAAGAGAGATTAAATATCTTGTCTAAGATCAACATTGCTAGCAAAGGATAAGAAAATATAGGATTTAAAATCTATAGCTCTAGAGCTCACGTTCTTAACTATTGTGTTATACTACTTCAGGTTATATACACCTGAATTAGCCACTTAAAAATTAGTATATTTTAAATGCCAAATCAAGAAGAGAGACATCAGTGTAAACTAAAATTACTGTGGAAGACTTTGGGAAAAGGTGTGACTTGACTTTCATTATACTCCTTCTTTCTGATTTTCCTTCCCTTAGAAATAATATATGTAAAGTCATTAGCACAGTTCCTTCCATAAGTGCTCAGTAAATAATAATTGTAACCGTTGGGGAATTTGATGTAATCATGAATTCCAAAAATATAATTGAATCATGCTTGTAAACTGATGTTAATCTGGGCATGATTAGGTTAGGATTAGGGCGTTGAGCCCCACCCCTTGGTGGGTGGGGAATTGAATATAAAAGGCAAGGCAAAGGACAGTTGAAGCAGTCTTTTGAGAAGCAGTTTTGATATTGGAAAGAAGGCCCCAGGAGAAGAGAAGCAAGCCGTTTGCCTGATCGTCTACAGCTGACCTTGTGGAGGAAACAGGAGCTAAGCCCGGAGAGAAACGCAGCCCCGGAAAGAGAGGAACCCCAGAAGCCTGAACCCTGGTAAACGCTGGCAACTGTCTTGCCCTAGCACGTGGCAATGGACTATGGTGAGAGAAGAAACCTAACGCTTTATGGCCTGGTATCTGTGGACTTCTACCCCGAATAAATACCCTTTATAAAGACCAACCCATTTTTGGTATTTCACATTAGCACCCCTTTGGCTGACTAATACAATAATAATAATTATTATTATCATAATGTCTCTGATAATCTCTTCTTAATCTCCCTTAATGGGTCACAACCCACAGTTTGAAAAACACTAATCTAATACATATCCATGACTTACACCCATCAGTGATTCTCAACTGTGATTCTGCATCAGAATCAAATGTGTAGTTTTTCAGTAACATTGATGCCATAGGCTTATCTCAGGACACTAAATAAAGTCTTTATGAATAGAACCTCTATATTTTCAAAGGCTTTCCAAGTGAATTTGATTGGCAGCTAGGATTGAGAACTGCTGCTTTGTATGCTAATGACTTCCAAATCTATAGCACAGCTCAACCTCTGTCTTGTGTTCCAGACCTTGCATCCTGTTAGAAATCTCTGCTTATTTGTCCTATAAGAATCTCAAAGGTGGTATGTCCCAAATTAAATTCACTGTTTTCTCCTTCAAACATCTTTTTATTTCTTATCATGATGACCTGAGATAATCTTCAACTTCTTTTTTCCAGTCTCAGATTCAATTGCTCACCAAGTTAAGTATATTCTTTCTATGAAGGAGTCCAAAATTTGACACTTCTTTCCATTCCCCAATGTATTTTTTTTTGGCTGGGTACAGTGTACTTTATTGACAAGTACATGACAAATAACGAGGTAGGGCCCTCTGAGCCCCTCCCTTTCTTCAGAGGTTCTGGGATGGAAGCTGTGAAGGATGGGCGATTCTCAGTGTTGGGGGAGCAAGTTGGGGCTAGGACACCCCAGCAGCTGACTGCTTCTCTCTCCTCTCACGCTGTTGCTGGAGCTGGTGATCCAGGGGGCTCTTACTCCTTGGAAACCATATGGACCATAAGGCACACTACCCTCTTACTAAATTCATTGTCATACCAGGAAATGAGCTTGGAGAGGTGGTCATTCAGGGTAATGCCAGCCCCAACATCAAAAGTGGAAGAGTGGGTGTCAATGTTAAAGTTTCAGGAGACAACCTGCTCTTCAGTGTAGCCCAGGATGCCTTTTAGGAGGCTCTCTGACACCTGCTTCACCACTTTCTTAATGTCATCATATATTCCCAGTTTCTCCAGGTGGCAGGTTAGATCCACGATGGACACATTGGGGGTGGGGATGTAGCAGGCCATCCCATTCAGCTCCAGGATGACCTTGCCCACCACCTTGGCAGTGCTGGTAGATGCAGGAATAATGTTCTGGACAGCCCCATGGCTATCATGCCACATCGTCCCAGAGAGGTCATCCACAGTCTTCTGGGTAGCAGTGATAGCATGGTCAGTGTTCATGAATCCCTTCTCGATGACAAAGTTAACAGGGATGAACTTGGCTGGGGAAGGCTGACGGTGGTGCAGGAAGCATTGCCAACAATCTTCAGGGAGTTATCATACTTCTCGTGGTTCACACCCATCACAGATATGGGGATATTGGCTGAAGGGTCAGAGATGATGACTGTCTTGGCACCACCCCTCAAGTGAGCACCAACCTTCTCCATGGTCATGAAGATACCAGTGGACTCCACAACATATTCAGCACTAGCATCACTCCATTTGATGATGGCTACATGTCACTCCTAGAAGATAATGATGGGATTCCCATTGATGACAAGCTTCCAGTTCTTAGCCTTGATAGTGCCTTTGAATTTGCCATGGATGGAATCATACTGAAAACATGTAAACCATGTAGTTGAGGTCAGGGGAGGGGTCATCTGGATGGTGCTGGAGGAAAATTTATAATCCAATCTTACTTATGAATATATGAAACAAATGCTAATTTATTTCATGAAAATGAAACCAGCAATGGATTTAAGATAACATGGTAGGGAAACAGATGTGGCTCAAGCGATTGAGCTCCCACCTACCACATGGGAGGTCCTGGGTTTGGTTTCCGGTGCTTCCTAAAGAGGACAGGCAAGCATGGTGAGCTGACACAACAAAATGACACAACAAGAGACATGAGGAAAATGTAATGGGAGACATAACAAAGCAGGGAACAGAAGTGGCTCTTTATATCCTTAAAAAATTTAAGATCGAACTAGAGAACAAGAGTAATCACATACATCAACTTCAAAAACTATGGACATTTATCAGCCTTGTAGCATCCACTTCAAAGTCCTCCTGCTGGTTAAGGGGAGTGCAAAGCTGGGTTCTTTACTGCAAACCTAAAACCTAGAACCTTGTCCTTTCAATAGATAATTTATATCTCCTGAAAAGATAAAAACAAAAACAAATACAAAACCAAGAACAAAGGATCATCGGCAGTCAGCCCCAGAACACCAGTCCTTGGGCAGAAAGCATTCCCAAGCCGATCCCTTAATTTTAGGCTTCTCCTAACCTCAAAACCATGAGCCAATACATTCTCATTGTTTGAGCCAACCAATTGTATTGTATTTATTTTAGCACCTGAGAAATTAAGACAGTGGTTTTAGCAAGGTGCTGGATAAAAGGTCAGCACACAATAATCAACACAGAATGTGGTTTAAAAAGATAAGAATAAAGGAGTTTCTTGGGGGTGATGGAACTATTCTATATCTTGATTCTGGTGAATCAATACATGCGTTAAAACTCATAAAACTATCCACCAAAATTTTTAGACAATTCTGGGAGAATAACATAAGATTTACAAGAAATAATACAATATGAATAAATGCCAGAAATCCCAAAGTTTTTTTCAAAATTATTTTCAAAAGTAGTATGTTGGTGAATTGGTTTAAGTTCTATCTTACAAAGAAGAATAGGGATATTGGCTTCAGTCTTTACGGGTAAAGGAGTTTTCATAACTAACAGAATTGCTGATACAACTTAGATTGAAGGAAGGGAAATATAGTATTTTTCACTAGGGGAAGTAACAACACTTCCTTATTCATTAACAATTGAATCATATTGGGAAAATTGTGCTCATATCTGGATCCTACATTTTTAAAAAGATGTACACTAACAGTTTGCAGATATAGATGATGAAGGATCTAAAAACCTTCTTACTACCTTTCATTGGCTCTTTTGCATTGGAGGAAAAGTGACTTATTTGATTGATGAGACAATTGGCATTCATTGGATCACATTGACCCATTGCACTGAGTTAATGTGATTGCCCAATTCTTTATTAGGTTTGCTGGAATATAATGCAGGGCGAGATAAGACTGTCTGGGTTACTGAATGCTCTGCAGATCCATACTGGATAACATATGGCTCCCAAGGTCTACAAATGAGGGGATTGAAAAGTGCATTTTAGCCACAGGTCCAAACTGTATTCTCCAGTCCAATATGTTAATAAATTAAGAAAGGCTGGTAATTTGATTACTTTCTTATGCTTTTCTCTTTAACTCAGAGGCAAGAGTAACAAAATTCTTTATTCCCTGTTAGAAACTTCAAAATTTATTTGGCAAAGAGAAGACTTAGGATTAACAGTAATTATCTTAAAGTATTTAAAATATTATCAAATGAAAGAACTGGAATTAGTTATACAACTCCAAAAGGGGAAAAATTAACAAATGAGTGGAAATCATAGGGATGCAGTTTATGGTTTCCTTGATTCATTCACTAACTCACTCAAAAGAATCCTTTTGTATATAGGCACTATTCTAAATATTGGTAATACAAAGATGGTCTTAAGGTCTAAAAATATCTCTAAATATTATAACTTTCAAAAAATGGAGGAAGCTTCCTTGTGCAGTAGTTATCTCCTTATAGCTGGATTTGTTTAAGTAGAAGTCAGATATGTTGTGGAGGTCTTATTATATTAGGTGGGATGTTGGACTAGATGACTTCTATGAGTATGCCTGGGAAGCATAAAATGTGTGGAATTTCCTATTGGGAGATCTAGAAAGATCTAACCTCAGGAAATAGAATCAGAAGCACATTTCAAGCTCACTATTGTTTTTCATAGATTTTTCACTTTTGTTTTCTATTACACTATTGAATCAGGTTTGAAACCATTGACATAAGTGGCAAAACTGTGAAGGTTGCCACATGAGAAAAGCTGATATTATTTTGATTTTTCTTCTGCATTTTGACTTGCAATTTTAGGTAACAAGTGTCTCCTAATCCAACAGCAGGTGATGGACCACAGAGATCTACGTTTCTAGTCACTAAATAAATGCTATTTTGAGTTGAACTAGTGTTTTAGTTAGTTTTCTTGTTTGACCAAGCCAATAATACCTACAATAAAACTAAAATGAATTGGTTTTCAAGTTTTTCTTTTAGAGTGCCTGACACATGGTTGGAATTCCATGGATAAATGTTGATAAATAGGTTTCCCATGGATTAAATGAGGATACCTTTTTAAAAAATGATAAGGTATTTGAGTTTAACCAAATTCATGGGTTCACTGTACTGTTGGTATTCTGAATATTAATTTTCCTCTGTTATAATGCTGATTAAAATGTTATCTTTAGAAATAAAAGAAACATTTTGTGATGTTGCTAAAGCCATACTTAGGGAAAATTTATAGCTTAAAATCCATATATTAGAAAGTAAATGGTAATAAGCGCATGTTCTTTAGAACCATTGAGGTAAATAAAAAATCCGTTATAAGAATTGAAATTAATTACTTCTAGGGAGGAGGAAGTATTTGGGAAGGTAGGCATGATAATGCTGTTTCTTCTTAGCAACTCTGTAGAACTATTTAACTTTTAAATATATGTACATGAAAAGCTTTGATGAAAAGAAAGATAGCAAGATAATGGTAGGGATGGATGTTTATAGCTTTAGTTTAAATACAGTTTAACTAATTAGCACAGAAAGTGATTTTAGTGGGTAGGAATCAAGAGATCTGATATGACCAAATAAAGCCTATAATTTGCTTCTTTTATCTGTGTGGTTTATGATAGGTTGTATGAGTAGATTCTTAGAGTATATATTGATTAAAATTGGTATCTTAGTTTTTATTGTTTACTGTTTCTGGATTTTTTCCTATCAAAATTCTAAGATAGAATTAGATACTAAATCAGTAGTATAGACAGTATTCAAAAAGTTATCTATATTCTCAGTTTTTTCTTTCTTTTTAATGATTCACTTTTTATTTCATTGCATGTGCCGTTTTTCACAGTCTTTCTGTTTTGTTTCCCTAGAAAAATGTCCTTCAGTTACATAGTGTCCTCTCATTGCTTCTATTCACTGAGGAATCAAGTGCCATATATCGTATAAAAGAACAGATAATTCAAATATGAATTTTTTAAAATATGAAACTCTATTATGTTAAATGTATGCCTGTTTAACTACTCATACATATATGTATCAAATCCTAACTTCCCCATGTCTCAATCCATTTCAAAATAAAGTGTATGAAGTGATTGGTTTAGATAGAGGCCTTAGCTTATCATAGGTAAGATAGATCTACTTTTTCTTCTAAACCCATTAAAGCTGAAAATGTTTCTGCTGATAAAGAAAAGGAGGTCTGGATTAGTGTTTACATTTTCTAAACTTGATCCTAATTGTTAGTCATATTTTAAAAGAAAAACTGATTTTCAAAAAAGAGGGATACAATATGCAGATGATCTATCTTACCTGCATTTAAAAAAAATTGAGGTGAAATTTCATAACATAAAATTAGCCATTTAAAAATGTACAATTCAGTGGCATTTTGTACATTCACAATGGTGTATACCCATCTACTCTATCTAGTTCCATATAATCATTTAATAATCATATCAAACAATGGGAATTTCCCAATTAAACCTAATTTTTTTCTGTGCCTCTGTATGCATTGAACTCACTGAATAGATTCCCCATCCTCTTCACTATTTCAAAAACTTTATATATTCTTCAAAACAACTTAGCTCAACAACTTCTCTGAAGATTTGTTTTAGCAAATAACATGGGCTTTGGAGTTAAACAGATCAAAGTTCAAATCCTGCTTCAACCCCTTACTAGTTCTATAATCTTTGGCAAGTTGCTTAACTTCTGTGGGCCCCAGTTTCTGCATTTGTAAAGTGGGGGATAATATCCTATAAGGTTTAGTGAGATGATGTTTAACAAACACCTAATGTTACCATAGCTATTATTCTTTTTAGTAGTAGTATTCGTCTTAACTTTTGATGAAGGAATGATTGAACTTTGTTATTTCACTTCTTTTTCTATAAACTACATGAATCTAACGAATTTCAGGCATTGCTTCTTTCGTAAAGCCATATTGTGAAGTTCTAAAGCACTTCCATCTTTAATAGCTTGTTTACTTTGCTGACCTTTTGAATGATATTGTCTACTTCTAAATTGTGACCTCTGGTTCAGTCAGTCTCAGGAGGCCAAGAAATAGAACTGTAAACAGATTTGGGCTCTGAATGGCAGCTAAACACAATGTCTATTTTTTTTTTTCAATATAAAATTGAAATCATTCTATAAAACAGCTCTATGACAAAATCAGGAATCAAGCACAAGTAATATTCAGCTAGGGGAAAGGAAGGAGCCCTAAATATCTGGCTACAAGATTAATTTCATATCTCAATACTGGCTTTTTGCCTTAAAGTATATCTTCTTTAAAGCAGAAAGGCAATAAAATTTCTTAGTTACTTGATGTTAGGACAGTGACAGCTAATTGGATTTGGTTGCTTGCCAATCCTGTGATTGATTGAGTCACAGATATGTAATATTTCTGAAGAATTTGAAGCCACATGTCTCTGTTCTTCCTCTTCCTTCCTTGAAAAGTCTCTAGAAACTTAGGAATAAAATAGATATAAATGCAAGATATTTTAGAGTATTCTTTTCCAAGTTACTATTATTTAAGAAAATAAAGATATTATATAAATATATATAGTTCATATCGCATCTATTAAAAAACCTTTATACCATTGGAGTTTAGTTCATAAGTAACAGATTTTACTTTCAAGTGTTTCATGTTTTTAATTACAAATACAACTACTGCATGCTCAATGTGAAGGAATTTAGAACCTCAGAAGCAGGATATTTAGCATTATCAGCTTCAGGCAAAAACTTGAATACAGGTATGAAAATTAATATAACTGAAAAATTATGATGTTTTCTGAACTTATCATTATTTTTAGTGTTAAGCAAATACCAAAATTCTCATTTTTAAAAGAAAGAACTAAGATATACAAAATAGTAAACTAACATCAGACTCATTGACACAACTTTTTCTACAAGGAATGTTATTTAATCAGTCTGCATTTTGCCCCTGTTTTTTTTTTTTTTCTGATTTGTCTTCTGATTCTTTTTCTGATGTTTTATTTTTGTTGTTATCACAGACTTCTGAATGCTGATTATTTGCCTAAAATGAGAAAAGTTTATCTTCAGTGTTCAAATGACTTCTTGATTTGGTATTTGTGTTACAAACTTAGACTGATTTCATTCACAAAGTACAGAAGATGGAGGAATCTGAAGTAGATAAGAAACAGAAGCTGTCTTGTGTAACTGAGATTTTGGGTTAACCTTTTGGGAATTTGCATTTTCTCGTCTTTAAAATAAGGATCATGGATTTGGTGATTTCTAAGGGCCCTTCTAGCAGTCATAGTCTAAGTTCATGATTCCAATATTTCTATATCTATATATTTTTTATCTCAAGCCAGCTTCACCCTCTTTTTTTTCACATACTCATAAATATCTGTAGGGTACATCTATATATTTTTTTCATCCCTTCTTTCCTTATAATGTTGATGCAGTCTATTTAGACAACTTTCATTTGTTTTTCTTACAACCCCAATATCTTTATCTCTTTTCATTCTTAAATCCTTGCTCTGGTTTAGTTACTCCATCATCAAAGAATGTCTTTACTGTCTGTTGTCTTAACTCCTTCCCTTAAGAATTTGCTTTATATCATTGAAAAAATGTGTTCTATTATTTTATCAAATTTTGATATATAGTTCTTTATTTAATTTTATTATTATTTAAAATTAAGTGCCAAATTGTGTCCATTGTTTGATGTAGTAGGCACAAAAGATAGCAATTTATTTAACCTCTAAGTGCTTCTGTTGAATTCTTTAGCATTTACCCTCTAAACAAATATGGTTTGTAGAATTATGTACATTAATGAGAAATTAGATAAAAATTTAAATGGCCAACACTAGAAGAAGAGTTAAAAATTATATGACAACCTGAAGAAATATTTTGCAATAATTAGAAAGTATAATTTTGAGAAATATATAACAATATGGAAAATGGTTGATTTGTTATTAGTCAGGATAAGGCTAAGTTATGCTGCAATAACAACTCCAAAATCTCAGTGGCTTAATACAATAAAAGTTTATTTGTTGCTCACTTTACATATACAGAGTGGGTCAGGAATGAGATTAGGGACCTTTTTCCCACATAGTCACTCAGAAATTGAGGCCACCATAGGCTTAATAATTTTATAGCTGCATCACCTGGAACAGCTGATTTTCTTGGTCACTGCATGTGGGAAGAGAGGAACTTGAAAAAGCCACATCTGCTCTTCTGTACTTTGGCCTAAATGTGACCATCACATCACATCACATCACATCACATCACATCACATCACATCACATCACATCACATCAATCTTCTTATATCCCTTTGGCCAACTCTAATCACTGCAAGGGCCTGGGAAATATATAATACTCTTCCTGTAAACCAGGAAGGGAAAAAGGACAAATGATATTGTGAGCACTATCAACCACAATTTAAGATTAAAAGAATCAAAATATATAACTATATACTAAGACTATGTGCATATATATTCATATAGACTTAGATTAGAAGAAAATGTGGAAAATTCTAAGGTTTCGGAAAGAGGGATTGAAGGTCATTTACTATTTTTCTATTTAAATTTTCTGTCATTGTTAACATTGTTTATGTGGTATACAAAACTTGGGAGGAAAAATGGCTAAGCTTTTGAGAAAATGAGGCAGTATGTGACATAGTACAAATAACATGAATTTTAATGTCAGATAAATTTTGATTCAAATCCTAACCCTGCTATGTATTAGTTGGGCAAGTTGTACACTTGGATAAATCATTTAATCTTTTCTTAACTGAGCTTCAGAATCCTCACTTTTGAATCAGGTATAAAAATACCTACCTTCTAGAGTTGTTGGGGGGATTAAATAAGATAAAGTATATTTACTTAACTAACACAAATAGAGAACTCTCAGGTACTGGTGTAAGCACTTTAGCAACATTAATTTATTTAATCCTTTTAATGACCATTTGAAATAACATAATTATCTCCATTTTACATAGGAGGAAACTTAGTGCATTCATTTCCCAGGTTTGTCATAACAAAGCACCACATAGTGGGTAGCTTGAAAACCAGAAATTTATTTTCTCACAGTTCTGGAAACTAAAAATCTGAAATAAAGGTGTCAGAAAAGTTGATAGAGGATGAGTTTAACATATATATTTCTAATAACTGGACTTTACTTCTTCTAAGCAGTAGAAGAAATTTTCACATTCCAGTTATACACAAATTTAACTCAAGTAATAGTTTTTTAGTCTTGTAAAGGAATTAATAATAGAGGAAATTTAAGACGTTATCCATTAAGAGTGTTATGTGCATTTTTACTCATTTTTGTCCTTTATTACTCATTATCCATTTTAAATCTAATTCCATTTTCACTGCTTAGGTTAATTTTATTTTCTTCTTCTAAATCTCTTGACTTTTGAGATTATTGGAAAATTTAATAACACAAATATTTTCTTTTTTAGATGTAAAGGGGGAAAAATAAATAAAGCAACCCTTCCCTACAATCTTTCACCAATGTAGTAGTTTGGTACTGTTTATGAATTCCAAAAATAGATATTGGATTATGTTTGTAAACTGCTCTGTTCCTCTGGGTGTATTAGATTGTATTAAATTCAGATATTTCACTTTTACTTGATTAAATAGTGATTAAGGCTTTGATTGGGCCATGTCAGTAGGATGTTGAGTCCCCACCCCCTTGGTGGGCAGGGGCTCACAGAGAAAAGATATGGCAGAGGACAGAGTTTGGAGTTTTGGATGTTGGAATCTGGGGAAGTAAACACAAGAGAAGAACACAGAGAAATAAAGATGACTTCATAGACATAGCAGAAGCCCTGGGAAGAGAGAGAGCCTGATAATCTACAGCTGACCTTGTGGAGAGAACAGAGCAGCTGAGCTGGAGAGGAATGAGTCCCAGGATAGAGACAAGACTTATCCCAGTCTACAGCTGATATTGGAAGAATCTGAGACCACAGAGCCTTAAGAGGAAGAGGGAATTTGAACTCTTGCAGACGTCAGCAGCCATTTTGCTCCAACACGTGGCAATAGACTTTGGTGAGGGAAGTATCTTATACTTTATGGCCTGGTAACTGTAAGCTTCTACCCCATATATATATACCCTTTATAAAAGCCAACAGATTTCTGGTATTTTGTATCAGCAGCCCTTTGGCTGACTAATACAACCTCCATATTTTTGGCATTT
This sequence comes from Tolypeutes matacus, assembly GCA_026826555.1. Classification (NCBI taxonomy): domain Eukaryota; kingdom Metazoa; phylum Chordata; class Mammalia; order Cingulata; family Chlamyphoridae; genus Tolypeutes; species Tolypeutes matacus. The sequence goes on along the minus strand of JAKSZT010053928.1, from coordinate 17,518,372 downwards.
ATATAATTAGGATAATCACTCTGCTTAATGTTGCTATTAAATGTTATAAGAAGCCTATTTATTAGTAAATTATGTGGCTACAGTGCTTTCTATTGCTTTATTTGTTGTGTGATAGAATGTATCATGAATAAACAATCACTGAGGTTAGAGAAAAATCATCAATCTGGGTAGAGTTGCTCACTTTGCTCAGTAAATTAACTGTTTAACCACTATGCTTTTCATAACTCATGCTTTATCTGAAGTATCTCTTCTCAGTGTTTGTTTTATTATCATTGGAGTTCATCTTCTAGTGTTTTATTTATCTTCCTCTCAAGTATCATTTTAAATATCTAAAAAGATCTTTAAATTTCCTTATTTATTTAATCTACAATGTATTGAAAATCTTATTTTATTATTCTCTCTTGTTTGATTTTATTGGGTTTACTTTTATCAGGGAACTTCTTTCCACCTTCAGTTTGCAAATTATTGACTGTTCAAGTCCAATTCACCTATAAATCATAAAAAATATAGGCACTGTGGGCTTATTTCAGTTTAAATAATACACACCATTGACTATTGTGTATGTAGGCCAACTCAGAACTGCCCTGCTTTATGATGAGAAGACTAAATACTGGCACAGTACCCTGTATTAGATTATTATAGATTTGTAAAGGATAAGCCCTTATTCATGATGGGGAAGGTAGCAGTTGCTAACCATATTTTAATATGTGCCTATCTACATTTATGCCCTTCATTTAATTGATACTTACATTTCCTCCAAGTCCACTGTATATTTGTAAAAATTTCAAGATTTGAGGGGCAGGAATGGAGAAAGGTATTTATATTTAGGAAGATTATATATGCTATTATATTAGGCTAAAGCATAGATTGGTGCTTGAATACAGACCCCACCCCCCAAATGACCCATACATTGAGGTAGAAAACAACCTAATCCAAAAAAAATTACAAGTATTATACAACTAGAAAGGATCTTAGAGATCATGAAGTTGATTTTTAAACTCTCCTTATTTTCATTGTATTTGTATTCACTTATGTCCACTAATTTTTTGGCTCAGCATTCCTTCTTGCATCTTAGACCTCTATTCTGGGATCATTTTATTTCTTTCTGAAGTACATACTTAGAATGTTCTTAAACAAGGGTGTCTTGCTGATAAATTCTCTCAGTTTCCATTTGACTGAAGTGTCTTTCTTGAATGATAGCTTAGCTGGTGTGTCAGTTTGATATTATTTATGAATTCCAAAAAAAGAGAGATTATCTTTTTAAACTAATCTATTCCTCTGGGTGTGATATCCTTTGATTGTATTAGGTTTAGCTGATTTAACTTTGATTAAATTATGTTAAGATTAGGGCTTTGATTCAACCACATCATTAGGGTGACTCAGGGTTGAGTCCCCACCTCCTTGGTGGGCTATATAAATAGACACGTACTCAAGGAGAACACAGAAGAAGATGCATAGAGGAAGAGAGAGAGTTCCATGGACACGGAAGAGGAGACAACTTTGATCCTGGGGCCCCAGAGAGAGATAAGCCATGTCCCTGATAGTTTCCAGCTAAAGAGAACAGAGCAGCTGAGCCCTATGCCAGCCTACAGCTGATATCAGAAGAAGCTGCGCCCATGAGCTTTAAGAGGAAGAAGGCTGAACCCTTGCAGACATCGCCTGCCATCTTGCTTCAACACGTGGCAACAGACTTTGGTGAGAAAAATAACCTGGAGTTAGACTCTTTAGGGCCTTGTCACTGTAATCTTCTACTTCAAATAAATACATTTTATAAAAGCCAATAGATTTCTGGTACTTTGCATTAGCACCTCTTTGGCAGACTAATACAGCTGGGTATATGCTTCTAGATTAACAATACATTTTCCTTAGGATCTTGAAATATTTTATTGTCTTCAGGGTTCCATTTTTGTTTGTTTAACTGTCATTTCTTTGTAGGTTATCTTTTTTTTTCTTGCAGCCTTATAAATGTGTCATCCTGCAGTTTCACATATGTCTAAGTGTGAAGTTTCTTTTAATTATCCTACTTGTACATCATTGTGATTCCTGAATTTGAGAATTCATGCCTGCTCTCAATTCTGGAAAATCTTCACCTATTATTTTCAAATAGTACTTCTCACTTGTTTTCTCTATTTTTATCTTCTAGAACTCCAATTAGGTATATGTTAGACTTTCTTATATTACCTTCCATATTTTTAAAAGTCTCATTTGCATTTTTAATTTCTTTTTCACTTTGTGCAATTTCTTGAGTTATTTCTCCTGGTTCCCTAATTCTTATATAATTCAGTCTAATCTACCATTTTACTCATCCATGGATTTTTCAATTTTAAGAATTATGTATATTTTTTAATTTCTAGAAGTTCTACTTTATTCACATCTGAATGGTAATCTTTATTAGTGTCTTGTTCCTTGTTCCTACTTCTTATTTGTCCCATTTAATTCTTTAAACATCTCACAGAGTATCTTCCGTTTGCCTCTCCAGACCTACTGTCTGCCTGAATGCATCACATCAATGAACTCCATTGCCCTCTGACAAATGGGGAGGTAGGAGAGCGAGGCCAATATATCAATTCCCCTGATGTTTAATTCAACATTCTTTCCTTGGGTTGCTGTAGGCTGGCTGCATCCCTTCACTGTAGGCCACAGCTTCTTTCACAGCCTCTACCATGCACATCTCTCTATCCAGATTTCAGTAACAATTTTCATCTCTTCAGGCCTACTGGGGGTATAGGTTGTTACTAGCTTTGGGTTATGGTACCATCCCTTGAGGTTTTTCTGCATCATGCCCCCACTTTTGTAAATCGTGCCTTTATTAAACTCTCTTTGAATTGCTTAGTTTGAGTGTACCTTTTATTTCTTACTGGGATCTTGACTGATAAATTCATTTTAAACATACTTATTTTATATTCTGTTATGTATCCAACTATCCCAATAATGAGGGGGATCAAATCTTGCTTTTTATGTTTTTCATGACTCTTGATCAGGGTGGCTAGTTTTCATATGTGTTTTGTAATTTTGGATTACTAGCTTACATTTATCTGGGCTTTATCTCTAGGGAGCTCTGGGAGTCTGGGCAGGGAGTCCTTAGAGAAAGGACTTAATTTTGCTTTAGCAAGATGCCCCAGGTTGATACCATGCCAGGACCATTTTAATTTAGTTTGGGGTTTCTATTTAGTATAAAGTCAAACTCAAAACCCAACTGAAGGAGGACTGTGATTATAAATTCTCAGGAAAGGCTTTTATTTCCAGTCGGTTCCCAGGACAAGACAGATATGTTTTCTTGTTATTTTTCTCTGCTGGTGGACATATATTTCTCAGTTAAAATTTTCAGTGCATGTATATGCCCTTTAAAAGTAACAGGTTTATGAAGATGTTTAAATTCCAACTTCCCATTGTGCATGGGCCTTGCTTTCTCTCACCTATATGGGAATTAAAATCCAGGCCTCCAGGTCATGGAGACGGGCAGATGTTCTGAGGACAGTCATAACTTGAGCATCAATTTTCCATGTTGGTTTACAGCCTTTTGAAAATTATGTTTACTTTTGATTTGTGCTTAGCTATGCGTTTAAAAAGACTTCTGTTACATTGAATGTTTTACGTTATTTCATAACAAGATAACTTTACAGGACATGTTTTTATATTGTTCCTGGAAACTGATATCTGATTTAAAATTTACAAGAAAATGATTTTTAATTAATGAAATAAACTTTAAAAATACACTAAAGCTTTATAGAGTAGGTTATAAAGGAGAAGAACAATTGAAGGAAAGAGAGGAAAAAGTAGAGAGGGAGGGGCAGGCAGAGAAAGAGGGTAAAAGAGACAGAATCAGGAAGAAGGAAGAGAAAGATAAAAGCTGGAAGAAATAGGAGAGGCACTCGGGTGATCGTTATACTTGCTATTTTTATTATAATTGTTATGTTTAAGTTTATTACTCCTGCCTAAAACAACCTCAGTTGCTATTCTAAATGCATTTCCTTATGAAAACATGGCTCATTACACACAGTGTGGGGATTTGCTTGGCTCTCTTGTTTCACATTCTGATCCCCACTCCAAGGCCTTAGTCTCCACCTCATACTCAAACTGGGAGCAGTTTTCTTCCCATGTATTGGGATTGTAAGAAGAAACAAATCAGTAGCTTGGCAGTTCAATATTAAGTCAATCTTTATCTGAGTCCCACACATGTCTTCCACCTTTATTCAAATAACTGGGTTCTTGCCTCAGTATTTATGACCAAACTGCCACTTTGTCCCATGTCAGCCTGGTCTTTGCCTAGAAAGATCTATTGATTTTTCAAAAATTAGCTCAAGTGTGTCCTTTAATGGAGTTTTTACTCACATTTTTAATGAAAAATAATAACCTTTATGGTTGAGTGTCACCCTGTATGTAGTTCTTTCAGAATGCCAAAAACATTTCTTTGTACTCTTGTATTTACCTGAAGTCTGTAAGCTCTTTGAGGGAAGGACGAATGTCCTATTAATTTTTGTAGTCTCAGTAATAAAAATAATAATATAAATAACAATAATACTAAGCATTTATTGAGAAATTACTCCATGCCAGGCAATTCAAGTACTTTACAGTATTAAGTCACTCGAGAGATTACATAAGATACCCAAAGTCACATAGCTAGGAATCAATTGAAACAAGACTTTAATCCAGATAGCATGTGGCCCTATAGACAAACTTTTAGCCTCTATCCTTCATGCCTTTCTGATACCTTCCAGAATGGTAACACTGTCCGCAGAAGCATAGGTTGTACTAGCAAGAATTTGGACTTGAGTATCAAATCAGCTCATGGGAATGTGGCAGATGCTTAGGGGAATACCCAGCAGGACAAATGAAGGAAGGGCTGAAAGGTGATGGAGCTTTGTGATAAGGCATTTATAAGCAAGCAACATAAAGAGAGTAAAGACAGCGTGAGGCAGCAGTAAGGAAATCTAGCAGCAGTTAATATCATTTTCTGCATACAAAATTGTGTTCATAGGCAGAACTGATGCTCCAGAAGGACTGTTAAGAACAAGGCAGGAATCAAGTCCAAGATTGAAAACAAAAACAAAACAAACAAAAAGCCTGGAGCATGAGGTAGGCACACAAGGCAGGAACTTAGTCATACAGGTGACACTATCCTTTGGAATACTTTTGGCTAATTAAAACTGTTCTTAATTTTTCAAACACTTTTTATTGTTAAGCCATCAGTTGTTAGGCTCACTAAGAGAGAGAAGATTTGTGATGGTTAATTTTATGTGACAATTATGGTGTCTAGTTGTTAGACCAAATATTGGCCTAGTTGTTACTGTGGAGATATTTCAAAGATGGAATTAGTATCTACGATCGATTGACTTTAAGTAAAGGAGATTACTCTCCATAATGTGGATGGGCCTCATCCAATCAGCTGGAGGTATTTACTGTAAAAAATGGCCAGAGGTCAGAAGAATTTTGCCTCAAAACTTCACGATATCAATTCACACCAGTGTTTCCAGCCTGCCAGCTTCCCCTAAGGAATTCAGACTCAAGACCTTTACCATAATTTCCAGTCTTCAGTCTACCCTATGGAATCCACACTTGCCAGCCACCACAATCACATGAGCCAATACTTTATAATAAATCTCTTAATTATCCTGCTACATGTGTGTGTGTATAGACACACATATATCCTATTGGTTTCTCTGGAGAAACCTGACAGAGTAGTCTTTAGGCCAAATGGCAGTAATAAGTGCAATACTGTATATTGTAATGAATTTAATCCTGAGCCAGAACTAGCTCCAGCACTGGAAGACTTCACCCCTGAAACTTTCAACCCCCAAACTAACTCTGGACTATTTTATTTCAACAGGGGAGCTTCCCTGACCTAATTGCATTGTTCTTCAATTGGTCTTTAAAGTTTGAATGGGTGGAGTTGTTTTCCAAGTAAATGAGATGAGGAGAACCTTGAAATTTTTACATGATAATTTAGTTCATGCTTTCTTAACACTATTCCTTCAACAGAAGATTTTGCTCTCCAATTCTTATTCTTAGTTCTATTTTTTTCTTCTATGTGTAAAGATGAAATAACACATTTGTTTTGCATAAGTAAATCAACCTAATTTTGCTGGTATGCTTTCTCTCCAATTAGATACTTTAGAAAGGAACTGAAATGTTTCTTTAATAAAAATGCAGCCTTCCAGTTTCTGCTCTGACATGTAAAGATCTTGGAAGCTGTCACTCCTGTCCTAACAACAACAAAAAAAGCCGAACAAACGGAAAAGCAACTCTTAGATCCAATAGAGAATGAGGTCACAGGGTAAGCTCTATCCTGAGAACTGAAGATACAGGCAGAAACAAAGAATCATAGCTTGCCTCGAACAGAAGCCCTGCGACAGAAACTCTCCTCTGGCTCATTCCAATAGGAACACTTGATGAATTGCTGGAGGCTTAGTGTGGACTAGGTTGATAATTAAAAATTCCTGGGTGCCCAGTCTTAGAGGGGCCCCCATGCTTTCATGAATTTTACCTCCATGAGCCCCACCAGGTTCTTATTGTGAAGACTTGAGAAAAATCTCCTCATGCTTCCAGGAGGGGGAGGGAAAAAGTAACCATTCTGAAATCTGCCCAGAACTCCTTGAGCATTCTGTTTTCTTTAACAAAGGATTGACCTCAAAAGAAGCTATTTTATTAGAGCCTAGCCAACTTGGGTTTTACCAGAGCATAACCAGTGGGGGAGAAGGGAAATATCTAATGCTGGTCCCATCTATCCTTTGACATGAAGGAAAGGAAATACCTAACACCAGCACACTATAGCTTTCCTGTATTACCTAAGGAGGAAAAAATGCTGAGAAACACATTTGAAGGTCACAGCCCCTGGCACAGGCTCACTAAAAAGCTAAGACCAAATTATAAGATTTTAGAATTCTTTCACTGGCCTTATTCCTTACCATCACATCAAAAGGGATCTGGTATATAACAGGAAATTATAATGGAAGGAACTGCAAGGCTCATTCTTTATTTAAGAAGTCTCTCAGGAACCGGCTGCCACCCCCCCCCCAAAAAAAAGGACACCAGCAGAAATTTTAGCTCTGACACCAACAGCTAGAGAAAACAGTAAACACAGACTCCTAACCAGATTAACATAGACCCTCACACTAAAGGCCATTTTCCTCACTTCCTTTCACCCAAATTATTATATCCAGCTTTCAACAAAAAATTTTAAGTTGTACTAAAAGGCAAAAGACACAGTATGAAGAAATAGAACAAGGAACAGGACCAGGCTTTAATATAGCAGAGCTTTTGGAATTAAAAGACAAGGAATTAAAATAACTAAGATTAATATTCTAAGGGCTCTAATATTAAAAGTGTATTTCATGCAATAATTGGTGAGTAATGTAAACAGAGAGATGAAAGGAAATACTGGAAACAACACGATAACAGAAATGAAGAATGCCTTTAATGGGCTCATCAGTAGACTGGACACGGCCAAGAAAGAATTAGTAATTTGAAGATACATCATTACAAACTTCTAAAACTGAAATGCAAGAGAGAAAAAAAAAAAAAAAAGGAATGTAAAAAGACAGAACAGAATATCCATTCCATGGAACAATTACAACTGTTTCTGAACTGTTTTAGGACAAAAGAAATATTTGAAGTAATAATGGCTGAGAATTTTCCATAATTAATGAGAGACACAAAAGCACAGATCCAAGAAGCTCAGAGAATACCAAGCAGGCTAAATACCCAAAAAAACTAACTATAGAAAGCTAAAGACAAAAAGTAAATCTTGAAAGAAGCCTGAGGGGAAAAACACTTTACTTATAGAGGAACAAAGATAAGGATTACATAGAACTTCTCTTCAGAATCCATGCAAGCAAGAGAATAAAATATTTAGTGTTAAAGAAAAAACCATCAACCTAGAATTCTGCATCCAGCAAAATCATCTTTAAAAGAGAAACACTTTCTCAGATAAACAAAATTTGAGGGAATTTGTTGCTAGCAGATCTTTCTTACAAAAAAATTTTAAAAGATGTTCTTCAGAGATAAGGAAAATGAAATAGGTCAGACGCTTGAGAAAAAAGGAAGAGTTTTCAGGACAGAACAGATGAAGGTAAAATTAAATTGTCTATTTTTCTTATGCTTAGCTGATCTAACAGATAACAGATTTTTCAAAATAATAACAGCAATATTGAATGATTATAGCTAAAAACTGAAATACATGGCAGTAATGTTATAAGGAATGGAAGGGAGGAACTGAATTCTCTGTTTAAATAACTGCACTACACATGAAGTAGTATACTGTAATTTTAAAGAAGACTGAAGGTTAGTTGTAAATGTATATTGAGAACTCTAAGGCATTAAATTTTTTTTTAAAAAAGAAGCATAATTGATATGATAAGAGAGGAGAGAAAATGGGATTATGTAAAAAGTTCAATTGAAACCAGAGAGGGCAGAAAAAGAGTGGAGGACAAAAACAAAACAAAAGGAAGAACAAGGACAATGAATAGAAAACAGTTACAAATGGGGTAGATTAGTTCAATTATATTAATAATCGCTTTAAATGTGAATGGTCTAAACATAGTAATTAAAAGACAGAAACTTTCAGAGTGGATAAAAAACAATATCCAAGTATATATTGTCTACAAGAAAACATTTTAAAGATAAAGACATAGATTAAATGTATAGGGATGGAGAAAGATATACTAGGCTAACACTAACCAAAAGAAAGCTAGAGTAGCTATATCAATTTAATACAAAGTAGATTTCTGAGCAAGGAAGATTATCAGAGATAATGAAAGGTATTACATAATGATAACGGGCAAATTCTCCAAGAATACAATCCTTAATGTGTATACACCTAATAGCAGAGTGTTAAATTGTGTGAGGCAAAAACTGATAGCACTGCAAGGAGATACAGGTAAATCCACTATTATAGTTGGAGACTTTAGCCCCTTTAACATCTGTCAGTAATTTTCAGATCCAGCAGGAAAATCTCAAAATATTTGGATATTAAACAATGCACTTCTAAATAACATGAGTCAAATAATTCTTAAGAGAAATAAAAAAATGTACTAAATGAAAATGAAAAAACAACTAATCAAAATTTGTGGGATTTAGCCAATTTACATAGAGTGAAACTTATAGCATTGAGTGCATATATTGGAGAAGGAAAAATATCTCTAATCAATAGTCTAAGCTTCTACCTTAGGAAGCTAGAAAAAGAAGAGCAAATTGAATCCAAAGTAAGCAGAAGAAAATAATAAATTGTAACAAAAATTAATGAAATTGAAATAAGAAAATTTAGAAAATCAATGGAACCCAAAGCCGGTTCTTTGAAAAAAATCAATAAAATTAATAAAACTTTAGCAAGGCTAACCAAGAAAAAAAGAGGCACCATCACTACTGATCCCATGGACATTAAAAAGATAATAAAGGAATGTTATGATCAACTCTATGCCCACAAATATAACTTGGATGAAATGTAAAAATTCTTTGAAAGACATGATCAACTGTGACAGTTTGAGATTATTTATGAACCCCCAAAAGAGAAAGATTATATTTATAAACTAATCTATTATTCTGGGTATGATACCTTTTGATTGTATTAGATTTAACTGGCATGTCTTTGATTAAATTATCTGTTAAGATTAGGGCTTTGAGTCTACCATGCCAGTAAGGCATGACTCAGATTGAGTCCCCGCTCCCTTGGTGGGCTGGTGTAAATGGACATTCACTCAAAAAGACACACAGGAAGAGGAAGGAACTTTGTCATTTTGATCCTACCATGTGACAGAAAGGAGAAGGATCACAGCTAAAGCTCTGGGAGAGATGAGCCATTCACTTGATAGTTTACAGCTCACCTTGGAAAGAGAGCCAAGACTGATATAAGAAGCCCTGAGATATGAACCCTAATCAGGAGAGAGAGGACTGGAAGCCTGGAGGGAAAGGAGAGACCAGGCAGAGATCAGCTACCATCTTCAACACATGGCAAGTGACTTTGGTAAGAAAGCAGCCTTGAGTTGGTCTCTTTAGGGTCAACTGTAAGCTTTTACCCCAAATAAATAGTTTTTGTAAAAGCCAACAGATTTCTGCTACTTTACATTGGCACCCCTTTGGCAAACTAATACAGAATTTGGTACCAGGAGTGGGATACATTCTGCTGCAATTACCAGAAATTCTGGAAAGGTTTTATAAATGGGTAAGGGGTATTTTTTGGAGGAATTGTGAGATGCTTGATGGAAAAGGCCTAGATTTCTTTGAAGTGACTGTTGGTAGCAATGTGGAGTCTAAAGTTATTTCTGATAAGGCCTTAGAAGGAAATGATGGACCTATTATTGGAAACTGGAGGAAAGGTGATCCATGTTTTAAAGTTGCGGAGAACTTAGCAAGATTGACTCCTGATGTTATATGGAAGGCAGAATTTGAAATTGATGAGGTTGGACATTTAGCTGTAGAGCTTTCCAAAGTAAACTTGGAGAATGCAGCCTGGCTTCTCCTTGCAGCTTATAGCAAAATGTAAGAGGAAAGAGATAAGCTGAGGACTGAATTGTTGGGCACAATGAAACCAGAGACTGATTCCAGAAATTCCAGGCTTCTGGAATTCAAGCCTCCAGACAGTAGTGCCCCATTTTAGGAATTAACTAAACTTGTAACTTGTAAGTCAGGAATGAAAATGCAGTTATCCAGGAAAGATTTGTGGAAAGTCTTACTGACTGATGGCTTGGACCCCTGCTTCCGGCATGTTAAACCAACCAGCTTTTTGTGATATCTGTGTGAACAAAATCATTTTCAGCCTGGACTAAAAGAGACATGGAGAGGAGAGTTGGAAGGGAAAATGGCTTTAAGAGGAAAATCATGGAAGATGAGGTCTGAAATTAAGACATCTCCTTGGGCCAAGAGAGAAATCCCACCCATACGTCCAGAGAGGATGAGTTTGCCCTGGCATTTGAAGAGGGGGAGTTTGGCTGTCCAAGGCTACAGAGAGGGTGACAGTTTGAGATTATTTTGCGAATCCCTAAAAAAGAAAGATTACATTTGTAAACTAATCTATTCTTCTGGGTGTGAAACCCACTGATTATATTGTATTCAGTTGAGGGGCCCTTGATTAAATTACCTATTAAAATTAGGGCTTTGATTCGACCATATCAGTAAGTCATGGCTCAGGTTAAGTCCTCGCCCCCTTGATGGGCCAATATAAATGGACACTCACTCAAGAAGACATGCTGGAAGAGAGAGAGCTCTGTCATTTTTTATTCTGAGGCCCCAGAGACAGATGAGCCCTTTGCCTGATAGCTTACAGCTGACTTTGGGAAGAGAACAGGGACTGATATAGAAAGCCTGGAAAGAAATGAACCCTATACCAGCAGAGAGAGAGGAATCCCTGAGAGACAAGCCCTATGCCAGCCTGCAGCTGAGAGAGAGGAAGCCCAGAGGGGAGAGATCAGCAATCATATTGCTTCAACATTTGGCAAGTGACTTTAGTGAGAAACCAACCTTGAGTTGAACTCTTTAGGGCTTTGCAACTGGAAGTTTTTACCCCAAATAAATATCCTTTATAAAAGTCAACAGATTTCTGCTACTTTGCATTGGCATCCCTTTGGCAGACTAATACATTTACCAAAACTCACACCATGAGTTTTGATAATCTGAATAGGCCTATATCTATTAAAGAAATTGAGTGAGCAATTAATAACCTTCCAAAACAGAAAGCACCAGGCTGTCATGGTTTACTGGTGAACTCTACCAATTATTTAACTCTACCATTCATTTAAAAAAGAAATGATACCAATTCTCTATAATCTCTTCCAGAAAATGGAAGCAGAAGGAACTCTTCCTAAGTCATTTTATAAGGACAGCATTACCCTAATATGAAAACCAGACAAAGACATTACAAGAAAAGAAAATTACAGACCAATACCTGTTATGAATATCAATGGATCTACAAAATATTAGGATATTGAACATAACAATGCATAAAAAAATTATATACCACTACAAGTGCATACTCAAGGTATGCAAGGCTGGTTGACATTGGAAATCAATTCATGTGATTTATCACATCAACAGGCTAAAGAAGAAAAATTATATGATCATATCAGTAGGTGTAGAAAAAGCATTTAACAAAATCCAACAACCATTCATGAGTAAAAGAACTCTCAGCAAAATAAGAATAGAGATTTTCCTCAACTTGATAAATAACATCTACAGAAAACTTAGAGCCAACGTCACTCTTAATAGTAAGAAGCTAGATGCTTTTCCTCTGAGACTGGGAACAAGACAAGGATGCCTCCTCTCATCATGCCTATCCAACATCATACTGGAAGTTCTAGCTAATGCAACAAGATAAGAAAGGGAAATAGAGATTAGGAAGGAAGAAATAAAATTGCCTTTGTTCACAGATGATATGATTGTCTATGATAGTCTATGTATAAAATCCCAAAGAATCAGGAGCAGGTGTAGCTCAGTGGTTGAGTGCCTACTTCCCATGTACAAGGTGCTGGGTTCAATCCCCAGTACCTCCTTTAAAAACCCCAATATCAAGAAAAAGTAAAAAAAGAACCTCCTGGAACTGATAAATGATTTTAGCAACACTGCAGATACAAGGTTAATATAAAAAGTCAATTGTTTTCCTATATACCAGCAATGAACACTTGGAATTTGAAATGAAAAGCCCAACACCATTTATATTAGCATAAAAAAGTTCTTAGGTATAGATATAACAAAAATATGTATAAGATCTACATGAGGAAATGTACAAAATTCTGATGAAGGAAATCAAAGAAGATCTAAATAAATGGAGAGATAGCTCATGTTCATGGATGGGAAGACTCAATATTATTAAGATGTCAATTCTTCAAATTTACCCTATAGACCAATCAAAATCCCAGCAAGTTATTTTCTGGATATCAACAAATTGATTCTAAAGTTTATGTGGAAAGGCAAAATACCCAGAATGGCTAACAAAATACTGAAGAAGAGCAAATTTGGAGGACTGGCATTACCTGATTTCATTAGATCCAGATTCATTGAGATTTTTTCTGTGACCTAGCATGTGATCTATCTTGGAATATGATCCATGTGCACTTGAGAAGAATATATATCCTGCTGTATTTGGGTGTAGTGTTCTGTATATGTCTATTAGATCCAGATCCGATTTCTAGATTTACTTTAGAGCTACAGTGATAAAGACATTTGGTATTAGTGAAAGAATAGACAAGTAGATCAGTGGAACAGAATAGAGAATGCAAAAATAGATTCACACAAATATAGTCAACTAATCTTTGACAAGGGAGCAAAGGCAATTCAATGGAGAAGGGATATTTTTTCAACAATGGAGCTGGACAATTTGATAGCCACATGTAAAAACAAAAAAAGAATCTAGCCCAAAACTTACACTTTTCACAAAAGTTAACTCAATATGGATCATAGCCCTAAATGTTAAACACAAAACTATACAACTTCTAGATGATAATATAGAAGAAAATCTGGGTTACTTTACATTGAGTGATGAGTTTTTAGATACAACACCAAAAGCACAATCCATGAAAGAAAGAAAGAGTTAAGTTGGACTTCATTAAAATTAAAATCTGTTGTTCTGCAAGACATTGTTAAGAGATGAGAAGAATGGGAGAAAATATTTGTGAAACACCTTTCTGATAAAAGAATTATATATTCAGAATAGAAAAGAACTCTTAAAATTCAACAATTAGAAAACAAACAATGCAATTAAAAACAAGCAAAATATCTGAAAACACACCTCACCCAAAATGATGTACAGATGGTAAAGAAGTATATGAAAAGATGCTCAATAGGGAATTACAAATTAAAACAATGATGAGATACCACTACACACTTATTAGAATGGCTAAAATCCAAATTCACAACACTAAATGCTAGCAAAGATGTGGAGCAACAGGAACTATTATTCATTGCTGGTGGAAATAGAAAAAGTAGGGCCACATTGGAAGACATTTTGGCAGTTTCTTACAAAGCTAAACATAGGCTTACCATATGAACTAGCAGTCTTGCTCCTAGGCATTTACTTAAATGAATTGAGAACTTATGTCCACACAAAAACCTACACACAAATGTTTATAGCAGCTTTAGTCATAATTGACCAAAATTGGAAGCAACTAAAATGTCTTTGAATAGGTGCATGGATAATCAAACTGTGATGTATGCATACTAGGGAATATTATTCTTCAATAAAAAGAAATGAGCTATCAAGCCATGAAAAGACACCAAGGAACCTTTAATGCATATTGCTAAGTGAAAGAAGCGAGTCTGAAAAGACTTTATACTGTATGCATCTATTCTGGAAAAGTCAAAACTATAGAGACAGTAAAAAAGCCAGTGATTGTCAGGGATTCCAGTTCAGCTAATATTTCTTGAGCTCTTACTATATGTCAGGCTCTGAGCTGATGCTTTCACACACATTTTCCTATTTAATACAGTATAATACAGTTTGAGGTTAAACATTTGAGCTTATACATGTGTATCATACTTTAACTTGCATAAAAATGAAAAAAAATGTAACTTTTCTAGGGTAAATAACAGATGTATACATTGAATATTAATGATGAATCTAAATAGTAATATTCAGTTTTCTTAATTTTATAATTTAAAATAAAAGGAGATGAGGAGATGGATTAAAAAAAAAATTGAAGATAAAACCCTGCACCTGTTATTTAATGAAATAGTAGCAACATATTATTAGAGTATGGAAATAATGTGGCATGTGAGAGTTTACAAATCAGGAAAATATGTACCTTAGCATTTGTGAAATTCATTAAATTATCCTTTGTTTTCTGCAAAGTATTTTGACATTAATGAAAATTGACAAATTGGAAACTGGAAATAATAAACATTTAAATAACTAGCTCTCAGGTCATGTTTATAAAGAAATGTGTCTATATATTTCTACTTCTCTTTAAGTCGATACTAGAAAATATTTTATTTAAATTAACCAAGATACTGTCCATAGATTAAGAAATACCAAACTGAATTAGAAGTTAATTCTTGCATGGAGTCTCATGGATAGAAATATGTGTATGTTCATTTCTTGAGTTATGGGGCATCTTCTTTGCAAGTATTCCATACTTATAGTTGAATAGTTCTCTTTTTCAATCCCTTTCACATATCCAGAAGTTTATTCAATACCATCTTTTTCATTTTTAAAAGAAATTATGCATTCTTGATTTAATCATGCTGTTGAGAGTTCTTTGATGACCTAGGATCTCTTCTCCAATGTCTTTTTTCAACTCTTCATTTGACAGTATTTTTTGATAGACATTTATTAATCAAAGCCATATATGTAAGTTGCTATTTTTGTTACAGACCATCTCCACAAACTTTGATATCATGGTGTTTTAGTAATTAAAATAAATGTGACACATATATAGGTCAGGGTCACAGCAGGAAACAGATGGATACCCCAAAGGGGTAATAAAGAGAATTTAATGAAGAGATTATTTACAAAGGTGTGGGCAGGATAAAGGGAAATAAACTAGGGTTAGTGACATCCCAGTGACCTGCAAAAGCAGGTAAATATTACTACCCCTACGTCTGAAGAAGCATGATGTAGGAGCAGTCAATGAAACCTGGAAAGAGCTATAGCTATAGAAGTGATCCGCATAAGAAATCTTATGGTGTTTGATAGAGGAATGCAAATTTTGTCTAACTTTGGCCCAAAAGGGCTCATGTCCTCTCCTTCTACCATGCAGTGAGGGCAATGCTCCAAAGTAAATTTACAGCTATGAATTCTTATATTAAAAAAGAACAATTTCAAATTAATAACCTAACTTTACATCTTGAGGAACTAGAGAAACAAGAACAAGGTAAACCCAAAGTTACCAGAAGAAAAGAAAGAGTTAAGATTAAAGTGGAGATAAATAAAATAGAGAATATGAAAACAGTGGAGAGAATAAGCACAACAAAAAGTTGTTCCTTTGGAAAAAAATCAATAAAATTGACAAACCTTTAGCTAGACTGTTAAAGAAAAAAAGAGAAAAGATGTAAATAACTAAAATCAGAAAGGAAAATGGTGATATCACTACTGATCTCACAGAAATAAAAATATTTTTAAGAGAATATTATGAACAGTTTTATATCAGCAAACTGTAAATTTAGAAGAAATGGAAAAAATCCTAGAAATACACCAGTTATGTGAATTGACTCAAGAAGAAATAGAAAACATCACCAAACCTATAACAAGTACAGATATTGAACAAATAATCAGAAGCCTTGCACCAAAGAAAAGTCCAGGAACAGTGGCTTCACTGGTGAATTCTACTGAATATTTAAAGAATGAATACCAACTCTTCTAAACTCTTTCAAAGAATTCAAGGAGAGGGAACACTTCCTAATTCATTCTCTGAGGCCAGCATTTCTCTGATATCAAAGCCTGGTAAAGACACTACAAAAAAAGAAAATTATAGACCAATTTCCCTTATGAATATAAATGCAGAAATCCTTAACAAAACATTAGCAAAACAAGCCAATGTAATATTTAAAAGGTTATACATCATGACCTAGTGAGATTCATCTAAGAAATGCAGAGGGTTTATAAAAATACAAAAATCAATATAATACACCACATTGATAGAATGAAAGGAAAAAGAAAAACAAAAGATGCAGAAAAGATGCAGAAAAGGCATTTGACACAATCCAGCAACCTATCTTAATATAAACACTTAGAAAAGTAGGAATAGAAGGGAACTTTTTCAACATGATAAAGGCTATTTATGAAAAACCCACAGCTAACATACTCAGTGGTGAAGTACTTAAAGCTTTCCTCCTAAGATCAGGAATGAGACAAAGATGAACACTTTAACCACTGCTGTTCAATATTGCACTTGAAGTTCTTGCCAGAGCAATTAGACAAGAAAAATAAACAAAAAGTATGCAAATTAGAAAGGAAGAAGTGAAACTATTTCTATTTACAGACAATGTGATCTGATATATAGAAAACCCAAAGGAATCCATAAGAAAACTATTAGAGCTAATAAATAAATTTAGCAAAGAGGCAGAATACAATATCAACATCTAAAAATTAATTTTGTTCCTACGTTAGCAAGGAACAATCCACAGAGGAAATTGAGAGAACAATTCCATTTACAATAGCATTTAAAAGAATAGAATAACTAGGAATAAATTTAACTAAGTATACAAAAGGATTTGTAAACTGAAAACTACAAAACACTACTGAAAGAGATTAAAGAACACCTAAATAAAAATGGCAAGATATCCCGTTCATGGGATGTCTTCCAATCTGTGGTTTCATGGAT
This sequence comes from Tolypeutes matacus, assembly GCA_026826555.1. Classification (NCBI taxonomy): domain Eukaryota; kingdom Metazoa; phylum Chordata; class Mammalia; order Cingulata; family Chlamyphoridae; genus Tolypeutes; species Tolypeutes matacus. The sequence continues at coordinate 17,501,129 of JAKSZT010053928.1, read as the reverse complement.
TGGAAGAGTTAACGTTGTTAATATGTCAATATTACCAAAAGCAATATACAAATTCACTGCAATCTATTAAAATTCCAGCAGCCTTTTTTTTTTTTTTTTTGCATAAATAGGAAAAACTGATCCTCCAAGTTCATAACTACAAGGGGCCACTTCAGTACTTAATTCCCTGAAGACATTTCTAAAAAATTAGCAAAGTAATCAGAGAAGCTCATTTGAAACTAACTGTTTATATCCATAAATGATGCAACTTGTTATACTCTGCTCTTACGGAGGTTTTAACTGTCTTTAAAGCCTTATTCAAAAGCAGTATGATATACTATGTTGTTTTTTTCCTTAGAATTCTTTGCCTTGGCCATCTCAAATTAGAGCACATGGGGGTAGTTGGGTTTTCTGATTATCTAGAAAAAGGTCCTGATAATGTCAACCAAATTATCATTCTCAGCAGTAATTTGATATTTTCACTCTTCTCAATGGCTCAATTGCTTTATTCACTCACTGTGTCACTGTTGGAAGGTGGTATCTCCTCTCACTTTACCCAAAAATCAAGGCCATCCAGTATACACTTCCTCATCTACCATTCTCTTTATTTCTTCAGAATATTTCTGACTATATAACAACCTTCTCAGTCTTTCCTCCAAATCTCAGAAAACGACAGTGCCTATCCAAAGATTAATGCTTAGTCCTGAGGCCAGTGTCATATTTTTTCCTCTGGCTATTAAAAGGCCTATATGCTTGTTTCCTGGTGTCTCAATGATTTTCTTTTGTATTGGCACTTTCCCTTTGGCATTCCAATATGCAGAGGTCTAACTGACTTGAAAAGAAAACCACTATTCTATTTTAATTTTGCAGCCTCCTCTAATTATAACTTATCTCCATTTAATTTTTATGTTAAGCTTCTTGATTGCTCTACAGGCATTTTCCCTATTTCTTTACAGAGTTGACTTCATTAATTTCTCTTGATTAGGTTTTTACTTTGGCATTTTCCTCATATGCTCCCCTACCAATAGTTAGGTTGCCCAAGTCCAACAGCATTGGGAAATAATTTTGCATCATTCTTTTAAATGTCTATGTGTAGTCTGGCATTATTGATTCTTTTATTTCTCCTCACTCATGTACTCTATTTACAAGAAGTCTCCAAGGTTTAGACATCGGCCTTTTATTTCTTCTCTCTATTCTGTTCCTCAAACAAAGCATTCATATAAGTAGTATTTTATATAATAAGCAGAAGAAGTAGTTGGGAATATTTACTCTGGAAAGAGAAGGCAGGGGTGGAATAAGGAAGTAAGGCACGTTTATTGTCTTCAATTATCTGAAGGCTGCCTTGAAGAGAGAGGAAGTTTTCATATGACCCAAAGAACAGAACTAGTATTGGTGGGTAAACAACACTCAGAGGGAAATATATTTTATCTCAATTAAAGGCAAGATTACAATGGCAGAGCTGCCTAAAAATGGAATGAGCTCTTTTCTGAGATAGAGAGTTCCCTTTGCTGAGAACTTTAAGTATAGCCTGGTCAATTCCTTGAAAAGAAAATTATAGAGAGGATTTAAATGTTAAGAGTTGGTGTACTAGATGATATCCAAGGCCGAATTCAACCTTTAAATTCTTATCTTCTGAGCCTTAAATCCACATTACCAACACTCACCGCTCATTTGATCTCCAATTCCTCATATTCAGTTGCTGCTGTGTATTTCCACTTGAAAATTCTACTGATTTCAAACCCAACAACTCCAAAACAGAATTAATTTTCTTCCTACAACTAAACTGACTTCCCTACTAACTTGGTTACTTTTACCAATGATACTTCGTATACTTGGAAATCTGTGTTTAATATCTTGAGTTATCTTTTTGTCAAACCAATCTCTTGCTGTAATCTTTTTAATTTATTCATCTTTCAGTCACTTTCTCTTCTCAAGTTTATCTTACGCACTATACCACATTAAATTGTCTTAAAACACCACTCTAATCATGACATAGCTTTGCACAGTAATGTACCTTTGTTTATGTTTTAAAGTCCAAGTTCTCAGCCTGCTGTTTGGGAACCTATGTGATATAACTTCTAGTAATTTTCCATTTAAACTCTTGGATTCTGCTCATCTAGTCTTCTTTCTAGTTCTGTGATTATACACTTCTTCACTGGGTTATTTCCTTTACCAGAAAAGCCTATTCAAATTCTGAGGATCAATGTGTGTGCAGTATTCTAAATGAAACATGATTTCTTTCTTTTCTGGAGTCTTATAACTTGTTTTCCGTACTACTTATGGAATGAAGTCAAAAATTGCTTCTTCAATGAAAGAAAGGCAGGGTCCCAGTGTCTGATGTTCCAATGTAGTTAATGGATAGAAGAAAGGATTGCTTTTCCCCCTTCTTTAGCACACTCTTTGGCTTTCAAAGGAGGAAAAAACTTTTATTTTTCTCTTAGTTACATAAGAATGGGCTTAGAAATAGAGTTTGGAAATTTTCATTTCTTCTATTGTGCTCCTGTTTAACCTTTAAGCTAATTTTTAAGTAAGTCTTCACCATCAGATGAACGTTGGAAATAGTCTGTATTATACGTCATTCACTATTTTGTATTTTGTCTATTTCTGCATGGTCAGATGGTTCATACTTTTTCCCCATTATTTTATTGAGTACCAAATGAGTAAGTTTATTGTTTTGAGCATTGCATACAATGTTCAGAAGACATTGCCTCTGCCTAGCCATTCTAAATAAGGTAAAATATATGTAAGGAAACTGAGTGACGGTTTAATGGACATGATCATAATTTACAATTTAGCTTTGAATAAAATGAAAATTATACTGAAGCAAAGTAATTTAGAGTTGTAGTTTACTTAATGCTTGCTACTAATTGCTTTCAAGGATTTCCATGCCGCCAATCACATTTTTAATGGCAGTGAATTATTTTACCCTTCCATAGCATTAGTGATTTTAATACTAATGATTTTCTTTTCTTTTTTTTTTTTTTTTGTATAATTCAAAATGTTGTCTTGTTGGCAAGAATTCTTTATCAGAGATAAAAATGCATGTTATTAAATTTATAGTATAACTGTTTATCTGTTTTTCCTCTCACTAACAAGTGTTGTCAACTGGAATGTTTGACTGACTTTGATTTCATGGATAATCAAATGACATCCTTTCTCTGAGTATGTGCTCAAATTTATTTTAGTCTCCTTTTAAAACTAATACTTGGAAATCCAATAGAATACTTGTGTACAAGTAGGCAGTGACTAAATTAAAATCCAAAAAATTATCATATTAAAGTTTATTTTCTGAAAATTAAGAGAATACATATACTATCTTTAATCTTCTTTCTCTCCATTCCACAGAGAAATGATGAAGAGGCAGTTGTGGATAGGGGTGGAACTCGTTCTATTCTCAAAACACACTTTGAGAAAGAAGATTTAGAAGGTAAGACATTCTTTTTCTTGGAGTATCTATTGGTATGCTTTCCAAAGGTATTTGAAAGAGAAATGTGGAATTTGTCACATTTGGGAGAATTTCAGGAGTTGGTAATGCTGGTGGTGGTGGTGATATGATTGTTGTGGTGCAGTTTGGAATGCCAGTAGGCTGACCTGAAAACAATGAGAAGCATCCATCCATTCAACAGGCATTTATTGAGTCCTTACTATATTCAGGCACTGTGCTCTGTGTTGGTATTTCAATAATCCTTGCTTCCAGGAATTACAATCAACGTGAACTATGGTCCATGTTCAGTGGCAAAGCCCCAGGATGCGTTTATCAGTTGCGATCAATGTGCCACACTGATGAAGGATGTTTATGTGGGAGGGTGTGGGAGGTGTGGGGAGTCGGACATATGGGAATCTCTAGATTTTTTGTGTAACATTTATGTAATCTAAATCTCTTTAAAAAAAATTAAAAAAATAATTATTAAAAAAATTCTATTTATAAATGGATTCACACCCATTGAGCAACCTTTTGTGGGGAACATGAGTTAATCCCCAACACAATCTTTTGCTCTGTTTACTAACGGCTACAGTGGATAATTTAACCCCAGAAGCTAATATTTGTGGCTAAGCACTTGATTGAAATTAACCATGGAATGCTAAGGTAACATTACATTTTAGAATTTCAAAAGGAAATAGGAAAAACCTTATTTGCATTGGCATTCTAAATATATTTCCTGCCCCTGCCCATACTAAGCAGACAAACATTCTAGCATTGGAGGACACTATGGAGGATTCTGCTGTGATGCACAAAAAGAACAAAAAGATCTTACTGGTTCCTGGATTGATTATCCTGAATTAGAACATGATGCAGAGGAGAAATGATGGATTTCATGGTTCAGAAAGATGGCATAATATAGAATGAATAACTGGAAGAGAGCCTGTTTGAAAGCTAGTATTACTGAGAGTAGTAGTGTAGGTAGCTCCTCCTTTTTCATAACTGAAGGAAAAAATCAGGGTCCACTTTGTAAACGTTTCTTTAATAATGTAAATAAAACAGACCATAAGTATTTATTTAAAATGAAATAGAGGGGAGTGGGTGTAGCTTAGTGGTTGAGTGCCTGCTTCCCACGTACCGGGTTCAATCCCCAGACCTCCTTAAAACAAAAACAAACAATGAAATAGAGTTGGGAATTGCTGTTATAGACAAACACATATTGTAAATATAAACTCTTCTTTCAATTAAGATTTAAGTTTGAAAATTAGTGTTTCTCAGGATTTATGTGTAGATACTTAGTTAATGGAATTGCTGATATAATTCAACAACCTGAGTACAGCTTGTGTGGTAGATAGAGTTGCCCAATAAAATACACGAAGCCCAGTTAAATTTGAATTTTACATGAAACAATGAATAACTTTTGAATAAAGTTATGCTCCATGCAGTTATTTTCTTCATTGATTTTTAGTTGTCAAATTTGACAACTCTAGTAGTGGATGTTATAATGCACAGCCAAGATGTTACAATAACCCTCTTAAGGACTGAGGCACTTATTACCCCAGTTTCTAGGAGTGTTGCCTGCTGATAGCTCACACCTGAGTTCCTTCGTAGACCTTACAGCTAAAGTGAGCTGCCTTCCCCCATGGCATCCTGAAATCAATGAATGATCAATGAAGGATTGTAAAGGCTTAGTCCTTTTCCTCTATCTGGAACAACTCTGACAGGCTGACTATCCCAGCTTCAGAGTTCCCTGTGGAACCAGTTGAGGTCTTTATTGCACAGTTCAACTTCTCCCTCTACTACTCAAATACTGCTTTCCCTATTCCTTTATAGGTATCATGCTAACAACACTTTCCAACAAATTCCTGCCCATAAATCTCCGTTTCAGATGATTTCCCTGAGAACCTGACCCGCCTCCTGATTATTCTCTAGTCCCTGTATAGTAGGAATAGACATACTTGATAGTTGGCAGAATCCTCACATTGGTTCCTTGACATGTGGGGTTGAGCTATTGTAGTTGGTGAGAAGGCTCTGAAACTACCTGACTTGGCTATGGTTGTAAATCAAACCCAGTATCGCATTTGAGGGGGAGTGGCAGAGATTAGTTCCATCTTTAAAAACCTAAACTATGCACAAGTCTGGCCACTACAAAAACCTGCAAACTAAACCAAGTGGTAGCACCAATTGCATTGCTGTACCAGATGTGGATCTTTGTTAGAGAAGATTAACATGGCCTCAGGTACATAGTATGCTGCTGTAGATCTGGAGCATTCATTTTTTTCTATCATTATCCAAAAGGAGGACCAGAGGTGTTCATATTCCCTTGGGAAGTAGAACAGTATACATATATGGTCTTGCTCTTGGAGTTTGTTAACTCTTCCACCTTATATCATAATTGAGTCCAAAGAGATGTGAACTGTCCAGATATTATGCAGGCAACTATGCTGGAGGCTTTTGTAATACAGATACATTCGAGAATCTATTTCCCAGGGAATCTGATTTAAATCAACATAAAAAAGATGTCCAACACTATACCAAGCCTGAAACTCCAGGGTGGATGACTGGAGAAGTAAATCAGTTTCCCCGTAGATTCAATACAAACAGACATGTCCTTTCAGTTACTTTTATTCATCTCGATTCTCACTTCACTGTTTACTCTTATCCAGCTTTTCTCAGAATGGATGCCTGCACTTTGACCCTTCATACTCCTTTTTTGCCTGATGTTACACCTGCTACAACCTGCATTCTTCCCCACAGGTTGATTTTTTTTCTAATCATTGATATTGAGAACCTATTTAGAGAAAGAGACTGGTATCTCCCAAATCTTTATCAGGCATTTCTAACATAATCCCTGTTATTTTTCTACAGCATGAGAATCTAGAAGAAGCAGTAAAACTCAGCAATATTATTACAGGTTTTCTGTTCACAAACCTTCCATATCATCCTATACCAAGTCTTTGCTTTCTCACCTCTTCCATTTGTGTTTTCCCTCCACATAAAAACAGAATGACCATTCTGCCCATCCACTAGCATTACCTGATCCCTCCAGGGAGAAGAATTATCTTCCTCCTCCCAATCTCTCTTCCTAAGTTTACGTCTTACATTACTGTTATGTATAACTGTCTTATCATCCTTATTTGATTATAAAATCTTTGAGGGACAAATTTGTCTTACATGTCTTTGTGTTTTTCCATAGTATCTAGAACTTTTTCTTAAACTAGCTAGGTACTAAATAAATGTGTTGCATCCAATCTCATTTATATATATTTCAATAATGTCACCAATCATGTAATAACTTAAATCTCTATAATGTAATTAAGTGCATAATTAATGCACATCAAATATTTATGTTTCAATCATTTAAAATGTGAATACAGGAGTCTAATTCTGTTGCTCTGTATTAAAATAAATTTTGTTACATTTTAATCTGATATTCAGGAAATCATAAATTTAAAACTTTCATGGAAAAGTTAAATTAATCACTAAATATGGGCCTGCAAGTTAAATTTTTTAAAAATTAAGTATTGATTTTAGCAGACATTAAAATACTTTTAAGTCAAGGATTTGACAGAGAAAATTATGCCCCAGTCTTGATATTCTTTTGCTCATTCCATCTAAAAATTGAAATAGTTTACTGGTTTCTTTTCTTTTGGATCTACCTAGTATGTTACAGCTCTAAAGGACAATGAGATAATGTAAGTAAAGCACTAAGCACAATGGCTGTCGTTCATGTGGTGTTGTTCTATTAATGGTAGTGTTCTCATACTTTCCTCATTTTACCTAATGCAGCCCTGACCTCCTAAAGATGACTTACATAGTTTCTGATTACAATCATTGCAATGTCAAAAATGTTTTTTGCTACAAAAACAAAAATGAATGTTGATCCTGTAGTTGTAATACAGTATTTTGCAATGAAATTTTTATAGAAGAGAGAAAAAAAGTAAGAGATAAAAGAAAAGTTGGGAAGCAGATGTGGCTCAAGCAGATGGGTGCCTGCCTACCACATGGGAGGTCCCAGTGCCTCCTAAAGAAGACAAGTAAGACAGTGAGCTGACATGACAGGCTGGCTTGGCAAGATGACACAACAAGGAGACACAGCGAGGAAACACAATGAGAGACATAGCAAGCAGGGAGCAGAGGTGGCTCAAGCAAGTGGGTGCCTCCCTCCCACATAGGAGGTCCCAGGTTCAGTTCCTGGTGACTCCTAAAAAAGAAGACGAGCAGACACAGAGAGCTGACAGTGAGTGTAAACAACTGCGGGGGGGGGTGTGTAGAAATGAATAAATAAAATAAACCTTTAAAAGAAATGAGAGAGAAAAGTAAACTAGGAGGTCTGGACTTTTTAAAAAATATATTTTACCTTCAAAATCTTATGCCAAGAGTTGGCAAACTATGGCCGATGGGCCAAATCCTGCCTGTTGCCTCTTTTTGTTTGGCCCACGGGCTAAGAATGGTTTTTAAATGATTGAAAAAATTCAAAAGATGAATAATATTTTGTGACATATAAGAGTTATATGAAACTTAAATTTTTGTGTTCATTAATAAAATTTTATTGGAACATAGCCATACTCATTCATTACATTTTATCTATGGCTGCCTTTTTTTGCTACAGTGGCAGAGTTGAGTAGTTGTGACAAAGAATGCATGTGATGCTCTCTTGCTTCATAGCATTGCTTGGTGCACTGCAAATTTCAGTTAGTTTCATGTCATATATATCACTGTACAATGATATTTTTATTTATTTTATTTTTTAACAATGTATATATATCATATCAAAAAAAAGAACATAAGAGAAATGTAGACTTTGAATGTCATACTTTTATGGCACAGTGTAGTGTAGATTATGTTGTTAATTAGATGACAAAGTATTGTGTTTATCATGCAATGACACTATAGTTGTGCTAAAAGAATAGAATATATGTCAGTCTTACCACACTAAGCACTCATCACAATATTGCCAACTCACAGGATTGAAATATCTCATCACAGCAGAATTTCTTCACAAAAATAAAAATGACAATGAGGCTGCCATCAAATTATATTTCTGAATGGCTCATTTGTTAGTCAAGCAAGGAAAGCTGTTTACTGTTGATGAGTTAATTAAATCATGTTTGATTGCAGCAGTGAAATAAATTTGTCCAGAGAAAATAAACTTCAAACTATTATACTTTTTGGTGAGATTATTTGCTTGAAGAGTTAGGGACAATGCAAGCAACATCAATAGTCAATAAAAAGCAACGCAAATTCTTTCAAATAGTTCTCCTTGGATTTGATGTGTCGACAGAGGTTACGGATACTGCTCAGGTGTTGTTTATTCAAGGAGTCCTTGCTGAGCTTTAAGTGACTGAGATTTGGCCTCTCTGCATAGTTTGCATGAAACAACTACAGGCAAGAATATTTTCAAAGAAGTTGAGTAAACACTAATTCAGTACAACCTGAAGTAGAATCTGCTAAGATGTGGTACAATTTATGGTGGTAAAAATATGTGTACAGCAGAAAAAGGTTTAGTTGGACAAATTTACATAGCTTCTGTAACTGTAATGTGTTTAAAGTCAATGGTTATTCATTGTATTATTCATTAGCAGGCACTTTGTGGAAAAGATTCGACTTTATCGTGTGTTATTGAACCAGTAGTGTCAGTGAAAAATGGCATGAACTTAATCATTGTAAGCTCTGGCAATTTTTGTCAGAAAGAGAAGGTGAATATCTTGATTTATCCTACTCTACATTAGTTTGATGGCTTAGCAGTAATAAATTCTTACTGCAAGTTTTTGAGCTCAGGGCTGAGGCTAAAATTTTTCTGAATGAGAAGAACTGCTCACATACACTATTATTGAGCATTGAATGGTTTTGTAAATTTGCTGCAGACTTGATATTTCTTAATGAATTCAATCTAAAATTATCCGTAAAAAATTAGCTTAGATGCAAAACTTATTCTGCAGTAAATTCATTTTGATGACAACTAATGTTGTTTGAATTGCAAATAATGTTAACCTGCTTTATATACTTCCCATGCTGTCAAAAGTTAAAACAAGAAAAGAGATCTCCATTCTCACACGGATTTGCAGCACAAACTACAGTTCTAGTGGCATTTTTTAAAGACCTTGATGAAAGTGCAAAGGAGATTTCCATATATCAAAATCCATGTAACTATACAATTGAGGAGCTTCCACTTAATCTTCAGTTGGAAGTAATCAGTTTACCATTTAAAGACATACTGAAAGGCAAGCATCAAGAAAAGACTCTAACATAATTATACAAATACTTTTGAAGCAATGAATATGCTCATTAAAATAATTTGCTCATGGATTGATATCAGCATTTGGCAGTATCTATCTCTGTGAAAAGACATTTTCAAAGGTGAAATACATGAAATCTTATTACAGATCAGCATTAACAGATAAAAACATTTGAAATAGATTTTGATAATAGGAAACAATAACTTTGAATCCCAATTAAGTGACATATTGTCAACCCCCCAAATAAAAAATAATTTCATTTTTCTCATTAATAAGTGCCAGAAAAAATTGTAACTTTTATTAAATTTTGAATTTTATCAATAATTTGTGGAAATTTGTTTTTTCTCTTTTTATATAAATCTTCACATAATGTCCTCAATTTTTTCCCTTGGCCCACAAAGCCTAAAATGTGTACTTCCTGGCCCTTTACAGAAATGTTTGCTGACCCCTGCCTCATGCCATCACTTAAATTATATTCCAGAATCCCCTAGGTCATAATGAAAACAGATGATTTAGGATTAAAAGACATAGATTTATTACTGAGGGTTTACTGCATACCACTGTTGGCATGTTTAACTGGAACTGACAATGGATATTCAAGGAGATCTTTCTAGGCATTGAAGGTAGTACGGGGGTGGGGTGGGGGGAGGGTGTCCTAAGCCAACAATTCCATGGGCTTGACATTTAGCTGAAAAGATAACTTCATACTAAATTGATCCCATGGCTCTGGAAGTTTCCAAAAGTTTCCAAATGGACTCAGTGGTCTAACAGGAGATATAACATAGCCAGAATGTATAGATTTTTGATGGTGGTTCAATGCATTTAATCATCTTGTGCTTCTAAAAACTTCTTTTGAGGATTAAGTTTCTTACTAAAGCCCATTTAAATGCCAATAAATATATTTTACAAATACAATGAAGAATAAATGTCTTGACTAGTTCTGAAGATGGAAAAAAAAAAAACAAATTTAAAAATTAGGGGCCACTGTTCTTTGAGCAGGCAAACTGATACTCAGGAGGTGATCAACTAAAACCCACTATATATATCAAACGTGGTTATCTAGTCCATCCATAATTTCAAATAAGAGGATTAAACCATTTGAAGGATTTATTTTATTGATTTAACAAGAATTATTTATTAGCTATAGTGATCTAGATTTGACAGTAGACACTTGGGAGTGAGATTATGAGTATGTATATAAAGAAAACTAAGATACAGCGTCTGCCCTCAGGATTCTTGTGTAGAGGAAGAAATTTAAATATGGTTCATTGTTATAAAGAAGTATGAACAAATTCCCAATAGGAAACAAAAATTGATTCTGCTGGGGATAGTCAAAGTTGACTTCACAGAGACAGAGTTTGGCTTTGAAGGATAAATAAGAATTCTGAAGGCAAAGAAGGATAGGGTATGCTAAATTCTGGGAATGGCAAATGTAGTGTGGCAAAAGCATTTGATTTGTGTAGATGGGAGTAAAAGGTGGCTGGAGATGACATTTAAATCTTTACATGAGGTAGGTCAGGTAGTGAGAAACTAATTAATCCTTGAATTTGCTCAGTGAATTAAATACTATTATTTTCTCCATTTTACAGATGAGGACACTGCACAGAAGATTAAAGGACTTTCCAAGGGCATAAAATTAGTAGAGCTGGGATTCAAACCCACTAGAATCTGGGCTCTTAACTACTATATTAAAAAGAGTTAATGAAAATGCCAAGCCATGTATTTTAAGCGACTGAGTGAGGCAGGACGATTATTAACTGGAATACTTGGGCATGTTTATTCACTTCATCATAATACTTCAAAAAGTTGGGATTCTTCTATTGTGAAGCAATGATGAATTTGATATTTAGTTAATAAGTTAATACCCATATCACAATGATTTTCCAAATGATCTTGCATACATTTTTTATGGTTACTAGCAAATTCCTATTAGATTGGGATTCATTCTCATAAATAGGAAGGTCAACTCTCCCACTGGAGGCTAGTTTTACTATAACTTCATGTTCTCTTATTTTAAATCCTCTTCTCTGTTCATCACAAAAATGAATCATCTTATTGTTTCTTTATTCAAAATAGCCTTCTCTTTGGAAGAGAAAGAACAGTTTTTATGCTATTATTGCTATTATTTCTGCAGATTAACTTTAGTATAATTTAGTATTGTTGATTTAGGCTAAATGCCAGGTGATGGGGCAATTCTTAGTGATATTTGGGCCATTGGTAATAACTAATGGAGCTAATTAATTGCACAGGATCCATTTGAAATTGTACATTTTGCCTGCCAAACACTTTGAATATCTGAAGATAAGAGTTAGGCAGACTAATAGTGGATATTTCAGAAAAAAAATAGCAAATAGTAAATTTCATTTCCTTATTGAACTATCTTTGATATCTGTGCACAATTCATAACTAATTTTTCTATTTCCCCAGTTTATCCTAAGAATAAGACCAAATAAGAAAATATTCTTTTAAATTTCTTTAATAATGGAATTTACATTTTTTCCTGAGATTAACTCTCAGGTGAGCTGTACACTGTATTCCATTTTTTTTTTTTAAAGATTTTATTTATTTATTCATTTATCCCCCCCTTGCTGCTTGTGCTCGCTGGGTCAGCTAACCACGCCGTGCGGGCGGGCTTGCCTTCACCAGGAGGCCCCGGGAACCGAACCCGGGGCCTCCCATATGGTAAACGGGAGCCCTACTGATTGAGCCACAGCCGCTTCCCTTTGTATTCCATTTATTCACTTGAATTTTTCCACATAATTTGTATATGTGACCCATACCAATTCATTTTGGTACACAATTTGTTCTCAATATTTTTGTATATTTGAAGTGAAAGGTAACTTAATAGTTATGTATAGTCTGCTTTTATAGTGTATTTTAGTACCAGGTAAATTAGAAATATCAAAAGTATTTTTCTGTTTTTAATCTGGTTTATTAAGCCATTTGCAAGTAGTTACAGACATATTATTGTATGAGGAAAGTAACTTATGTATTATAAATGTGTATATGTGGCTAAGAAAGCCTAACAACTTATGGTTTCATAATTTAGGGGTCCCTTTGCATCCCTAGCTTAGGAAGTTAGTTTTTAGGCAGCAAACTTTTAAACAATAACACATATTGTTGGTATCTCTTCATCATTCCTTGTAAGTCAGGCTCTATTTAGTGCTGTTCTCCTCCTATCACAGGCACAGTACAATACTGGTGTGCTTGTTCTTGAATGTGACTTTAGACATCTTCTCTGTGGATGACAAGAACTGTGTGTTTTTGTGTGTACCATATATGTACACATTTTCAGTGAATCATTATTTAATATAATTGAAGAAAATAAATTCACATTCATTACTTTAAAAATAATCTTATAATATTAAAGGGTATTTTACAGGAGAGAAATTATTCTTTTAATCCTTAAATCATTTTCTTGAAAAATATTTAATACTCTAAAGACGAACTACAAATAACCAAAGCCTCTTATTACTTACTCCATAAATTCGTGTTAACAAAATACCGGCGCCCCCCCCCCCCCCAAGATGGCTCCCTCGACTGTTTGCTTGCTGTTTTGGCTTGTTGCACTCATTGTCTGTTCCTTGTTTTAGCTCCTTGTCTGTTTGTTTTTTTCCTTTAGGAGGCAGGGGAACCGAACTTGGGACCTCACATGTAGGAGGCGGGTGCTTACTGCTCGAGCACATCCGCTCCCAACAATATACTTAAAAAAATTAAAAAAAAAAAATTTTTTTTTATAGATACTTAAATTACAAAAATGTTACACAGAATATATAGGGGATCCCTATCTGCTCCGCTCCCCACACTTCCCATATTTTCCCTCGTTGGCAACATATTTCATTAATGTGGTATATTCATTGCAATTGATGAACACAATTTGGAGCATTGCCACTAAGCATGGATTATAGTTTACAATGTAGTTTACACTCTCTCCCGCTCAACTCTAGGTTATGGCAGGATCTATAATGGCCTGTATCCCAACAATATACTTTTGTTTTGTGTTTCTCAGACATCTGGATTCATGGTTTAGTTATACAGTTTAATACTGTGGGGGCAGATATAATAGTGTGGAGGTTGACTTAGTCTATTTCTTGACTTCTTGATTATATTATGAAATCTGTAATTCCACTGCTAATCTTTCCCCCTCGAGCTCTTCTACTTTATCCTCCTCTGCCTCATGGGATACATAGCTTCCACAGGTATCCCCTTTCTACAGGCTCCTCTCACAGCATAAGCAGGGGTAGATTGCCACTCAATTAGGACAATTCCCAGCAAGTCATCATTCATCAATATTAATTAAGTGCTAATGAGATACAAGCACTGACCCAAGTTTCTGTTTTATGCTCTGCATTCTCCCAGGAGGTTTAAATACTGGTGCTGTCAATAGGACATTTGAGTTCTAGACCCCTTTGGGAAAAAACTTCCTGTGGTCACTTTGCACATAAATATTTACATTCAAATTATCAGTTGATATAAATAATATAATAAAGAAAAAATATTAAGTAATAAATGAAAAAGGTAATATTTTTAATTTTTGGATGATAAAACCCGATAATTTTAGCAGTACTAGTGTCAGTAGAACCTAAATAGAACTAATTCCATCTTAGGGTATGAGTATTCTGAGATTACTTTTCTGAGTATTCTCTTTTGTATTTTCTCCTAGTGACCTTGTTTTTTCCCACATATTTAATTTTTCTTCCAAATCATATGCTGCTGTTTTCTTTGTTGGACTTGATTCCTCAACAATTGGATTGTTATCTTTCTAAAGTGCAGGGATCATGTCCTATAAAAATTGCTTTTTATCTAACTTCTTGACTGATTTGAACCCCAGCTTCTCTTTGAGCATTGTAAACATCCAACATCAAGCTCTTTTACAACATATCCAAACTGTGAATTCTCAGTTCTTGTTAATGTATCTTAGAAAATACATATTATTAGGATTCATTCATTTATTCAAGTGCTTACTCTATTTCAAGATGAAAAATAGCACTGCTATCTCAAGACACAGAGTAATTTAATTGCTTTGTTTTTCTTACGACAGTGTTATAAGCATATAAGAAATAATATTTTTGGAAATATGCCACAGTACCTTCTAAACTAGTTAATCCCAAACCACTGGTATTTTATGAGCAACTTCAGTTTTAGTTTCCAAGATTTCTGCTTCCCATTAAGAATAGTCATAGTCATGTAGTACATTGTTTTGTAATGATTACAAATGTGGTCAGGTGACTGTGACCAGGGCTGGTTTAACTCTCCTCTTTCTTTTAGCAAAACAACATGAGAAAAAACAGTGCAGTAGCCTAATAGTACTTGCTATACACACACACTCGCTCACACTCTTGGTCTTTTTTGTTCTCACCCTCCATTGCTCTCTCTGTGCAGAGAATTTCTACTGTACTTGGAATCCTTTGATATATTATGGCAAATGATGCCTTGTTGTGTTTTCTGACTTTGCTAGAGTCTCCATGGAATTAAAGATCACATGCTTATTTCAGCTTAATGTTGTTGACCTTTTCCCATGATTGACATATCTAAATGACTGTAGCAACCCAGTAATTATGCACCAGCTGTGTTATTTTCATTTCACTGGAAAAATATACAGTTCTCTTCAAGAGTAGAAAGCTTGACCCCCTCCCTGCCACCTAAATAAAGGAGATATTAAGATTCCTTTCCATCCTCAAATGCATCTCTTTCTTCAATGCATTTCATAAACATTCAGTATATTATGACCACAGCCACTTTGAGTTGTTTCAGTACTGGTGATCCGTTGTATACTTAAAGTGTTTTGAGAATTATGGATTTGCTCAGCAACACAGAATCCACACAATTTAAGTGTTAAAAACCAAGATTTATTAGCAATATTTGTGCTCAGAAAGACAATGTTATAGTTAATGAATCATTTGTTTTTATATTTGGGCATACTGAATTTTCCCTCAACTAAAAATACTCCCCCCAAAAACAAACAAGTAAAAAAGAGCCCTGAGATTTTTTTGGAGACTTTTTTCCTCATAGTCACTGCTGCTGTATCCTAAATGCATTTAATTTTCTCAGACTTCATTATGAATTCTATACTGGCTTCTAGAATCCAGATTTTACTTTCTTTTTTTTTTTTTATTATGGGTAAAAATCAAAATTCTCACAATACATACAAACATTTGCAAAATGATATATAAATATATATGCATATATGTGTATTTGCTTACAAAAATGTTATTTATATATATATATATATACATATATTTTAAGAGGTGCTTAGATTACCCAAAATATTACATGGAACCCACTGGGATTCCCATGTTGCCCACCTCCCACACCTCCCACCACATCCTATGTGCCAGGTGTGCATGAAATCTCGGTGGAGCTGCAACTCCTACCCTACAGCTCAATGGACTCATCCAAGTCACCTAGTGAGGAGACAACGATGGGCAATGGCCATCCCAGGGAATGGAGAGGGCCTGCATCTGCAGGCAGGATCATCCCACCCACCATATCCATGGGATATAAGCCCTCTCTCACTTGGAGTTGGAGTGGACATCACCATCCCAGATTTTACTTTCTAACGAAGACTTTACAGGAAGAAGTCTTGATTAGCAGTTTAAAGAGTTACTTGAAGAAGACACTTTGGGTAAGATTTTACAGGACAAAAGAAAAGAATCATTTCATTTTTAGTTCTGTGGTAGAATTGTGTGAATGGTTCCTGGTGTTTTACACTTGGCCTAAAAAAACTTTTCTTATAATGGCACTGTTCCAGTTTAACTAGTGTTTTCAGAATATATTCATATAGAAATGATTCTGCATTTTATTCTTTTTTAGCTTTTTAACATGATATAAAGTCAATTCTTGTTGATCATTTTGATTAATTTAAGAAATCTCCATTTGAAAGGATTCCTCTCTCAACTACATTTTTGACTTTATCATAAAATAAAAATCGTTCCCTATATAGTTTTGAAAAGAAATTCAGATTAGTTTAAGAATTCTCATGTCAATTTGGAATGATAATATCTATCATTAAGTTTCTTGAATATTTTGTCTTTTAAAGTTATGTCTACCAGGATGGAAAATTCAATTTTGGATATAATATAGTAGAAAAATTGATGGTAATATTAATTTGGGAATGTAATCAGTCTACTGTTTCCTACAGAATCTTAGGTGATTCTCTGGTTACACAGGCCAGAGTTCTATAATTGAGATTAGAAAAGTTGGTAATATAGAGAGAAGAAAGAAGGCAATGAAATGGAAACAAAAATTTTTATTCTTCTTTCCCTTTTCTTTACTGCTATAAGACACTAAAGGTTAGCAATTGGAA
Source organism: Tolypeutes matacus (assembly GCA_026826555.1). Taxonomy (NCBI): domain Eukaryota; kingdom Metazoa; phylum Chordata; class Mammalia; order Cingulata; family Chlamyphoridae; genus Tolypeutes; species Tolypeutes matacus. The sequence goes on along the minus strand of JAKSZT010053928.1, from coordinate 17,484,184 downwards.
GGTGAAAATGAAGTAACATATATGATTGTCTGCTGTGTAACAAGCATTGTATTCAATATGCTATATCTATTATATTAGCTCATGTAATCTTTGTAGAAAATCTCCTAAAGCCATTGACAAGTTTTTATTATCTGTATTGATTTATTTTGTCCTGAAAGTAAAAATGAGGTTTCTGGATTAGAGGCAGATTATTATTCTTACTTATAGCAACAACTGTGTTGGTTGCCCATGCTGCATTCTTCCACTCCAGGGCAATGTGATGAGAGCCAGATGATTATTTATACAGACGAGAATCCTGATATTATGAATCTGGGGGTTTATACAGGAAGTATAGAGCTGCCTTCTCTCCTCCAGAGAGAGGGGGAAAAACTTATCTCTCTAGCAAATCATCTCTGGGAATAGAAAGGGAAGGTCCCTAGTTTAAGTAATTTGGAATGTATAACTGGCTCTAGGATTTTATTATCTTTAGAAATGTAAACACATAGCTCTGGGAGATAAATGTCAGTCTCTGGGGTCTTTATCTATTCAACCAACCTTTAGCTTCCAAAGCTTGTCCTTTAACCCAGGTTCCAGTTTTCTTCACTCAGAAAGCCCTAACCATGCAGAAATATGAAAATATTCTTTTTCTATGGTTACACAGTCCTGAAATTTGGCAGTTTCAGTACTGTTACTATGAAATCTGTGGCCATTAGTTTTGCTTCCATGCCTAAATTTCTTAACGGGTTTAGTAGCATAATTCATTATTATGTCTACAAATCTATTTATTTTATGCAATGTATTTATTCAATAAATATTTATTGAGCACCTCAAATTTTCATACACTGTGCTAGGTACTTAGAGTGTATCAGTGAGCAAATGAAAAATTTCAGTCTTCCTGAAATTTACAGACTTTTGGGGGAAAACCAGACCAAACACTTAACATTATAAGTAAATTATATTGCTAGAATGTATTTTTAGAAAGAAAGTAGAAGAGAATGAGGGGCATGAAGGGTTTGGAAAGGGCAGGGTGTAATATTAAATTGGTGGTCAGGATAAACTTCACAAGAAGGTGAAATACGAGGAGACGTGAAGGAGGTGAAGAATTAGCCAAGTGGGCAGAATATTTCAGGCAGTGAAAAAAGACAGTGGAAAGTCCCCCAGATGGCAGTGAAGATATCCAGAAGGACACTGTGACTGGAGTGGAGTGAGGGATTGATTAGCAAGAGCCAACAGGAGCTGGGGCTTATTAGATCATGGAGGTCTTGGCAGAGCATTATAAGATCTTTGGCTTTTTCTCTGAGTAAATTGGGTGACAGAAGTTTAACAGAAGAATATTATGACCTAACTTACATTTTTAAAGGTCTACAGTGGCTGCTGTGTTTAGAACATATTGTAGTAAGTAAGGAGTAACTCAAGAAGATTGAATGGGGGCTATCACAGCAATCCAGGTCAGACATGATAATGACTCTTACCAGAGTGGTACTGTGAAATAGTGAGAAGTGACCAAATTCTGGATATATGTTGAAAGCAGTCCCAACGAATTTCCCAATGGATTGGTTGTGGACATAAGAGAAAGAGACGAGTCTAAAATGATACAAGGTTTTTGGTCTGAGCAACTAGAAAAAATGTTTTATCATTAGCTGGGATGGACAGGACTGTGGCTAGAGCAGTTTTTTTTTTTTTTTGGAGGGGATTGGAATGGGGAAGATTAGGAGTTTAGTCTTGGACATGTTGAAATTCCACTGTCTTAGACATGCAGTGGAGGTGTCCAATAAACATTTGGATATGACAGGAGAGTTTGGGAGAGACATTTGGGTTAGAGGTATAAAAGTGAGCATGTCCACAAATAGATGGCATCAGAGGCAGATTAAAGTTTTGTGGGGCCTTAAAGCTATACAATTTTGGTAAAAAAAAATAAAAAAAAAAAAAAAAGGAAAGAATTCAAAAGTTGAATATACAAATTAGGTACGAGTGAATATTTATTTGGGATGAGAAAAAATTAAAACAAATAATTTTTGGAAACTGATAAATAGCACAAAGCATAAGTTTTGGAAAAATATCTTGATGTGTGTTTTTGTAATAATAAACTTTATTTTTAGAGAAGTTTTAGATTTACATTTACAGAAAAATTACACTGAAAGTTTAGGGAATTCTCATATAATCCACCCCCTCACACACAAATAATTTCCCCTAGTATTAACATCTTAGATTAGTTTTGTACATTTGTTGCCATTGATGAATCAGTATTGAAGCCATTGCTACTCACCAAAGCCTATAGTTTACATTATGGTTTACTTTTTGTGCTATACAGTTCCATAGGCCTTGAAAAATGCATAAAGTCATGTGTCTACAATTGCAGTATCACACAGAAGAATATCACTGCCTCAAATATGCCCTGTGTTCCACCCATTTATCACCCCCTCTCCCTTCTGAACCCCTTTATATCAATGTTACAAGTTCTTCCATTAACACAAGATAGTTAACTATAATAATAATAAATCTACTGGGTCTGTGGTTACACTTCTTCCTTATGTTTGTTCATTCCTCAGTCTTGAGGGATTTGGGATAATGTCCATTCTGTCCACTTCAGGCTGAAAGGAGACTTAGATATTATGGGGTAGATAAAATAAATTGTTTTGCTTGCAATTGTAGATACTCCTTGTTTTTTGGAATGGAACTTGTCCATCATCATCATTTTGTTGGTTCTCTAGGGAAAACCCAAAGAATTGGAGAGTAGGAGTTGGTTGCTACTCTGCTGGGATTTGGGGCTCAACTAACATATGAACAATTTGCAGATTAAGTCTATGAGAGATATATTTAACTGGTATATTGAGAATTATAGGTTTCAAATAAAAGGAATAGAAGAATCACGAGTAGGGAATTATAAATTAGCATAACTATGTTATATTGGGGAAATAGATTATCATATATTCCCAAATAGGACCTGCTGAAGGGATGTTGATTTCATGAGGCTGTATGCCTTGCCTCTGGTGTCTGGACATCCCTAGAGCCCTAGGGAGCACTCCTTTCTGAGACTTTGTTTACTGTGGCAGTTAGTGAAATTTGTCTGAGATCTTCATAAATGTAACCTCCGGAATGACCTTTAATCACTTTGAAATCTCTTAGCCATAAAAGCTCTTTTATTTAATATTTCCCCCCTTTTGGTCAAGGTCTTTTTCCAAATGCATTGCTGGTTAGCATTTGATAATAATTCCTTGGTGCCAAGGAGGCTTATCCCCAGGAGTTATGTTCCATGTTGCGGGGAAGGTAGTAAGTTTATTTGCTGAATTTGGCTTAGAGAGAGGCCACGTTTGAATAACAAGGAGGTTTTCAGGAGGCAACTCTTAGGCATTAATTATAATTAGGCTAAGTTTCATTTTTACAGAAATAAGGTTGATAAGTACAAGCATTAAGATTGAGGACTTGGCATATAAGCCTGGTTTCTTTTCTTAGGTATGGCTTATGTATTCCAGAGATTTTTGCCATTTGAGAAAATAGCAGGGCTTCCCTAGGATGGAAGTTTAATATTTTGTTAGCTATTTTTTGTACCTCTATCTATTGAGAAAACATACCTATGACAACATGAACACAATCACATCCCATAGAAGTATATTTTAGGTGAATTTTTCCCTATATTACACCCCACTATCAACACCCTGGACTAGTGATGTACCTTTGTTATAGATCCTGAAAGAAAATTCTTATATTTGTATTCTTAACTACAACACTGATCACCCCAGAATTCACTGAGTTGTACAGTCACCTGTTTTATCCTCTAGCTTTCCTTCTAGCTCATGGATGAGCTAAAACTTCCCTGTTCAACTACAATCACATTCACACTTCAGCACTGTTAATCACACTCATATTGCTTTACCACCATAGCCTCCATCCATTTCCAAACTGTTACAATCAACCTAATTATAAATTCTGCACAGAGTAAGCATCGCTTACCAACCTCTGCTTGCCATCTATCTCCTGTTAACCTATCTTCCAAACTCTACCTCCATGAGTGTGCTCAATATCTTTAGTTCATATCAGTGAAAGCATGCAATTTTTGTCCTTTTGTGTCTGGCTTATTTCACTCAACATGAGGTCCTTGAGGTTCATACATGTTGTCACATGTGTCAAAACTTCATTCCTTCTTACTGCTGAATAATATTCCATCATATGTATATACCACATTTTGTTTAATCCATTCATCTGTTGATGGGCACCTGGGTTTCTTCTATCTTTTGGCAATTGTGAATAATGCCACTGTGAACATTGGTGTGGATATATCTGTTTGTATTCCTGCTTTCAATTTTTCTGGGTGTATAACTAGTAGTGGGATTGCTGGATCATATGGCAATTCTATACTTAGCTTCCCAAGGAACTGCCAAACTGTCCTCCACAATGGCTGCACCATTCTACATTCCCACCAGCAGTGAATGAATGTTCCTATTTCTCCACATCCTCTCCAACACTTGTAGATTACTGTTTTTTAAAAAATAACAGCCAGTCTAGTAGGTGTGAAATGATATCTTATTGTAGTTTTGATTTGCATTACCCTAATAATTAGTGATGTTGAGCATCTTTTCAAGTGTTTTTCATCCATTCACATTTCCTCTTTGGAAAAGTATCTGTTTAAGTCCTTTGCCCATTTTTAAATTGAGTTGTTTGCCTTTTTATTATTGAGTTGTAGAATCCTTATATATGTATTCTTTATATATGCTGGATATTAGATCCTTATTGGATATGTGGCTACCAAATATTTTCCCCCATTGGGTGGGTTGCCTTTTCAATTTCTTGACAAACTCTTTTGAAGCATGAAAGTTTTTAATTTTCAGGAGGTCCAATTTATCTATTTTTTTTTTCATTGCTCGTGCTTTGGTGGTAAAGTTCATGAAACCATTGCCTACCAGGTCACATAGATGCTTCCCTATATTATCCTCTAGGAACTTTATGGTCCTGGCTCTTATATTTAGGTCTTTGATCCACCTTGAGTTACTTTTTATATAGGATGTGAGATAGGGATCCTCTTTCATTCTTTTGGATATGGATATCCAGGTCTCCCAGCACCATTTGTTAAAGAGACCATTTTGTCCCAGTTGAGTGAGCTTGGCAGCCTTGTTGAATATCAGTTGGCTGTAGATGTGCAGGTCTATTTCTAAATTCTTATTTCAGTTTCATTGGTCAATATCTCTATCCTTGTGCCAATACCATGCAGTTTTGACTACTAAAGCTTTTTAGTATGTTTTCAAGTTAGGTAGTGTGAGTCCTCTAGCTTTGTTTTTCTTTTCAACATGTTTTTGACTATTTGGAACCACTTACCCTTCCAAATCAATTTGATATTGCTGTTTCCATTTCTGGAAAAAAAATGCTGTTTGAATTTTTCTTGGGATTGCATTGAATCTGTACATCAGTTTAGGTAGAATTGACATATAAATGATGTTTAGTTTTCCAATTCATGAACATGGAATATCCTTCAATTTATTTAGGTCTTCTTTGGTTTCTGTTAGCAATATTGTGTAGTTTTCTGTGTATAAGTCCTTTACATCTTCATTTAAGTTTATTCCTAGGTATTTCATTATTTTAGTTGCTATTGTAACGAAATTTTCTTCTTGATTTCTTCCTCTGATTGCTTATTATTAGTGTAAAGAAACACTACAGATTTTTGCTTGCTGATTTATATACCACCACTTTACTGTACTTATCAGTTCTAATAGCATTGTAGATTTTTCAGGACTTTCTATATATAGGATTATGTCATCTTCAAATAGTGAAAGTTTTACTTCTTCCTTTCCAATTTGGATGCATTTTATTTCTTTTTCTTGCTTAAGTGTTCTAGCAAGAACTTCTAACACAATGTTGAATAAGAGTGGTAGCAGTGGGCATCTTAAATCTTGTTCCAGATCTTAGAGAGAAAGCCTTTAGCCTTTCACCACTAAATATAACGTTAGCTGTGGGGTTTTTCATATATGCCCTTTACCTTGCTGAGGGAGTTTCCTTCTATCCTATCTTTCAAAGTGTTTTTATCAAGAAAGGATGCTGAATTTTCTTGAATGCCTTTTCTGCATCAATAGAGATGATCATATGTTTTTTCTACTTCGATCTGTTAACATGGTGTGTTATATTAATTGATTTTCTTATTGTTGAACCATCCTTGCATAACTGGGATAAAGCTCACTTTATCATGGGTATACTTTGTTTGATGTGTTGTTGGATTCAATTAGCAAGTATTTTGTTGAACATTTTTGTATATAAGTTCATTAGAGATATTGGTCTGTAATTTTTCTCTTCTTGTGGTATTGTTATGTGTCTTTGGTGTTAAGGTGATGTTGGGATCATAGAATGAGTTAGGTATTGTTCCCTCCTCTTATATTTTTTGGAAGAGTTTGAGCAGGATTTGGTGTTAATTCTTTTCAGAATGATTGATAGAATTCACCTGTGATGCCATCTAGTCATGGCTATTCTTGGTAGGAAGATATTTGATGACTGATTCAATCTTATTACTTGTGATTGGTCTCTTGAAGTTTTCTATTTCTTCTTCCTTCAGTGTAGGCTGCTTGTGTAGTCCTAGAAATTCATCCATTTTATCTAAGTTGTCCAACTTGTTGGCATACAGTTTTTCATAGTATTCTCTTACAAGCCTTTTTATTTCTGTTGGGTCAGTGGTGATGTCCCCTCTCTCATATTTTATTTTATTTGCATCTTCTCTCTTTTTTCTTTGTTAGTCTAGCTAAGGGTTTGTTAATTTTGTTCATCTTCTCAGAAAACCAGCTGATGGGCTTGTTAATTATCTCTATTGTTTTTTATTCTCAATTTCACTTATTTCTGCTCTAATCTTTGTTATTTCTCCCTTCTGCTTGCTTTGGGATTACTTTGTTGTTTTTTTTTTCTAGTTCCTCAAGATGAGCAGATAGGTCTTTGATTTTAACTTTCTCTTTTTTTTTTTTTTCTTTTTCAGCATTGCCTTCACTGCATTCCATAAGTTTTTGATATGCTGTGTTCTCATTTTCATTCACTTTGAGATATTTACTGATTTCTATTACAATTTCCTTCTTGATCCACTGATTGATTAAGAGTGTGTTGTTTAAATTCCATATATTTGTGAATTTTCCAGTTCTCCACCCATTATTGATTTTCAGCTTAATTCAGCTTTGGTCAGAAATAGTGCTTTGTATAATTTCATCTTCCTAAATTTGTTGAGACTTGTTCTATGAATTAACATGTGGGCCATCCTGGAGAATGATCCCTGAGCTTGTGAGAAGAAAGTATATCCTGCTGTTTTGGGGTGCAATGTTCTGTATATGTTCATTAGGAATAGTTCCTCTAACATATTATTCAGGATCTCTATTTCTTTTTTTAATACTTAAATTTAAAAAAAAAATGCTTTAGATTACATAAATGTTACATAAAAAATACAGGGGATTCCCATATGCCCCACTCTCTACCCCTCTCACATTAACAACATCCTTCATTAGTGTGGTACATTTGTTACAATTGATGAGCATATATTGGAGCATTGCCACTAAGTGTGGATTTTGTTTACATTATAGTTTACACTCTGTCCTGCACAATTTTGTAAGTTTTGACAAAATATATAATGGCCTGTTTCTATAATTGCAATGTCATTCAGAACAATTCTAGTGTCCTGAAAATACCCCCATATTACACCAGTTTTTCCCTTTCCCTCCCCTCAGAAATTCCAGTGACCACTGCCTCCACATCAATGATAAAAGTTCTTCCATTGCTAAAATAACAATAAGTCTATGGCAGAATAACAGTAAGTTTACTCCAGGCCATTGTTCATTCCCCAGTCCTGAGGATTCTGGGATGGTGATGCTCACTCTGCCTCTAGTTGAGAGGGACTTAGATCCCATGGGGCAGATGGATGGGACTATCTTGCTTGCAGTTTCAGACTCTTTTTGTTCCTTGGGATTGTCGTTGTCCATCATCATCTCCTTGTTAGTTGTCCTGGGTGAGTCCAATGAACTGGAGAGTAGGTGTTGCAACTCTGTTGAGATTCAGGGCCCAATTGGCACATAGACAGCCCAAAGATTTAAGGCTCTTTTCAAGATCTCTATTTCTTTATTGATTCTATGTCAAGATGTTCTGTCTATTGTTGAAAGTGGTTTATTGAAGTCCCCCCACTATGATTGTAGAGGTGTCTATTTCTCTCCTTAGTTTTGCCAATGTTTGCCTCATGTATTTTGGGGTACCCTGGTTAGGTGCATACATATTTGTGATTGGTCTTTCTTTTTGGTAGATTGCCCCTTTTATTAATATATAGTGGCCTTCTTTGTCTCTTACAACAGTTTTGCATTTAAGATCTGTTTTGTTCACTATTAGTTTAGATACCCAGCCCTTTTCTGGTTACTGTTTGCATTGAAAACCATTTTCCAACCTTTCACTTGCCACCTATTAGTGCCCTTGGGTATAAGGTGAGTCTTTTGTAGACAGCATATAGAAGGATCATATTTTTTATCCATTTTGCCAATCTGTGTCTCTTAATTGGGGAGTTTAATGCATTAACATTCAGTGTTATTACTGTAAAGTCAGTACTTCATCCATTTTTTTCTTTAGGTTTATATAGGTCATATTTTACTTTTCATTCTCTTTTTACCCTTTTAGTTGCCCTTACTAATACTCTTCCTTTCTACACTCTGCTCCAAACTTCTCCCTCCTATCTTTTCCTTTCCACCTACAGAACCCCCTTTAGTGTTTCTTGAAGGGTAGGACTCTTTTTTGACAAATTCTCTCAATTTCTGTTTATCTGTGAATATTTTCATCTCTTCCTCATTTTTGAAGGACATTTTTGTTGGATACAGAATTCTTGGCTGGAATTTTCTTTCTTTCAACACCTTAACTATGTCATACCACTGCCTTCTCACCTCCCTGGTTTCAGATGAGAAATCAGCATTTAATCTTATCAAGCAGCCCTTATATGTGATGGATCTCTTTTCTCTTGCTGCTTTCAGGATTCTCTTTTTATATCTCACATTTGACAATTTAATTAGTATGTGTCTCAGAGTAGGTCAGCTGTGACTCATTCTGTTTGGAGTTTGCTATGCTTCCTGGACAGGTACATCCATGTCCCTCATAAGAGTTGGGAAATTTTAGGCCAGTATTTCCTCAAACATTCCTTCTACCCCTTTTCCTACTCTTCTCCCTCTGGGACACCCATAATGCATATGTTTGTGTATTTTGTGCTGTCATTCAATTCCCTGAGTCCCTGATGAATTTTTTCTTTTTCTTTTTTGGTCTATCTGTGGAACTTCAGATGTCCTATCTTCCACTTTGCTAATTCAATCCTTGGCCTGTTTAAATCTGCTATTGTGTGATTCCATTGTATTTTTTTTTGTTTCTTCCATTGTGCATTTCAGTACTATAAGATCTATTATTTTTATGTTTGTTTACAATATCTTCTGTATGTTCAACCTGTGTCTTCTTAATATACTTTATATCTTCCTTCATCTCATTGAATTGATTTAGGATATTTGTTTAGACATCTTTGATTAGTTATTTCGCATTCTCCTCCTGCTTTTTTAGTTTGTTCATTTGACTGGGCCATATCTTCCTGTTTCTTAGTATGACTTATAATTTTTTGCTGATGTAGGCATCTATTTATCTTGTAGTGTTTATTCTGTTGGTCAGTTTCTTTCTCTCTTGCATAGGGTTTTTGTTAGACTGGGCCATGTCTTCCTGTTTCTTAGTATGGCTTGTAATTTTTTGCTGGTGTCTAGACATCTGTTTATCTTTATGGGTTTATTCTATTGGTTAGCTTCTCTTTCTACGCTAGGGTTTTATTTTGTTGTTGGTTTTGTGTGTGTGGTCAGGTCTCACTTTGACACTTTATTCCTCTTATGCTATTCCCTTGTTGTTGTCTATGTTACCTACTTTGGCACCATTTTCCTGGAAGTCCTTGCATAAGGTTTTATTTTTGTTTGTACTGAATCTTCTTTGACACTTGGTGCCTCTTATTCTAAATCTTTAAAATTGATTGTGTTTAACTGAAAAAAGTAAAAAGAATGACTAAAAAATTTAAAAATGATAGAAAAAAAATATATAATAAAAAATAAAAAGAATGAAAAAAGAAAAAAGGAAAAAAGAAAAAAAGAAGAGACAAGAAAAACAGGAAAAGAAAAAATAAGAGGAAAGGTATGAAAGAAAAAAGGAAAAGACAAGAAAGAAAAAGAATGAATGAAGAAAAGAAAAAATAAAGGAGGGCCTCCTTCTCAGGTCACAGGCTTCCAGCTAGGCTCCTCCCATTCAGCTGCCCATGCCCAATAATAAATCACCCTGTGGTTTTAGTAATTCATTTACACTGAAAAATTTAGAGGTTGGGGAGTCATAACAAGAAAATTTCCTTCTGAATTAACAGAAGAAAGTGTTCACATTTTTATTCAGCTTAATTCTGTCTTTCCAAAATTAGCATATTCAGCATTTTAAAGCCAAATTATAACTCACTGGGCTATCTAGCCATACTAACGTTTACACTAAAATTATGATAGGATAAGAAAAAAACTTGGCAGCTGTTTAAGCTGCCTACTCTATTTCTCAACTGTGGATTGTTTTTCTCATTTGTATTATGCTGTTAAATATCTCAATGAAACAATAATGGAGAAAAATATCTTTACAAAATGGGGGGGGGATTACATTACAGAACTATTAACAATAATGAGATTTGTGCAACTGATTTTCCTTGCACCAGGATTATAGAAAGAAAGGAGGGAGGGAAGGAAAGGAAAGAAGGGAAGTAAAGGAAGGAATAAAGGAAGAAAGAGAGGAAGAAAGAAAGAGAAAAAGAAACTTGGTTTTCCTCTCAAGCCACTGGCAACTGGCTAGGCCCCTCCTCTACTGCTGCCCATGCCTGCCAATCAATCATCCCATTGCCTTCGTCTCCATGGTTACCCACCCTGCTTGCTCAGTTGCTAGAGCATGAGACTCACACTATTTTTAATTACATGCCTTACAGACCTTTGTAGTACATTTTCCCCTACATTTTTGACCTTCATACCAATGGTTTTATAGTATCATTTTCTGTTGAGAATGGGTAAAAATAATTCAGACTTTTCTTTATTGTGCCTGATTGAAAATTGTTTATTTTAAATTATAGTTTAGAAAGGTTTCTTTCATCTTTACAACTTATTTACAATTTCTTGAAAATGTTCAAGGTTGTCTTAAAGTTTAAGAAAACTTCCAGCAACTTCTTTCATCTGTGGCCTGTAAGATTTGGAAGAATTTACCAGAGACTAAATTCTGGTTCTGTATATTTCAAACATTGCTTCTCTACCACCCACATACTTCCAATGCTGGGAAAATTGAGATACCTCTTCGTATTGTAACACTACTGAATTTTTGTGTCATGATGTCAAGAGAGTTTGGCACAGTGGGTTTTAGGAGTATTCTTGGAAGCTATTTCTTCTCCAGGATGACTAAGAATAACTTACTCATATATATAAGTAACTGCTAATCACACAAATATGTTCCTCTAAGTCCAGTCTCAATGCATCTCCAACTCTAATTCCTCTTAGCTGGTTCACCAAAATACTGATAGACACTCAATTGCCCCCCATCATGAAGGGAAGAGTGATGAAAGTGAAATTGAGAATGACAATGTTTTTAAGCAATTATGGTTAATATTTGCATTCACAAATTTCCCTAAATTATATGACTGTAACAACACAGTGCTAGGGCCCTCCCAAGACCTTGGAAAGGGCATGCAAGTGAGAAAACCTGCATCTAAGCTTCAGAAAGTATTAGAAGTTGTTTCAGAGAGTTTATTTTTAACTGGATCTCATAATGCTTATGTTATTTGTCAGCTTTTTAAGATGTGTAGTTTTTTGTAATATCTTTTCTCATTCTAAACAATATTTTCTTTCATGTCTAATTTTGTATTCATAATTTTGTATTCTTTTTCTCAAAGAGGGTCTTCAAATTGATTAAGCTTCACACCCTACAAAATCCGCATCCTCCTTTGAGGTGTTAGTGGGATTGAAGGATATCTGAGGTCAGGGTACCAGAGGCATGAACTATAAAGAAAGGAGATGGAAGGATGCATAAAATTGAAACTATGGAAGGGTTGCAATTATTGCTAATTAAAGGACAAATGAACTTTGGAGTGAGTGGCTGAGATAGGGTGGATAACAAGATCATTGGAAGATAGGAGTTCAAGAAACTGAAAGGGCAGAATGTTGCAAGAATCGTATACCTGCATTTTGAAATCTCATGAAATAAGGTAGGAATAGTATAGTAAGCAAAGAATTAAAACTTTTGAGAAGTGAGTGGGAATTAACTGGACCTTGATATATGACAGCAACAATGAAGCAAGACACGTGATGAGTGATAAAATCTATCACGGGATTTAAATCTGAGGAGTTTTAGACAAGATGGAGGGAAATGGTCTGAAAGTGGCAGAACAGACATCACCTCACCTATTCCACTCACTCCACAGAGGCAGCGGGAACAAGAAAGACGCGTTTCCACGTTGCGCAAGGACTGTTGGAGAAAAGCAGCCATCACTGAGAGGCCAGAGGAAATCAGTGTACTCAAGAGAAAGCCAGATTTGCATTCAAGCAAGAAAAGTAAAGGGAATACTTAGAGAATTGGTTGTGGGCTCACTGGAAGGGTTGCAGGACTTGGGGAATGATGGGTGAACAAAGGTAATTTTTACTGGTTTATAACTTTAAAAAATGTTAAATATCTTGTAATTTCTCTTGCTTCATCTAATCAAATAGATGAGCCTATCACTTGTAATCATTAAAGTTCCTGTGCTTCCTGTGGCCATTTACTTATGCCCATTAAACCTTTCTATTTGTTTCATATTTCTCCTCTATTTTTAATTCTGCTCTTCTTTTATCATCTTCTATTCTTTTATCTCCTACTGAGCCTCAAACTTTTCTTTCCTACCTTCTCTCTTGCTATTTTTGTCCTCTACTATTTATTTCATCATTTCATTTAAACATGAAATATCTCCCCTGCCCCCCACCTCCCTTTAGCTGTAGCTGGGAATCTACAATATGCAATCATAGTGGTAATCCTAATTTTGATACAGCATATATTTACCTGTTACAAAGAAAGGGATTGCATGAGGGCAGATGGTCTCCCAGATTCAGGAGGATAGTATTTTTGCCAACTGATGCTAACATTGCCACCTACACTTTCTTGAACACATAAAAGGAAGCAACTCATCATTTCCTGTGCTCCATTGATCTGGCTTAGATTCTAAAGGGGGTTGAGTTGATTTATTTGTTAATTCTGGGAGTTGAAATATGACCTTACTTTTTTGACAATTTGTCTCATAAATTATAAAAAAGCTTTTCTGCATGATATCTTCATTCTATAGATGACATAACTGGCTCAGAAAGAGAAAGTGTTTTTTTCAAGGTTGCACAGATATTAAATGGTGGAAACAGAATTTGAATGCAGGTACTTGATGCAAACATGCTTTTAATTACTTTTAATTACTACTCCATATGTTTCCCACTTATAAAACTTGATAATGTGTGAAATCAAGTAATAAGTAGGGCCAGGTACACCCAATACACATTCTTGTCCCTTTATTCCTTTTGTCCCAAATTGAGCCTTTGTTGTTGGTAAAGCTCTCCTGTATATTTTAATTATCGGTAACCAGTAATTTTTTCGCATACCTGCATGGATGCATAAAGAAGAGATACTTATATGTAGAAAAAATTTATCAGCTTCATTTTTCCAGAAGACTGATCTACAATTACTGTTAGGATGATAAGAGATTAACATCCCTTATTAAAATGTATATAACACCTGATTTTCTTAATATAATCAAGGAATGGCTGATTTTTTAGTTGCCTGCTCCTCCCACTTCCAGTTTTGCAAGAATTTGGAGGTATTTTAACCAGTCTCACAAAAATAAGCATTTTCTTTTTTGTTATTTTCCATAAAGAAAATTTTCGTAATTCAAGTACAAAAACATAAACAAATTCATTTTAGTAGAATTTATTTCTCTCTGTCAAAAAAACATGATCAGCTTAAATGAATATTTAAATTGAATATTTTTGAAATCTCACAGCTTTTATTGCATGTTGTTTTAGTTTTCTGGCTGATCACAAAATCATGAAATAGGTTGACTTAAACAAAAGGAATTTATTGGCTCATGGTTTTGAGGCTAGGAGAAGCCCCAAATCAAGGCATCAGCGAGGCAATGTTTTCTCCCTGAAGACTGTGGCGTTCTGAGGCTGGCTGCTGGTTATTCTTGGGTCCTTGGTATTTTCTTTCTTTTTCCTTCTGGGTTCCCTTGATCCAGCTTCCTGCTTCCTGCTCATCCTGTGGCTTTCTCTCTCCCTGTCTGAATTTCATCTGGTTTATGAAGAATTCCGGTAATCCAGATTAAAGCCCAAACGGATTCAGTTGGCCATATTTTAACTGAAAATAACATCTTCAGATGGTCTTATTTACAATTGGTTTACAACCACATATTGTTTAAGATTAAGATCATACTTCAATCTACTACACATGTCTTCTGAAACTTAGTATTACTATAATGATATTGGTTTAGACCTTCCTTGCCATTCATTGTAGGATTTTGTATTATTTGGCATTTAAGAAATTACGATTTTTTAAAAACCCAGTATGTTAATAATATTTTCTTAAGAGATTTTATTTTGGGTATGGTACTCTCTTAAAGGTGATCTACATTGAGGGAAAGCTAGGCTACTTGCTGACCCAAATATCTTGCTTTTTCAAAAAACACTTTTCTACACAGCTACTCATTGCAAGACTTTATAACCAGTCCTGCAAGATTCTGTCTCAGGAAACTCCTTCAACCTGATTTTCCTTGCATCCATATGTAATGTCTTCAAGATACCAGTTTAGCTGTGTGTCTTTGCTTTCTCTACTTACTTGACTATGTTGGGATACTGTTTCAGATTGTTTATTTTTGCCTTGATATGGCAACTTCTTAGGATGTTACTTCTGGCAATTGTCCGTCAGGTCCATATTCCACAAACAAAGGCAATAAATACCATTTCACTATACTCAGCCTCTGGACATTGCCAGTGAGGCCCATGGTGCCCCTTATGTTTATCTATCTGTGGATGGTCATCTTAATTAGTAATTGTCAGAAACTGTTGCAATCATTAAGGTTTAGCTCAAGTACCACGGCTCTGGAAAGGTATTATTTGCAACTGAAGACATTATTCACTGTCCACACTTTCTCAATTCTTATTCATTTCCCATTCCCTGAAAATACTCTCAAGAAGGTTACACATAAACATTTAATTTCTAACTGTAATGGTTTGTTTTTAGTCTTAATCTTGTTTGACTCCTCTGTAGCATACAGACTAACTGCCCTCTTCTTGAAAAATTTTCCTCCTTTGGTTTCTTTTGCTATTTTTAAATTGGGAAATGAAGAATGAATACAGCAGAAAATGCAGAAAGCTAATGTGTCAAGAATAGAACATTGCCAGCATCTAGGGGTTCTTTATGTGCCTCTCCCCAAACATAACCCATACTCTTGCTTATAATAGAGGTAACAACTATTCTTTTAGAGTGTGTATATTCTATAGCCCTATGCTTTATTTTTCATTCTAGTAACATATATGTGACCTAAAATTTCCCCTTTTAACCACATTCACATATATAATTGAGTGCTGTTAATTATACTCAGGGTATTGTGTTACCATTATGAACATTTTTTCCCAAAATTTGACAATCAACTCAAATAGAAATTCTGCATAAATTAACCATAAACTCTCCATTCCCTACTCTCAACCCAGTCCCTGGTAACCTATAATCTGGATTCTAACTCTATGTGTTTGCTTATTCTAATTATTTCATATCAGTGAGATTGTACAATATTTGTCCTTTTGTGTCTAGCTTATTTCACTCAACATAATGTCTTCAAGATTTATCTATGTTGTCATGTAAGCCAGAATTTCATTCCTTTTTAATGCTGAATGATGTTCCATTGAATGTATATACCACATTTTGTTTATCCATTCATAAGTTGATGGGCATATGGGTTACATCTATCTTTTGGCAATTGTGAATAATGCTAATATGAACATTAGTGTGCAAATATCTTTTTGAGTCCCTGCTTTCAATTCTTTTGTGTATATATCTAGTAGAGGGAAAACTAGGTCATATGATAATTCTATACTTATCTTCTTGAGGAACTGTGAAACTCTTCCACAGAGGCTGCACTATTTTACATTCCTACTAGCAATGAATGAGTATTCCTATTTCTCTGCATCCTCTCCAATACTTGTAATTTTTTTTCCTTTTCTTTTTTTTTTTTTAATAGCAGCCATTCCAGTGGGTGTGAAATGGTATCTCATTGTGGCGTTGATGTGCATTTCCTAATAGCATTTTTCATGTGCTTTTTAGCCTTTGTATATATCCTCTCGTGAGAAATATCTATTCAAGTCTTTTGCCCAATTCTTAATTTAGTTGTTTGTCTTTATATTGTTGAGTTGTAGGATTTCTATGTATATTCTGGATATTAAACCATTATTTGATATGTGGTTTCCACATATTTTCTTCCATTGAGTAGGACATCTTTTCACTTTTGTGTCAAAGTCGTTTGCTGCTTAAAAAAGCTTTTACTTTTGAGGAGTTCCCATTTATCTATTTTATCTTTTGTTCCTTGTGTTTTGGGTGTGAAGTCTAGGAAATCATTGTCCAACACAAGATCCTAAAAATGCTTCCCTATATTTTCTTCTAAGAGTTTTATAGTCCTGGTTCTTATATGTAGGTCTTTCATCCATTTTGAGTTAATTTTTGTATATGGTGTTTTTTTTTTTTTTTTTTTTTGCATATGGAATCTAGTTCTCCCAGAACCATTTGTTAAAGGGGTTATTCTCTCCCAAATGAATGGATGTGGCAGCCTTGTGAAAAATCATTGGCAGTAAAATTCTACACATTGTACATGATTGTTTTGTAAGCTCACAACTTATCTAATAAATAAATAGATAAATGAAAAGTGCAAAACTAGACACAATTCATCATCATCATCATCATAAAAGGACTAAAGTGTTACTCAAATGCAAATAAAATCAAGTGGCCATAGATGTGATGGTCTATTTTTGAACTCTCAATTTTATTCCGTTGGTCTATATGTCTGTCCTTCTGTTAGTACCATGCTGTTTTGACCAATATCGCTTTGTAATATGCTTTAAAGGCAGGAAATGTGAGTCCTCCAACTTCATTCTTCTTTTTCAAGATGCTGTTTTTGGCTATTTGGGGCCCCTTTCCTTCCAAATAAATTTGATAATTGGTTTTCCATTTCTGTGAAGTAGGCTGTTGGAATTTTGATTGAGATTGTGCTGAATTTGTAAATCATTTTGGGTAGAATTGACATCTTAAAGATATTTAGTCTTCCAACCCATGAACAAGGACAGTCCTTCCATTCATTCAGGTCTTTCTTTATTTCTTTTAGCAATGATTTGTAGTTTTATGTACACACGTCCTTTACATCTTTGGTTAAATTTATTCCTATATATTTTATTCTTTTAGTTGATATTGTGAATGGAATTTTTTCTTGATTTCTTCATCAGATTGCTCTTAATTAGAGTATAGAGACACTACTGTTTTTTGGATGTTGATCTTGTAACTCACCACTTGCTGAATTTGTTTCTTAGCTCTAGTAGCCCTGTTGTAAATTTTTTCAGAACCTTATTTCTATAGGATCATGCTGTTTGCAAAAAGTGAAATTTGCACTTTTTCTTTTCTGATTTGGATGCCTTGTATTTATTTTTCTTGTCTAATTGCCCTGGTTAGAACTTCCAGTACAATGTTGAATAACAGTGGTGACAGTGGACATCCTTATCTTGTTCTTGATCTTAGAGGGAAAGCTTTCAATCTTTCACCATTGTGTGTGATATTAGCTGTGGGTTTTCATGTATGCCCTTTATCATGTTGAGAAAGCTTCCTTATATTCCTATTTTTCTAAGTGTTTTTATCAAGAAAGGATGCTGGATTTTGTCAAATGCCTTTCTGCAACAAACAAGATGATCATGTGTTTTTTTTTCTTCTTCATGTTGTTAATGTGGTGTATTACATTAATTGATATTCTTATGTTGAACCACCCTTTCATACCTGTGATAAAATCCACTTGATCATGGTGTATAATTATTTGAATGTGCTGTAGTATTTGATTTGCAAGTATTTTGTTGAGGATTCTTTCATCTATATTCATAAGAGAAATTGGTCTGTAAGTTTCTTTTCTTGTATTATCTTTTCAGGCTTTGGTATCAGGTTGATATTGGCCTCATAGAATGAGTTATGTAGTGCACCCTTCTCTTCAAGTTTGTGAAGAGTTTGAGAAAGATTGGTATTAATTCTTCTTGGAATATCTGGTAGAATTAATCTGTGAAGCCATCTGGTCCTGGGCTTTTCTTTGTTGGAAGGTTTTTGATGACTTATTCAATCTCTTTACAGGTAATTGGGTTGTTGAGATCTTCTGTTTCTTCTAAGGTCAATGTAAGTTGATCGTGTGTTTCTAGGAATTTGTCCATTTTGTCTACGTTGTCTAGTTTGTTGGTGTACAGTTATTCATATATCCTCTTATGATGCTTTTTATTTCTGTGGGGTCAGTAATAATGTCCCCCCTCTCATTTCTGATTATATTTATTTGCATCTTCTCTCTCTTTTTCTCTCTCAGTCTAGCTAAGGTTATGTCAATTTTGTTGATCTCAAAGAACCAACTTTTAGTTTTATTGATTCTCTCTATTGTTTTTTATTTTCAATTTAATTTATTTCTGCTCTAATCTTTGTTATTTCTTTCCTCCTGCTTACCTTGGGATTACTTTACTATTCTTTTTCTATTCTAGTTCCTCCAGGTGCATGGTTAGGTCTTTAATTTTAGCTCTTTCTTCCTTTTTCATATGGGTGTTTATAGTTATAAATTTCCCTCTCAGCACTGCCTTTGCTGCATCCCATAGGTTTTGATATGTTGTGTTCTCATTTTCATTCATCTCAAGATACTGATTTCTTCTGCAATTTCTTCTTTTACACACTGATTGTTCCAGAGTGTGTTATTCAACCTCCATACATTCATGCATTTTCCAGTCCTCTGCCTTTTATTGATTCCAGCATTATTCCGTTATGATCAGAGAAAGTGCTTTGTATTTTTTCAATCTTTAAAATTTATTGAGACCTCTTTTGTGTCCCAACATGTGGCCTATCCTGGAGAATGATCCATGTGCACTTGAGAAGAAAGAATGTGTATCCTACTG
Organism: Tolypeutes matacus; assembly: GCA_026826555.1. Classification (NCBI taxonomy): domain Eukaryota; kingdom Metazoa; phylum Chordata; class Mammalia; order Cingulata; family Chlamyphoridae; genus Tolypeutes; species Tolypeutes matacus. The sequence goes on along the minus strand of JAKSZT010053928.1, from coordinate 17,465,012 downwards.
TTTTGTGGTACATTATTCTATAAATATCTGTTAGGTCTAGTTTGTTTATCAAATTGTTCAAGTTCTCTATTTCCTTATAGATCTTCTGTTTGATGTTCTATCTATTGATGTGAGCTGTGTTTTGAAGTCCCCAACTATTATTGTAGAGTCATCCATTTTCCCCTTTGCCAGTTTTTGCTTCATGTATTTTGGAGCACACTGGTTAGGTTCATAGGTTTTTATGATTGTTAATTCTTCCTGGTGGATTTTCCCTTTTTAAATATTATGTCCTCCTTTGTCTCTTATCACAGCATTGCATTTAAATTTTGTTTTGTCTTATATTAGTATAGCTACCCCAGTTTTTTTTTTTTTTTTTTTTTTTTTGGTTACTGCAGGTGTGGAATATCATTTTCCAGCCTTTCACTTTCAATCTATTTGTATTCTTGGGTCTAAGGTGAGTCTTTGTAGACAACATACAGATGGTTCATATTTTCTTATCCATTCTGTCAGTCTGTGTCTTTTGATTGAGGTGGGGGTTAATCCATTCACATTCAATGTTATTACTGTAAAGAAGTATTTACTTCACCCATTTTGTCCTTTGGCAAAAATCTTATTTTCATCATTCTTTTTACACCTTAGTTACTTTTCCTGATAATCTTCATTTCTAAACTCTCTTCCAAGCCTCTCTCTCCTGTCTTTTCTTTTCAGGCTGTAGCACTCCCTTTAGTATTTCTTGCAAAGCCATTCTCTTCATTATAAACTCTCTCAGTTTCTGTGTATTTGTGAATATTCTAAACTAACCTTCATTTTTAAAAGACAGTCTTGCTGGATATTAGATTCTTGGCTGAAAGTTTTTTTCTTTCAATATCTTAAATATATTGCTATTGTCTTGCTGCTTTCAGAATTTGCTCTTTATCTTTGGTATTTGACATTCTGATTGATATGTTTCTTGGAGTAGGTATATTTGGATTTATTCAGATTGGAGCATGTTGTGTTTCTTGTACATATATATATCTGTGTCTTTCAAAAGAGTTGAGAAATTTTTGACCACTATTTCCTCAAATATTCTTTCTGTCCTTTATTCCCTTCTCTTCTCCTTCTGGGACACCCATGATGCATGTTTGTGTGCCTCATGCTGTCATTCAGAGTGTATTTTTAATTTCATTTATTGTGCCTTCCATTCTCATAGGATCTCTTATTTTTCTTTGCATGCTTTCAAATTCTATTTTGTGTTCACTTAGTGCCTTTTTAATATCCTTAATCTCTTCAGCCACCTCATTGAATTTAAAAAGAAATTTGTTCGGACATCTGTGATTAGTTGTCTCAAATCCTGTATTTTATCTGGAGGTTTAATTTGTCCCTTTGACTGGGCCAAATCTTCCTATTCCTTAGTATGGCTTATAATTTTTTGCTGGTGTTTTGGCATCTGAATTTTTTTTATGTGTTTATTCTATACTCAGTTTCTTTCTTTAGTCTATGACTTTCTTAGTGGTTGGTTTTTTGCTATAGCTACTCTTTGACATTTAGTTCAACTTATTTTGAACTTTTGTAATAGCTCATGCTTAACAAATCAGAATTTTTTCAGCTCTTATTCATCTGATTCTTACCCTGCATATTATGGTACAATTTTTGAGATTGCACTATTTGTGCACTTATTTCATCCCCAGGAGAAAGCTTCCTTTTCCCTGTTCCTCTTCCAAGAATGTTAATTTGATCTGTTTTTTTTTTTTTTTTTTAATGTCCCTCCCCCCATTCCCAGATGATTCTCTCATTTGTCTGCTCATTGTTTGCTTGCCTTCTCCAAGAGGCACCAGGAAACCGAGCCTGGGACCTCCGGCATGGGAGGCGAGTGCCCAACAGCCTGAGCCACATCTTCTTTCCACAGGTTGCGGTGTCTGTTGGCTTGTGGCATCTGCTCATTTAGGTATCTAGCTCATTGCAGCGGGTGTGGTGTCTGCTCATCTTCTTTAGGAGGCACTGGTACTCAAACCCATGACCTCCCATGTGGTAGGCAGGTGCCCAACTGGTTGAGCTACATCCACTTCCCTGATCTGTTTGTTTTTTTTTTTCTTTTTTTTTTTACCGGGAGGTCCCGGGGATCGAACCCGGGTCCCTCCATATGGGAGACAGACGCCCAACCAGTTGAGCCACATCCGACCCCCAGATCTGTTTGTTTTTGATTCTATATTTTAATACTCCTCTTTGTTTTCTCTAGCAGCAATTACCTGGAGGGTTAATTTTGGTAGGAGTGTCTCCCCCAGAGACAGCCTTCCCAGATCATATTTCCCAGCCAAAGCAAGCCCAGGGATCCATGAAGAGGATGTAGATCAATTCCAGTGTGCCCTGGGGAGGAGACCCTAAAGCCTGCCAATCTTCTCTTTGATTTTTCCTCAAATCTTTGCTTTCCTAACATACCCAGAAGATAATGATCTTCATCCAGCAGTTCCCTGCTGCCCTAAGGTTGTTGTGTCTTTAATTCCCAGCAGACTTAGCCCCTAACTGGGGCATGGTTGAGATTGAGCCTGTCAGCCTCCCTGGGGTGAAACTGTTGGACAGCTCCAAGATCCTGGGATCTGAGTTCTCAAACCAACTGCTACAACTTGTGGTGCACCGCCCGCCCCCCGCCGCCCCAGCTGGGTGGAGTGAATCTGCCTGTGTTGCCCCAAGACTTCTCAAGCTGCATCCAACTTCCTCTCCTGCCTGGGGTGGGACTGGGGTCGGGTTCTCTGCTGCCCCCTAAGTAGGCAGAGTTTATCTGCCCCTATGGTCCCAAGAGAGTGTTCAATCTATGTCCCACTTTTCCTCCTGCCTGGGGCACATTGGTTCTGGGACTACCACAGCTCTCTGAGGTGGGTGGGGTGATCTGCCTGCTCTGCCCCAAGAAAATGATCAAACTGCACCCAGCTAACCCTCCTGCTAGGCACGGGGCCCAAGCGGCAGCCACTGGTGCCTCTTCAACCTGGGCACACTAAACTGGGATTCTAGTGTATTTTTTTCAATCAACCATGCTTCCACTCCTTCTGGGGGTAGAGTTAAAACAGAGGCTTCTGACTTTTGGGAGAATAGGATGGATTTAAACTTTAGCTATATTCAGAATTGGGATCAAGCTAGTGAAATTTGCTAATCAATAGCAGTAGTTGGTGCCAGGCTACTTCCCCTCCCTGCTTTTGGGAAAGGGATCTTCTGTTTCCAGCCAGGGAGTATCTCTCAAGACCACCTGCCACATCAGTGGGGATGGACACTAGCTTCTGCAATGTGGAGGAATCTACTCAGAAAATCTTCTACCTCAGGTTGTCAATTTCCTCCTTCCACTCTTCCCTTGATGGTGTATGGTGTTCTTCTGGTCTCTGGATTCCCCCAAACAGTTGATCCAGACAGATCCTGACTGATTATTAGCTGCTCCATGGGATGAGCTGAATCTTAGAGCTCCTTACTCTGTGGCCATCTTTGATTTTTTTTTTCTTTGATTCAGCATTTTTAAAGTCCTTCTTCAGTTTCCATTGTCCTCCAGAGTTTTAAGAGAGTGGGATTTGTCCTTTTATTAGTTGATTCTGAGGGGAGATTTTTCCAGGGGATGTCTTACATCACCAGGCTGAGGATGTCACTCCAAGCCAACAACTATCCTGACCTTTGTATTTATACTTTCCTGTGTATACATCCCCAAATAATATATTTTAGTTTTGGTTTAAAATTTTAGGTTTAAATTTGCTTCATAAAGGGAATCATTTATTTTGTATTTTTTGTTCAACAGTAAGTTTGATTCAGCCAACATACTGCATAACTATGGATTGTTCATTGGTGTTGTATATATTCCATTGTATGATACACCACAATCCATTTATATATTTTGTTAGTGGATTTTTGTTTTCTTTCCATTGTTTGGTTTTTATAAACATTGCTGCTATAGACAGTCTTATACATTTCCCTTATACATGTCTCTTGGGTCCAGGGAAATTACCAGATCATGGAATGTAAGTGTATCAGTCATGGTTCTTCAGAGAAACAGATCCAAGAGGATATATATGTGTGTATGTATGTATGTATACGTATCTATCTATGTATCTCTCTATATGTATGCATGTACACATATTAAGAGATTTATTTTAAGGAATTGGCTTACAGAATTGTGAGGGCTGGCAAGTCTATAATCTGTATGGCCAGCAGTCTGGAAATTCTGGCAAGAATTGATGTTGCAGTCTTGAGTCTAAAATCCATAGGGAGACTGGCAGGCTGGAGACTCAGACAAGAGTTGATGTGGTAGCCTTGGGGCAAAATTTCTTCTCTGAGAAACTTCAGTTTTTTGCTCTTATGCCTTCAACTGATTGGGTGAGAGCTTCCCACATTATGGAGGATAATCTGATTTACTTAAAGTCAACTGCTTGTAGATGCTAATCACATCTACACAATACCTTCACAGCAATATCTAGGCTGTGTTTGCCAAACAACTGGACACCATAGCCTAGCCAAGATGACACATAAAATTAGCCATCACAATATGCATCTTCAATTTAAATAGAAAAATGCCAAACTGTTTTAAAGTAGTTCCACCAACAGTATACTACTACAAGTACTAAATGAGAAACTGGTTCACATTACACTAAAACAGAATTGTCAGCCATTCTAGCTTTATGCAAGGCTGTGTCTTTAGTTCTCTTTTTTGCTCAACACATTCTCCATGGTTGAAGGCATAGAAGGCATCCCTTTTTTTTTTTTTTTTTCCACCTCATTGTTATAATTTCTTGCATTGCAAGAATCACCATATGT
>JAKSZT010053928.1:17444855-17455269 GCA_026826555.1 Tolypeutes matacus | reverse complement strand
GAGAGAGGGCTTATATCCCATGGATATGGTGGGTGGGATGATCCTGCCTGCAGTCGCAGGCCCTCTCCATTCCCTGGGATGGCCATTTCCCATCGTTGTCTCCTCACCAGGTGACTTGGATGAGTCCATTGAGCTGTAGGGTAGGAGTTGCAGCTCCACCTAGATTTCATGCACACCTGGCACATAGGTAGGCGGGAGGCTCCAGTCTCTGGAAGTATACCTAAGAAACTCCAGCATCACATGTAGGTTTGAATAGAAGGGACTGAGTTGAGAGGTTTTTAATGACTGAGTCTATCTCTTTACTTGTAATTGGGCTGTTGAGTTCATCTATTTCTTCTTTCATCAATGTTGGCTGTTTGTGGGTTTCTAGAAACTTGTCCATTTCCTCTAAATTGTCATTCTTTTTGGCATATAATTTTTCAAAGTATCCTCTTATGATACTCTTTATTTCTGTGGGGTCAGTAGTGATATCCCCTTGCTCATTCCTTATTTTATGTATTTGCATCTGTTCTCTCTTTTTCTTTGTTAGTCTGGCTAAGGGTTTGTCAATTTTGTTGATATTCTCGAAGAACCAGCTTTTGGTTTTGTTTATTGTTTCCAGTGCTTTCTTATTCTCTATTTCATTAAGTTCTGCTCTAATCTTTGTTATTTCCTGTTTTCTACTTCCTTTAGGTTTAGTTTGTTGTTGTTTTTCCAATTCCTCCAAGTGTGCAGTTAGGTCTTCAATTTTAGCTCTTTCTTCTTTTTTAATATATGAATTTATGGCTATGAACTTCCCTCTCAGGACTGCTTTCGTGCATCCCATAGGTTTTGATAATGTTGTGTTGTTGTTTTCATTAGTTTCAAGGTAGTTACTGATTTCTTTTGAAATTTCCTCTTTGACCCACTGTTTGTCTAAGAGTGTGTTGTTTAACTTCCATATCCTTGTGCCTAACCTGTTTCTCTGGCCCTTATTGATTTCCAACTTCATTCTGTTGTGGTCAGAGAAATTACTTTGTATAATCTCAATCTTTCTGTATTCATTGAGTGTTGTTTTGGGGCCTAACATGTGGTCTATTTTGGAGTATGTTCCATGTGCACTGGAGAAGAATGTAAATCCCGCTGTATTTGGGTGTAGTGTTCTGTATATGTCTATTAAGTCCAAATCCTCTAATGTATTGTTGAGTGCCTTAGTTTCTTGATTGATTCTCTGCCTAGATGTTCTGTCTAATGATGATAGTGGTGTGTTGAAGTCCCCTGCTATAATTGTAGAGGAATTTATTTCTCCTCTTAGGTTTTCCAGAGTTTGCCGCACGTATTTTGAGGCACCTCGATTAGGTGCGTAAATGTTGATGATTTTTCTCTCTTCTTGAGAGATTACTCCTTTTACTAATATGTAGTGTCCATCTTTGTCTCTTACAATAGTTTTGCATTTAAAGTCTATTTTGTCTGATATTAGAATAGCTACTCCTGCCCTTTTTTGGCTATTGTTAGCTTGTAAAATGGTTTTCCAGCCATTCACTTTCAGCCTCCTTGAATCCCTGGGCCGAAGGTGGGTTTCTTGTAGGCAGCATATAGATGGATCATATTTTCTTATCCATTCTGCCAATCTGTGTCTTTTGATTGGTGAATTTAATCCATTAACATTCAGTGTTATTACTCGTAACGAATTTCTTACTTCAGTCATTTTTTCTTTGGGTTAATGTATGTCATATGTTGTTTTGTTTCTCTTTTTGACTTTTCAGTTGTTTTTAAACTCTCCTCCAACTCTCTCTCCTTTGTTTTTTCCTTTCAATTTGTAGAGATTCCTTTAGTATTTCTTGAAGTGCTGGTTTCTTCTTGACATACTCTCTTAATTGCTGTTTATCTGTGAATATTTTGAGCTCTCCATCATTTTTGAATGCCAATTTTGCTGGGTAGAGAATTCGTGGCTGGAAGTTTTTTTCTTTTAGTGTTTTGACTATGTCATACCACTGTCTTCTTGCCTCCATGGTTTCAGCTGAGAAATCAGCACTTAATCTTATCGTGCTTCCCTTGTATGTGATGGTTCTCTTTTCTCTTGCTGCCTTGAGTATTTTCTCTTTGTCTTGAGCATTGGACTGTTTGACAAGTATATGTCTTGGAGTTGGCCTGTTGGGATTTATACTATTTGGGGTGTGCTGTGCTTCCTGGATCTGCACATCCATCTCTCTCAATAGAGTTGGGAAGTTTTCAGCCATAACTTCCTTCAACACTCCTTCTGTTCCCTTTCCCTTCTCTTCTCCTTCTGGGATGCCCATAATGCGTATGTTTGTGCATCTTGCATTATCGGTTAATTCCCTGAGACCATACTGGATTTTTTCTATCTTTTTGTCTATCTTTTCTACAATCTCTTTGATTTCAACTGTATTGTCTTCCATATCACTAATTCTTTCCTCTGCCTGTTCAATTCTGCTGTCATGTGAGTCCAGCATCTTTTTCATTTCTTGACTTTTATGTCTTCAACATATTACAGTAGATTGTTCATCCACAATGTAGTGATGATCTAAGTCATTTTAAATTACTAATTTTTAAGATGCTGTATTAATCAGCCAAAGGTATGCTGATGCAAAATACCAGAAATCTGTTGGCTTTTATAAAGGGTATTTATTTGGGGTAGAAGCTTACAGTTACCAGGCCATAAAGTGTAAGTTACTTCCCTCACCAGTCTGTTGCCAAGTGTTGGAGCAAGATGGCTGCCAACATCTGCAAGGGTTCAGGCTTCCTCTTCCCCTTAAGGCTCCATGTTCCCACCTTCTTCCAATATCAGCTGTAGTCTGGGATAAGTCTTGTCTCTCTCTCCGGGCTTATTCCTCTCCGGGCTCAGCTACTCTGGTCTCTACAGAAGTCCAGCTGTAAGCTATCAGGCGAATGGCTTGTCTCTCTTTCCAGGGCCTCTGCCGTGTCTAATGGAGCCTTCTCTCTTTCCTCACATATCTGCTTCTCTGTGTTTTACTTCCTGGGACTCCAGCATTAAGAAACTCTGACTAACTCCTCTGCCATGTTGTTTTCTCTGTGAGTCCCTGCCCACCTTGACATGGCCCAATCAAAGCCCTAATCACAACTCAATCAAGTAAAAGTGAAACCTTAATACAATCTAATATGCCCAGAGGAACAGACCAGTTCACAAAAATAATCCAATATCTATTTTTGGAGTTCATAAACAATATCAAATTGCTACAGATGCTAAAGCTTGTGAGCTATTTTAAATATTCAGCTTTATGGTATATCTTGATATCTGGTAAGGTAAGTCCTCTTTCCTTGAGTGTCCTCAAAATATTTTGGTTATCATACTTTCACATTTTTCTTATGCACCTTTTATTGTTCAATTTCCATTAAAAATATTGTTAGAAATTTGATGTTGTCTTGAATGTATAGATTAATGTGTCTCCATATTGTTCTTGATATATGTATCCAAGAAACACTAACAGCAGTTTATCACACTTGTGAAAGCCACTTGTACAATGGTTAGGAAGGGCTGAAAACTGCTGATTTGTAGGAATAACATCATTTCTCATTTATATCTGTTTCTGATACCTAGCAAAATGCCACTCAATAAGTTGTTCATCATTTCTGTAAACATTTGTTAGACATCTCCCATCGGCCAGGCATTGTGTCAGGTTCCACAGATATAAAATGACTAATTCATGGCACTGCTCTAGAGAAGATTCATAAAAGGAATTCTATTTATAAGTAAATAGTTACAATCAAGAGTTGTGTTATGATATGTATTATTAGGGCAATAGAGAGTTTTAAGGTAAAAAGTGTCAACTATATTTATAGTTAGGAGGCACGGAAAAAATTCATAGATGAAATAATTCTTGAACCGAGACTTGAGAGATGAGTAATTATTCATCAGATCGTCAGTAGAGACAAAGATATTTCATACAATTGGAACAATAAGAACAGCATTAAGTAAAAGCAGAGATATTTGAGAACACCTGGCTATTCAGGAATGAGGGAGAAGTTTGATATAACTGTCTTGCAATGTGTGAATGTATAAGGCAGAGTGTGTTTACAATCCCAGCTGGAGAGATAGGCAAAGGTCAGGTACTGTTTGGCTTTATAGAGTTTTAAACCTTAGGTAATAAAGAGCAATCAATGAGTTTTAAGCAGGGGATTTGCATTTTTGAAAAAAAAAAAAAAAGCATTCAAATTTAGTATGGATAAGTAGGGCAAGATTGGTGTTAGATAAAACAGTTAACAGAAATGTTAAAATAGCCCTGATGAGAGATGATGAAGTCCAGACAGTATCAGTAGGGATATTGAAGAGGGCATAGATTCAGGAGATGTTAAAAAGTCAGGACCTGGTGATAAATTGTGTGGGCTTTGAGGTCACTGGATAGATAATGGTGCATTTACTGAGGAAGGTGGTAATCAGTTGATATTTAGGGGGCAGAGAAAAGGATGAGTTCCATGGACATGCTGAGTTTGGCATGCCTTTTGGAAGGAAGTCCAGTTGAATATGTCCAAAGGGTAGCTAGATTCATAGGTCTGGAATCCAAGAGGAAGGTCTGGCATCAAGATGCAGGTCTCAGAATCTGCAGCACATATAAAGAAGTTGAAATCAAAAGAACAAGAAGAAGGTGTTTCAAGGACAGAATCCTGAGTACCCCAATCTTGAAGGAATAAATCGAAAAACCAGCAAAAGAAACTAAAATAAAATGAGCAAAGGAGGAAGATGAACAGGATAAAGTAATATCATAAAGAAGAGAGTGGTCAATGGTATCAAGTGCCACAGATAGAAACAATAGAACTGAAAAATTACACAGGATTTGACATCACTAGGGACCTTGGTCAAATTTGTTTTATTAAAGATAGTGCTTGCTTTACACACTTAACTGTGTAGGGAAGGAAATTGTTGAAATAACATAGTTGATGGAACAGATTTATTTATTTTAATGAGAAAAGCATAATTATAAACTATGGGGAATAGACACAAAGAGATTATAAATATAAGATAGTTAATGAATTAATGGTGATTGTAAAATACATAACCAAATAGTATGTTTCATGTTTGTTTTATACCTGCAATATAATTAACTGAGTAAAGTGCCAAAATACATGCCAAGCCCTAAGCTTTATACATCATAAATACTCAAAAACTATTGACTGGATTGAACTGAATTAAGTTTCCTTTAACATGTGAATCATTATCTTCTGTGCCCTGGAATAATTTAGAGTTTAATTTGTGCATTTACTTCCTAATGAAGGTCATCGGACACTATTTATTGGAGTTCATGTGCCCCTGGGGGGAAGAAAAAGTCATCGCCGTCACAGGCATCGTGGGCATAAACACAGAAAGAGAGACAGAGAGAGAGATTCAGGATTAGAAGATGGAAGGGAGTCACCTTCCTTTGGTAAGAATCATCTTCCTTGTTTTTATTAAATTTATGATTGTGTTAATATTATACTTGTTTGTGCACATCCATAATTAGGAGTAATGCTCATACTCTAAAATTGTTGAAACACTCTTGGAAGATGTTGGGGAGATTAGGGAGAAGTGGGAGGAAGAAAGCTTGATTTTTATTTCTCGTTTATATATCTGCTTTGTGAAGTTGAGAATTCCGTTAGATTTGTGATAGCAGTAAAGCTTAATTGTAAGCTTAATTGTATAAACTCTTGATAGTTTAAACCAATAATAGTAATTGCTGTAAATGTACTGAAAATCTAGGGGAAAATGCATCTATTAAATTCCCATTTATACTATTGCTGTTGTTTCCCAAATTTCACTCTTAGGGCATGAAAGTTATAAGTATTATTTTGAATGTTCTTCCTTTTAAACTATGTACAGAATATCCAAATACGTTGATAAAAGAGTTGTAAGAATTGCTGAGTGTCATGAGAGCTTGGGTGCATGACATAACCAAAAACCTGGCTTTCAGTTCCCTGACCTCTCTTTCTCCTATGACCTTCTCCTTTACTGAACTTGGATCACCTACTCATCCATAATTACTCCATTCTGAGGAAACTAATTCTAGCACCCTGTTCTTTGATTACAGCCTCTCTCCTTCCTTTTTGCTCCTGAAACTACTCCAAATATGATTATTTTTCTACCTTATCATGTCTTCAGCTCATTGATCCATCTACTTTTCTTCTATCCATAAGTTACAATCCTTCCTTATTTCATTATCAACTCTGATTTCATAGTCTATAATTTTAGTAATGCTATTGTTAATATTCTAAATACCTCTGGTCTCTGCTTTAGTTTTATTCATACGCCCACCACCTCTTTTAAATGATATTTGAATTGGGATTCTTCCATGTCCCTGCTTCCACCCACCTCTCCAAGTAGGTACACTCAGCTGGAAATACTCATTCAACAGGGCAGCAATATTGACATCTCATTTAAGCTCGTTAGAAATGCAGAATCTTGGCCCCCACTCTAGACCATCTGAATCACAATTATATTAACAATCTCCTTACCTAACTTGTATGCACATTAAAATTTGACAAGCTGTGCTCTAGAATATTGGTTATCAAACCTTGTTGCACATAGAATCACCTGGGATATTTTTCAAAAAATTGATACTGGGAAACAAAAATTAAAACAAACAAACAAACAAAATTGATACTGGGTTCTACCCTCAAATACTTTTACATAGTCTTGGGTGTTCCCTTAGGCATTGGTAGTTTTAGAAAGTACCCCAGGTGATTTAATATGTATCTAGGATTAGGGTTAAGAACCATTGATTCTAAGAGGCTTCTGCTTCTTTATTTGGTGAAACTTGGAAATAAGTCCCAGGTAGCCCAGATTGTTCATCTGATGTGTCATCTATTATTTTTGGATGGCCACCTACCTCCACCCTCCCCCAACCATTTAAATATAAGAACTCTTTTATCAGGGCCAAATGTTCAGCCTCCTGGTAGTCTCTAAGCAGCAGACCTTCCTAGATTTCACATTTTTCAGTTCCTTCAGCACTAGTCATCTGCCTTTATCCATATTCCTCAGTCAGCTCAAGTACCAAGTCATAAACTGAGGTTGAAACCAAGTCATAAGTACCATCCCACTTGATTTGGGCCTTGATATTTTGCATAGTGAGGATATATGAGATTTCTATGCTGAAGTCCTCAAAGAAAATTTCTGACTGCTTAAGAAATATTTATTTTACTTGGAAGGGTTTCAGAAGAAATATTTTGAAGACATTTCTACAGGCATCTTAAAAAGTTTTCAGAATTCAACTTCCTAAGAGCTATAGCAAGGGTTCTTAACAAGGGGTCAATAAGCTTCGAATTTAATTCAAATTCAAAAAAACATTATTCTTGTGGGGACCTGTTGGTGCAGGTGTGATATATTTATTAAATAATACACAGTATCATGTGGACTTAGGAGGGTGTCCCTGGTTTTCACCTGACTGGCAAAGGGGTCCATGGAACAGAAAAGGTTAAGAACACCTGAGCTATAGGATAGCGGAGAAGGTGAGGAACATGGAGTTGCTCTGCTGGGAACCTGAAACTTTTATGTTGTAAATTGGTGTATGAGTTTGTGAAGGGATGAAATAATTTGGGCCCAGCTTTCTGGAGCAAACATTAATTTAATGAAAAGATTTTTGGGGAAAATGTTTAAATTTTGGCACTCTTTAAAAGGTTTGTTACTCTAATGAAATCATATAATGAAAATCATATAAGACAGTGTTGGTAGGAACCTGGTTGTGTTAATGCTACATTGAGCTAAAAGCAAATGGGCAAATGGGCCTTTACTATAGTAAAAAGAGATATACTTATGGCAGACCTGCAATGGCTGGTTCCAGTCCACTGGATCAGATGGGGAGAATGTGATTCCTAGATGAGTTCAAAGAGAGACACAGATTTTTGACTGTATGCTAGTGCTGGTGGTGATGTTTTGATTATACAAAAATTTTTTGATGCCCTCAAATAAGCTGCTTTTCCTACTGCACTTAATAAATACAACACTTTGTAAGAATGTGATAATTAACTCTCCTTCCTATTGCAATCAGTTCCCCAATAACATAAAGCTGCTAAAATTACGCATTTTATTATTTTTAACATTGTTTTTCATTCACCTTGTGTAATTTAAAATTATATTTTCAATTGGGAACATGAATGAGTTGTATAAAAGTGGTAAGTTGAAAGCATAAGCATGAAGCCTGTGAAAATATGAAAGATGAGGGAAATTCAGAAATTAACGTTGATTTGTTCCTTACTCTGCGTGCAAGGAATGTAACAGGAAATATGATAGGATTATGCAAATTATAATTACCTAACCTATAAGCAGTAGAAGTAAATCTAATATGCTTGTTTAAAATATGGGTTTTATTATGGTGGAGATGCAAATAAACCTAAATTTTGTGCCTGTTTTGCAAGAAAACTTTGAAAAAGAATTGAAGGGAAGTGTCAGTCTTGCAGTGACTTTTTTTTTTTTTTAAAGCATGCATTTGGAAAATAAAACCATTCATGTGATATTTGAGGAAAAGTCATCAAATTTCTTTTATAAAAAGGAAAAGTGTTAGTGAGGACAATAGAATGTAAAGCAAGTTTAAAAAAATAAACTGATGCTTCTTTGATGGACTGTTTAGAGTGATATTGAAATGCAATGGTGTTTAAAAAAAACCTGAAAACGTTTTTTGAATGACATTGTTAAAAATTCTTAATATGTTCAAAAGGTATGCTTGAGTCATTGGTCGAGAGACTCTTTAACCTGGTATTTCATTTAAAGTTGGTTAAAAGAAAGGATGTTAATAATTTATCTATTTTTAAAAAAAAATTTTGGTTCAAAAATGTGAAGACATTAGAGAAGAAATTTTCAATAAAATATGAATTTATTTTAAAATTTGGGAACCTGCATCGTAAATAGTTTTGTTTGTCCTGTGAGAAGTGAGGTGCTGCAATTGTCACGGGAACACAGGTTCAGGGTACAACAGAACCTTTCACCAAATGATCCCTTATTGCACAGAGCAAATAGTCCAGAGATGGCAAATAATCTCCTTGTCACTTATAGAGCACAAAAAAAAGAGCAGAGGAAGCAGTCCCAATATGGCCGATCTCCCCAAACTGCTCTGGGTTGGGGTTGATAAAAAGCAGCTCCACCATGTCAAGACGGACAAATCTATACTGTTTGCGTGTGGTTTTTATCCACTGGGGCGGTGGGTTGGGGAGGGGCCACTGAGAATTCCTATTCTGATAAAAACCTAGGGCTGTTTGCATAGTTAAATGCTGAGGAGGGAAAGGTTGAGGGTACATTTTCCATTTTGATCCATATTGTTCAATTATTCTCCAGAAAGATTGTTTCAGTTTATACTCTAACGACACATTTCACCATACACTTCATTACACTAAGTAATATCAATTATTTTAATCTTTGCTATACTGATAGGAAATGTTATCTAGTTACTTTGATTTGAATTTTTTTTATTACTAGTGAGTTTGAACCTTGGGTAATATTAATAATTTTAATCTTTACTGAGCTGATATGAAAAAGTTATCTTATTTCAATTCTAATTTTTAAAATTGCTAGTGAGTTTGAACCTCTATTCAAATCTTCATTGGCTCTTTGTGTTCTTTTTTAAAAATGGCTCATTCATATCATTTGGCCTGATTTTGTTGTTGTTGTTCTGATGTACATTTTTTTCCTTACCAGTTTGTAAGAATATTGTATTTCCTCCAGGTATTAATCCTTTGTTATTTATGTTGAAGATGTTTTTTGTTTTTTCATTTGTTTTTTAATAATGTTTATTCTAATTCATTCTTCAGTAGTTTTAGGATTACAATATTATCATTTAATGGTGTCTTCCTTTGGTGCCATGCTGACAGTGCTTCCCACCTGAAGAGCATACTTTATCACTGAACTTTATTCTAACAGATATAGATTTTTACATTTGAATATTTAGTATAATCTGAAGTCCATTTAGGGTTACATCGTGGATAAGAATCTAGCTTAATTTTTTTTTTTTTTTTATTATGGGTAAAAATCAAAATTCTCACAATACATACAAACATTTGTAAAATGATATATAAATATATATGCATATATGTGTATTTGTTTACAAAAATGTTATTTTTTATATATATATATACATATATTTTAAGAGGTGCTTAGATTACCTAAAATATTATACGGAACCCACTCGGATTCCCATGTTGCCCACCTCCCACACCTCCCACCACATCCAACACAAACATCTCCCATAGTGTGGCCCACCAACCTCAATGAACTTACACCTCCTGGAGCCTTGCCACCAACCATAGACCACAGTTCACACTGTAGACCACACTCTCTCCCACTCAGTTCTGAGTGGTGTGTGCTGATTTAAAATGGCCTACATCCATTGCCACAACAGTACTAAGGACAACCTCCAACTCCCAAAGAAGCCCCTGTATTTCAACTGCTCATCTCCTCCCTACCCAAAAACTGTCAAGTGGCCACTGGCTCCACCTCATTGTTATAATTTCTTGCATT